>CM022709.1:26780790-27183104 GCA_012295165.1 Asparagus setaceus | reverse complement strand
CTATTAATGGGATCGCTGAGGTCGGCCCCTAATGTGATAAGGAGCCTCTAGAAGAGCATCGATTTGTCCCTAGGTGGCTTGACAAAAGGGAGTCGGTCTTGGAATCGGGATGACCCAAGCTAGGGTTTTAGAGCTTCTCACACCTTGATAATGAAATCCTCTCAATTATACCAGATTTTGGCCTCCATTAGACCCTCAAGAGTTATCTACTTTGAGGGGCTTTAGTAGAATAGGAATTGTATGCTTGATTTGAGCATGTACAAGACCTCTACTTAAGGCTCCAAGATGAGCTGGAGGCTTAGAAGGTGCTTCGGGAGGCAGCCGACCTAAGGGCAGCTACAAAGAAGGATAAGTTGGGGGCCTAGAAGAGAGCTAAGGTCGGTTAGAATAGGAGCTTCAGATTCGGATGACAAAATAAAGGGCTTGCTTGTCACAATTAGCCAGAAGTCATCCCAAATCAAAATGCTTCAAGAAGACCTCGATCACATTGATCACAAACTTCATGAGCGAGATGACAAACTACAATACCTAACAGATGAGGTTGATGTCGAGAGGCAGAAAAGTACTGACACTTAGGAGAGAGCTCGTCTAGCTCACCAGCGACGCTAAGGAGCTAAGGGATCAACTAAAGGAGGAAGAGATTGATCATGAGAAGCTGAGGCAGGAGTTTGAGCGACAACATTAGTCATCCCGTTCGGAGAGACAGGAGATGCAACGCCATCTTGATGACTTTGATTCTAAAAATAACCACTATCAGATCATCGAGGAGTATTGCAATGGTACCTTTTAGAAGGTGGAAGTGGCGCTAGCATGTAAGGCTAGGTTCGACTACACGAAGACGTAGCTTCTAGCTAAGCTTAAGATTCATCCCGAGTGGTTTTACTATCCACCTCGAGTGGCTAATTGCCTTAGCACTCTGCTAGAGATCGAGGGAAGAGGAGGGGGGCTTGTGCTCAAGGTTGAGGATGGAGATGAGGATGGCGAAGAGTCAACCAAGGAACGTGCAGAGACTCGGATCATGATAGTTGGGCGAGCTAGCCTAAAGAGAGAGAGTACCAAGCGGTCATGTTCAAGCCTCGGCCATCTTCTCCGCTAACTTCTACTACTGTGGCTCCTCCTGTCTCGAGCATTGAGGGCTCGGGGAAATTGGTGATGTTAAACTCTTTGCATTTGCCTAGGAGCTTTTTAACCTCCTTCAAATATGGATCATTCGAGAGTCGATCTCTAGCTTCATAATCTCCCCTTACTTTATAGACAACAAGCTGGGAGTCGGCCAGGATATAGACATACTCGGCTTTGATTGCTAGGGCTGCTCGGAGTCCCACCAAGAGGGCTTCATACTCAGCCTCATTATTCGAAGCTGGGTATTCAAAAGAGATAGAGTAATCATGTTTGGACCCATCGGGGCCACGTAGAACTACTTCAGCTCCACTACCTTCATCTCCAGATGATCTCCAGATGATGCGTCCACCTTCAGCAAACACCATGAGGGGAATTTGGGCGAATCATGCTCAATAGTATTGTGTTCCTAAGGAGGAAGCACTCCGATTGTCTTGCGAGCCAAAATGTCTAAGAAAAGGACATGCGTGAGGAGTGACGGGTCAGCATTTGTTGTGGATGACTCTATTAGGAAGTCAACCAAGGCTTGATCTTTTATGGTCATTCTTGGCTCAAACTGTATATCATATTCAATGTGATCGACTGACTAGTTGATCATCCTTCTGGAAGTGGTAGGGATGCCGAGTGCTTTCTTCAGAAGTAGGTTTGTCCGCACCACTATAGTATGAGCTTGAAAGTAAGGATGAAGCCTCCTAGCCATAGATATGAGAGTGAAGGAGGCCTTCTCAACGAGAGTGTAATTGAGTTTGGCTGCCTTAAAAATCTGGCTGACATAATATATAGGCCTTTTTATATTATCTTCTTCCCGAATCAAAACAGAACTTGTTGCTTCTTGTGAGATTGCCAAGTAGAGGTTTGGTGCTCAAGTATTTCTTGAGGTCAGCGAAAGCATCACTGCTTGCTTTGATTTCACCAAGGTGTCGTCTACATACGCTTCCACATTGCGGCCAATTTTGGGTTTGAATATTTTATTCACCAATCTTTGATAAGTGACCCTAACATTCTTGAGACCGAAAGGTGTCACTTTATAGCGATAGGTCCCTTGGTCTGTAATGAAGGAAGTTTCATCATGTTCAGCCATTATGATATGGTTGTCTCTAGGGAAAGCATCCATAAAACTGAGCAGTTCAACGCCAACGCTCTCATTAACCAATTGATCGATCCTTGCGAGAGGATAGCTATCCTTTAAGCAAGCTTCGTTTAAGTCGATGAAGTCCATGCACATTCTCCACTTGGCAGTAGATTTCTTGACTAGCACCATATTGGATAACCACTCTAGATATTAGACTTCTCGGATGAAGCTAGTTCTGAGTAGTCGGTCAACTTCTTCTGCAACCACCTTTAGCCTCTCAGGGTTGAGATGTCTCTTCCTCTATCGAACCAGCTTGCTATGTGGGTCAACCGAGAGCTCATGGCTTATCACTTCTTGGGGAATTCTTGGCATGTCCTCGGGTTCTCAAGCAAAAACATATGCGTTGTTGCGTAGGAATGCGACTGTAGCTCCTTGTTGTGCCTCATTGAGCCTTGATCTGATTTTGACCTTCTTTGATTCATCTAGGCCGATCTGTACTTCTTGCAACTCTTCTACGGTAGTCGTCCGCTCCCGTTCTTGGTCTCTCTGCACTTTGAGTTGGATCTTCTCGATTGACAGGGTTTCTAAAACTCCTTTTCCTTATATCGGGAGCAGATAGCATGATCTGGCCTCCCAGTGTTTGCTGCTTATAGAACTAACTCCTTTTGCGGTCAAGAACTTCATCATCTAATGATAAGTGCATGGGACAGCCTATAGGTTATTCAAGTAAGTTCTTTCAAGGATAACCTTATAGGCGGACTTCACGTCCATTACAATGAATTGTGCTTAGATTGTAGACTGGCGAGGATATTCGCCAACAACTAGAGATAGAGTGATCAGTCCCTTTAGTTTGACCGAGTGCCCTAAGAACCCAATGAGAGGACTTGGCCAAGGCCATAAGTTTAACTTGTTGACTCCCATTTGGTTGAAGGCGCCCATAAACAGGATGTCGGCGGAGCTTTCAATGTCCACTAAGATTCTTTTAACTCGAAAGCCATTAATCACAGCTGATATAATAATGGGGTCATCATAGGGGGGTCTCTACGCCTCTTATATCAGTGTTGCTAAAGGAAATAGGCTGATCTATTCTTTGCTTCTTCTCACAGAAATTTATTTCCAACGCTCATCGAGCATACTTGTTTCAATCGTTGTTGGACATTACACCTGCTGCTGGACCACGGCTGATGATGTTGATGATGCCTCGATTACTTATCTCTCTAGGCCAATCAACTTGTTGATGTTGGTAACGGGGCGATCTCGATCTTGATCTTTTTCTCTCTGACTTCTCTGAGGCTATTTCCTCTCTATCTCATCGAGAGAAGATTTTTTTTTAACAATTCCTTCTTTATCAAATCTTCGATGTCTCTCTGGAGAACTCTGTATTTATCGATGTGATAACATGATCTTTATTATATCAGTAATATTTCTTGAGGTCTCTGGACTAGGGATCCAACTTCATGCGGTAGTAGTGAGGTGTCTTTCTCTCTGAATCAAGTAAAGAGCCTGTGAGAGAGAAGTGTTGAGGGGAGTAAGGGCCGGTTTCTTGGCCGCCTCTCTCCTCTGATGCCTCCTGTCAACCCGTTAGGCCTGAAGTCAATTTTTAGGGGAATCATTCTCTGTGTTCTTTCCCTGAGAGGACTCCGCTTTAGCTGCCTCTCATTGGGCCACCTTCTTGTGGGCTTGACTATCTTCCGCATCCAAGTGTGATCGAGCTCTATCTATTAGTTGGTTAAAGTTAGTCACATAGTCTATAACGAGCGAGTAAGACAACTTGTCATCTTGCAATCCTGCAAAGATCGCGGCCATGGCGACTGTATTGCCCTTCAAATTATAGCCTTTTGGCTTGAAATCTTTTTAAGTAGTCCCTATGGTTCTTCCCTGGTTTCCGTTTTATTAGCAGCAGGATGGAGGATGATGCCTTCTGCTTGGTGTCAGCCAAAAAATGGTGTCTAAAGTTTTGGTTGAGCTGTTCAATGCTATGAATGGACTTTTTATCCAATAAGTTCCACCATATATTGGCGCTTCCCGTTAAGGTGATCAGGAAAGCTAAACAGATGATTTGATCGTTCTCTTATTTCATGCACATCAGATCATAGAAATTTTGTGCGTGCTCTACTGTATCTCCCTCGCTTTTGTATTTTTCAATGTAGAGGAATTTTGAACTTGGTGCATGTAGTGTTCATGATCCAGACGGCAAGCGGAGTATTCCCTCCGATGATGTTAGCAATGGTGTTAAATTTCTAATTGTAACCAGATGCAAAATTAGTGGCGGAGGGGCCAGGAGCAGTGCGAGGATATCTGGCACCACGTGACGTCGTCCTGTGGCTTTTCATGGCCGAGATTAGGACTCTCACCAGTTGCCTCTATGAATTGTTGTGGTTGCCAAGGATGAGCAATGAAGCGAGTCTGATGGCGAGGTGGAGGAGTGGTATATTCAATTAATTCCTCCCGTGTTTGTTATTAAGATTGGTCTCTAAAGAGATGAGCGGCGAACGATGGAGGAGGTTGTGGGGGAGTAATCTGGCTGAGAAGTTCGTTTGTGAAAGAAGCGATTTGTTGCTGAAGAGATTAGAAATTTCTTCATGCGGATTCTTCCAATTGAGCCTAAGTGACGTAGCCCGCATTAGCTGCTTCTTCAGTATGAGGAATCGATGATTAATTTGATGGTCAATCAACCATCTTGTTTAAAGAAGAAAGAGGCCCCACCGTGGCACTTAAACTGTTGATGTTAGATATTTAACTATAGGGTTTAGTGCAGTAATAGTGAGTTTAGGGTCCCTCAATCTTCTTTGATGGTTGATTATTGAGCAAAGGGTTCGATGCATACAAACAATATGTAAGAGAATCGAGTTGTGTTCTCCGATGGTTCTTCTAACGGTCGAGTTAGTATTGATCTCGTGGAGGAAAGAAATTTTGATTATTGATGTCATAGTGTGAAAATTGAATACCTTCATGCAGAGGGCAAGGTGCCTATTTATTGTAGATCCGTAAGGGTAGTTGCTTAATTTCGACCGAGTCCAAGCAATCGGCTTATTCACCAATATTTTACTGTGTGTCATAGTGATGGTCCGAGTCACCTTTGTGATTAATGCGATGGTGAGGGGAGTTAATACCGACGCCCTATGAGTCATTAGGACTTTCGGTGATGTAGTGATGGCCCCAACCGCATTTAATGCAGTGATTGGTCATTGATTGGTTTGAGAAATACCGCCTTCGCTCTCGGCTTTGAGTGAGGCCAAGAAAAGACACCTTTGGACTCGACCGTTCTGAATGAGGGTGCTTCTCGACTCGGTCAAATGAGTGATAATATAATAAGTTGGTTTTAGCAACAGGGCCTAAGTGAGGACGCCTTTTGACTCAGCCCTCTTGGGAGAATCTGAGTGAAGGCATCCTTTGACTCGGCCTTCATGAGGTCAGATTGGGTTGGTGTTTATAGTTAATTTGGGACACGCGTCATCTCCTGAAATGAGATTAACACCTAGTCATTTCTATAGTACAACAATAGCATTACTCTTTGACACTTATATTGCATTGTACTGTATTTTGTGAATTTCTAGGTAGTATTTCCTTAAATCTGAAATTTTGAGAAAAAAGGATGGCGTGTCATGCAGACCCTCAGCCTATCTATTAACCTTAAACATGAAATTTGAAGGGAAAACAAGAAAGAAAGAATTGAAACTAAGAAATAATACCAACTTATCGCTAGGGAACAGATGCGATGGTGCAGCATGCGCTGCAGTGGGCAACTGAATGCCCACCAACGTCTAATCCTGATCAATGAATTGATGTATCCAATGCGATCCATAGTGCTACCGTCCGCTCACTTGCGAAATCATCAAAAGAGATTCTTTCTTTCATTTCCGAAGATAAAGGCAACAAACTTTATTCATTTCTCAGAATTTTTTCACGTATGTTAGCAATGGTGTTAAATTTCTAATTGTAACCAGATGCAAAATTAGTGGCGGAGGGGCGAGCAGGCGAGGAGATATCCGCACCACGGACGCCGCCCCGTGGCTTTTCATGGCCGAGATTAGGACTCTCACCAGTTGCCTCTATGAATTGTTGTGGTTGCCAAGGATGAGCAATGAAGCGAGTCTGATGGCGAGGTGGAGGAGTGGTATATTCAATTAATTCCTCCCGTGTTTGTTATTAAGATTGGTCTCTAAAGAGATGAGCGGCGAACGATGGAGGAGGTTGTGGGGGAGTAATCTGGCTGAGAAGTTCGTTTGTGAAAGAAGCGATTTGTTGCTGAAGAGATTAGAAATTTCTTCATGCGGATTCTTCCAATTGAGCCTAAGTGACGTAGCCCGCATTAGCTGCTTCTTCAGTATGAGGAATCGATGATTAATTTGGATGGTCAGAATCAACCATCTTGTTTAAAGAAGAAAAAGAGGCCCCACTGTGGCACTTAAACTGTTGATGTTAGATATTTAACTATAGGGTTTAGTGCGAGTAATAGTGAGTTTAGGGTCCCTCAATCTTCTTTGATGGTTGATTATTGAGCAAAGGGTTCGATTCTGCATACAAACAATATGTAAGAGAATCGGAGTTGTGTTCTCCGATGGTTCTTCTAACGGTCGAGTTAGTATTGATCTCAGGTGGAGGAAAGAAATTTTGATTACTGTATGTCATAGTGTGAAAATTGAATACCTTCATGCAGTAGGCAAGGTGCCTATTTATTGTAGATCCAGAAGGGTAGTTGCTTAATTTCGACCGAGTCCAAGCAGTCGGCTTATTCAGCCAATATTTTACAGGTGTCGGCAGTGGGTGGTCTGAGTCACCTTTGTGATTAATGCGATGGTGACAGGGGAGTTAAGGTACTGACGTGGCCCTATGAGTCATTAGGACTTTCAGCGGTGATGTAGTGATGGCCCCAACCGTGCATTTAATGCGAGTGATTGGCTGTCATTGATTGGTTTGAGAAATACCGCCTTTCGTCTCGGCGTTTTGAGTGAGGCCAAGAAAAGACACCTTTGGACTCGACCGTTCTGAATGAGGGTGCTTCTCGACTCGGTCAAATGAGTGATAATATAATAAGTTGGTTTTAGCAACAGGGCCTAAGTGAGGACGCCTTTTGACTCAGCCCTCTTGGGAGAATCTGAGTGAAGGCATCCTTTGACTCGGCCTTCATGAGGTCAGATTGGGTTGGTGTTTATAGTTAATTTGGGACACGCGTCATCTCCTGAAATGAGATTAACACCTAGTCATTTCTATAGTACAACAATAGCATTACTCTTTGACACTTATATTGCATTGTACTGTATTTTGTGAATTTCTAGGTAGTATTTCCTTAAATCTGAAATTTTTGAGAAAAAAGGATGGCGTGTCATGCAGACCCTCAGCCTATCTATTAACCTTAAACATGAAATTTGAAGGGAAAACAAGAAAGAAAGAATTGAAACTAAGAAATAATACCAACTTATCGCTAGGGAACAGATGCGATGGTGCAGCATGCGCTGCAGTGGGCAACTGAATGCCCACCAACGTCTAATCCTGATCAATGAATTGATGTATCCAATGCGATCCATAGTGCTACCGTCCGCTCACTTGCGAAATCATCAAAAGAGATTCTTTCTTTCATTTCCGAAGATAAAGGCAACAAACTTTATTCATTTCTCAGAATTTTTTTTCACGTATGTCTGACGCACATGGAAACGATTCAAATATTACAAAAAAATATTTTCTTATCTTTAATTTCCATTTGTCAATCTTGTGTAGGAGATAGAAGTGAGAACGTGTAATTGAGTATGTGGAATAGATAGGAGGGTATATGATAAATACTATAATATATATTCCCCTTGATATCCCTATTAAGTGGCAATATAATAATGTATGAGGTACACTGCCATAATTTTGCTCTAAGTGAGCAGTTTAAAGTCGCCCCCGTAGCTCTAGAACCGTTGTGGTTAAGCTAGAGCAGTGGTTTGTAAACAGTCTTCGATGAGGTCATTGCCCCACACCAAATGTGACGGTTATTCACATCTAATGCAGCGGTTCTAAAACCGATAACCTAGCACGTGAAATGAAATTGTTTAGTAAGGGGAGCGGTTTCGTAACGGTTTCTTGTGACGGTTTGTGTCGGAGAAAGGATAATGAGAAGTGTGATGGATTTTAGAGGCACTCAAGTTTTGCTCACTTCCACTCTCTGTTATTCGGAGAAATAACTCTCGTGAAAAGCAAAACAAGTAGAAGAGGAGAGTTAGAAGCCAGTAAGAATGAGTACGCTTTAACTTCTTTATTAATTGTTGGACTTGGCTTGCCTCAAACGCCATAACGCTTACCATATTTATAGCCTTCTACACAACACTTCCTCATCTACATTTTGTTCAAAGCTCATGCTAAAACAATCACTACATATTTTTCATACATTCATTTAGAAAATTTGACGACCAGCCATTGACCATGAACACAGAAAATGTGTTCTGGACAAAGACACATGTAACTGGTGAAGCCCACTAAATTTTGATTATTCAACAAAGCTCTCATTTAATCCAAATTTACCTCTATTTATCATTTCAAGCAATATCTTGAATTTGTAGAAGAGTTCTGCTTTCAAGGGCTTCGTGAAGATATCTACTACTTAATTGTCAGTCTTGAGATATATCAGCTCGATCTCTTTCTCTTTGACATGTTCTCTTATGAAATGAAATCAAGAATCTATGTGCTTGCTTCTTTCATGTTAGACCATATTCTTTGCCAACACAATCTTTGACTTATTATCCATGTGTAGCTTTGTAGCATCCGTCACTACCACATAATGGGTCTATGGGGACGGTTCGTGGGGTGTGGTTTAAAACCGTTCCCGTTTTTGCCTAAAGGAACGGTTCTGTGGCGGTTCCAACCGTCACAAGGAGAGTCTAAGACAACGCTTTAAACTAAAGTATTGGGCTTGGATTAGGCTTCCAGGAAAAGTTTGTAATGGGCTAAAGGGACGGTTTTATTATGGGTTTTATGTTTGCACCTAAACGTAAACCAAAAAACAATTGTATTTTCCTTTCATGTTAACCACTCTTCACCGGATCAAAACAAATCCCCGACTTTGCCTTGCTCTTTAGGGTTTTTCTCATGGTTGTCGATCTCCTCTTTCGTCCACCACCTCTCCTTGACGGATTAAAATCCGTCGCCTCTCCTTCACTCCCGCTCGTCCGCCGACCATCTCGACCTCGTTTCCCTTCTCTCCTCGGCTTCCCCTTGTCCGCCGTCTCTCCTTCACTTTCCCTCGTCCTACACCTCCGCTTGTCTGCCGACCACGTCCTCCACCTCTCCTCAATTCGCATGCTATCTGAGTACTTTATCTTTAAACCCTAAAGCTTTAATTTTTCTTTTTTTCTCTATTGACCAAATTTTTATTCAATTTTATAAATTAGGACTTTGCTATCTCGGTTGATCTTTTAAAGGGGTTGAAAATTCTACTTCATTACTTGACAAGGTAAATCCTCAAATTCAAATGATTTTTTTTTCATAATTTTGTCCAAATAGATTGATTTGATCAAAGTCGTCGATAATTAGTCTAAGTAGAGTATAGAAAGGGGAGTTTTTATTTTACTTTTTGTATTGTTGATGATGACTTGTTTTATCTTACTTAAGAGTCAATTTTGCGTATTTTGATCAAAGTTCCTCATCTGAATGAAACATTCATTGCTCATGTCTAGAAGTAGTACTGTACAGATGTTTTCTAGTTCTCAGGATGAAAGGTTTCACCATAATTTCAAGTAATTCCCAGGCTTATAGCGTAATGATTGTCGCACTAAGGATATCAGATGGATGGATACTTTATATTACTTGATGGAGTTCTTTGATAATACGACTACCTAGCTGTATAAAAATTCTATTTACATTACTTTATGCTAAATTATTAGCAGCAGGATGAAGCTGCATTCAATTTGAGTGGCTCATAGATCACTGCATCTGTTAAGATGAACAAAATTTTTTTTTTTTTTTTGGAGGAAACACCACCATTTTAAGCTTCTATGTGATGAAAGCTGTTGCTGATATTAGATGAAGTAATGATGCTCCTCATGGTTCACATTCATGGGGATAGATAGGTCATCCTTGTACAATTAGTGATGTTTTCTGAAGGCTTAATTGCACATAGAACTCACTTTGTACAGCTACTTTGCACTTACTATAATCCTGTAGTTTCATGTTGTAGATAGTCCCCTTGTGCTAATTTTTTTTTGACTCTTTTACTTTTGGTGTAATTTTGGCGTAGGTGACAGTAACGAGTCTATTTAAAGGTAAAAAGGTTATTAAAAAAAGATTTAACCCAGGAGGTTTATGTCTAACAGTTAAAGTACATGGACAGTAAGGTCAAGATAATAATATTACAGGGGATCTTGTCCAATTTTTATATAAAGAATAGGTAGCTAATGCTTTTTGGGTTTTGGGTTCTTGATTACATTTTTGTATGCGAAACATGGTGAAAATAACGATTTGCTAGCCTTAGTTTATATCCGTAGAACCTTAGCAGAAATGAATCCCTACATAATCATGGTTATAAATGAACAACAACTAGATTGAGCCAATTGTTTTGCTTGGAGTTTCATGTATTATCAAAATTGCTGATCTTTCTACTTGAATGTAAAGGTGGGCTAACTTATTCTAAGCCGTAGATTTGTCTGAATTAGATTGATTTGATCAAAGCCGTAAATAATTAGTCTAAGTAGACTACAGACAGGGGTGTTTTTATTTTTATTTTTTGTATTGTTGATGATGACTTGTTTTATCTTACTTAAGAGTCGATTTTCATAAATATGAAAAATATTTGGGAAACTTGTTTTAGATGAGCAGATAAAACTTTTGTAGTGGTTTACATTTTAGTTTTTATTCAGACTCGTCAGACTTTAACTTTTATGGTAACAAAAGTCTTGTGCTAATGATTTTCCTTTAGAGGTTAGTATAATAATGAGATAGCTTTGAGTACCTAGTTACTTGTTGTACTCTACTCAAATATGCAACTACACTTATTTAACTTGGTGTGGAAATGAATAAGTTCTGAAAGTGATACTATTTGAAAGACTTGCATCCATGCAAACGTAAATGCTGTCAAACAAAGTATTGAAATATATTAGTCCCTAAATGTGTCAACAATAAATAAGTAAATGTAGTGATATGTAAAGTGTGCTTTCTTTCTCATATACATTTACTAAATTTACAAATAGAATAGGACAACAAGCTTAATAAAATGTGCTCTTATATATTCTTTATCGTAATATTTTTGCTCTACTTGTTCATTTTAAATAATTACAAATATTTTTCTAATATCAATCCCTTAAAACCTTTAATATTATGAAATTAGTCTACCAAATCATGAGCTTTCATCAACATTGCTATTAGTTTTCCCAATTCACATTATATATATATATATATATATATATATATATATATATATATATATATATATATATATATATATATATATATATATATATATATATATATATATATATATATATATATATATATATATATATATATATATATATATATATATATATATATATATATATAGAGAGAGAGAGAGAGAGAGAGAGAGAGAGAGTGTGTGATATAGGTGTTAGTTTATATATGCTAGTCTTAGAAAAATAGTTATGCGTGAAAGAGGCTAATCCTATAAAATAATTTTGGCGTGCTATTTATATTTTTGATTCATATACATTATTAGTAAATTTGAGTCATATACCTTATTAATATCTCGATGTTTTGTTTACCTTCATTGGATGCAAGTTATGGACGAAATAGAGGTTGGATGTATAATACTTCTCGTGTAAGTATTGAATATATCGAAAAAGTGAATGACTTTCTTGAAAGAGCATTTGCAATAGCAGCTCAAGGGAATGAAATATGTTGCCCTTGTCATGTTTGCTATAATTGTCTTTGGTATCAGTGAAATACAGTCTACAATCACTTGATTGTTAAGGGATTTATAGAGAACTATTACAAATGGGTTTTCCATGGTGTGGGGCTACTATCAAGATCGAACATCCATAGCGAGAGCGATGATGACAATGCAAACACTCATGATCATGTATACGGACTACTGCATGATATTTATGGAGGCACGACAAAAAAGTTCACAGATAATGAAGAAGGTGAAATTGCCCTAGAGGGGGGTGAATAGGGCAATATGCTAATCTAATTTGAATTAATGCCAAATTAAAACTAATTAACAAATATATATCCTAGCAAGTATGATATACAAAGAATAATATGCAAGGATATGTAATATCCACAAAGAGTAAAAAAAAGTAAACAAGTGTAAATAAGATAGGGAAATAAAACAAATGAGAGCAAGGCAATAAAGATGAACAAGATGAATGCGCCAAGCAAACTTCAAACACAATAATATGTTCACGAGGTTCGGTCAACCCACGACTCCACGCCCCGCCTCCTCACCTCGAGGAGATCTCCACAATATCAACCGGTTTTCTACGCCACCAATAACGTTTACACCACACTATCTCGGTTTTCTAGCTCACCGAAAACTTTACAATCACTCACAATGTACTTACACTAACTACCACCTCAAGTGTTGGTCTCTAGTCCGTGTCTCCCTCAAGTGCTCGGATTTATCACCTCTCCCTAGGGCTTTACTACCAACGCCACTCCTCTTGGGACAACCCCGTCTCTCACCACACACTCCTCTCGGTGTACTAGTGTAATACAATGTGATCTCACAATTAAAGCTCACAAATACAAATATTTATTCTCTGTGAATGAGAACTCAATTAAGCACAACTCAATGTTACAAACTCTCACAACCCCAATATACTATGTATGAAAATACTATAAGCTCAAGTGGGTGTGTGTAACAATGAGATTTAATCAAAACTAAACTCAAATAAATTCTAGCTTATGGAAATGAAAATCAAACATATAAATCGCTAGATATGAGTTTAGAAAAATTCTCTAGATGACAAGAGAGAAGGAGAAGAGTTGAATGCTCAAACACCAAAGGATGATCTCCTCAAGCTCTTGTGAAAGTTTCTTCACAAACTAAACTTCCAAACAAACTAAACAAACACTTAAACTCTTCAAAACGTGTTTAAAACTTTTAATTCTTACTGAAATAAATGAGGGCATGGGGTATATATAGGATGAAGAGACAAAGACTAAAACATCATAAAATCCCAGTAAAATGCTCAAAAATAAAACTAGCCGTTACTAGCCGTTATAGGCTGAAAAGACCAAAATACCCCAAAATCCAGCATTCTGGAAATTTATATATCTGGTTTTGTAAAATCCATTAAAAATAGTAAATCAACTCCAAAAATCATGAAATTTTGAGAGACGTTTCTAAACATGTATATGCACATGTTAGAGGAATAATTTATAAAATAACACTTCCCATTTGTGATAAATAATTATTTCAAGACAGATAGTTCAGATTCTGAAAAACTGCTAAAATGCTTGACATTGTAAAATCAATTTGACATAGTATTCAACTCTAAATATTATGAAATATTTAGGAAAGGTTATAAAGATATATATAAACATGTTACAAAAATAATTTCTGAAATATCACTTCCCATTTGTGAGAAATAATTATTTGAACACAGATAAACAGTTTCTAAAAACTGCTGAAAACTTCTTTTGTAAACTTAATTGAAAATAACAAAACAACTCCAAATTTAGTAAAAGTGAGAAAATGTTTTTATATATAAATATAAACATGTAAACAAAGAAATTTTTAAATTTCATTTTCCAATTGTTAAAACTCATCTGTTTTGCAAAATCATGAAAAATACGATATGTGAAAAGCATGATTTTGAACATGAACAAGTATTGAGATCTTGTGATTTGGTTTATGGACTTTATATAAGATATAAATTAATGTGATAAAGTCAATGAACCATGAATACAATAAATTCTCAATTTTAACTTGTTTTGCAATAGAAACCAAAAAGTATGTATGCGTGCATGTTCGTGCATGTTTGAAAAGATATTTTACAAAAGGTCCTCGTATTTGTTAAATCTCATCGTTTATCAAAAGTATCAAAATACGAGTATTGAAAATGTGTGAGTGTGTTATCCCAATAACTTCAAATGTTATCTAACTTGCTACTAGCCTACATTAAGTACTAGAGAGAAATAAAGAATTGCAAATATCTCACTCATGTAAGTACAATATCTTGAAGTTGATATTTACTTGAATCTTGATGAAGCTTTTGAATATTATTTTTGGCTCTTGATAGCTTTGCTTCACCAATTTTCCTCCACCTCCTAGATATCATCATTGTAGCTTCATGTTCCATCCAATCCTCCAATACCTTGTTTGCCTAGAATAAACATGAAAACACAAACACTAGACAAACAAGATTAGTTATAAATTGTTTGTTAGAACATCATCAAAACCAAGGAACTAACAATCTCCCCTTTTGATGATGACAAACAATTTATCTAAAGAGTATATATAAAATATGTAATAAGGTACAATACTCTTAAACATGAATATACTCACAATTTTTCTCCCCCTTTGGCAACATCAAAAAGTGGGGAAAAATAAAAGAATGAAGAGAGCGAAGGCTCCCCCTTCCTATAAGCACGGTGAGTATATAATAAAAATATTAATAGGGATTGCTCCCCCTATCAAAATGCCATATAACATATGCAATGGATGATCATGGCAAACATATATATGTGAGTAAACATACTAAATATCACTCACATATAACAAGACTATGAGAGCACACATGGATATATCAATATGTAAAAGTGTGTCTCAATACACAAAATCATGTGAAAATAGATTTATGAAATCAAAAGAAAGTAAAACTTGAGAATCATGCAAAAAGTTTTCAAATGAAAACAAATCACTCAAATAAAATCATAAATCACAAAACCAAAAACAATAAAAATTTGCCATATTTGACAATAAGGCAAGAGAGGTACTCAAATAAAGCAAATATTTAAATAAGAATACTCAAATCACTTCTTATAAAGCAATCTCTTGGCAAGGAAAACATGCCAAAAATAATGTCGAACTATTATGTGTTTTATCCATAAGGATCAAAAGGAAATATGCTTAGGATAAAACAAACGGTAATAAACTTGGAGTACATTCGACAAGAGAACAAATAAGATTGTTTCAACCCATGTGAATACCGGTAAATATGATTTGGGAAATAAACACCCAATAAACTCGGGGGTTAATCAAACACAAACCTCTCATATAAATGATGTTTGATCAATAAAAGATATATTCTTTATAAAATTTGATCAAACCACACCAAGAATACATTATAAACCACCAAATAATGATCCATTAGCTTAAACACATAAATATCATCATGTAAGTGTTTTATAATGATTCCATCAAGCACAAAAATATTGTTCATATTGAAAAACAAAAAATCATTTTAAAATTTTCAATAATGTAGAACAAATACTTCCCTTTAAAGATTAAAAAATTGTTTACAATTAAAATCTCAAACAAAAATCATCATTAAGAAAAAAAAATATAAAAATTCGTTCTTAAGGTTAAACATGTTTTGGTACCCAATTACTCTTGGTACTGAAGAGTTTATGGACATGACCCCTATCATTAAAGTTCAAAGCCCTAGGGTTATGATCCCTCTTGGGCACATTTGGTGCACTAGTCCGGTCAAGGCACGAATTGTGCAATTTGTGTTGACCATGTAGACGTGCATGAGGAGCATTTACAAATAAAGATGGATGTTTAAAATCATTTTACAAATGAGAACCATCATCAACCAAAGGTGGTCTTTTTGGAGCATGTTGCAAACTAAAAGCTTTTTGCAAATCAAAACAAAATTTCGCAAGATGTCCAAACCTACCACAAACATCACATTTAAAACTATGTGGTCTACTAGAAATATTTGGCAAACATGATTTCTTTTTCAAATCAAAGCAATATTTGGCCAAATGACCAAAACGACCACAATAATCACACTTGAACACACTAGCATGCTTATGATGAGCAAAAGGTGCATGTGCATGACAATGTGTATGTGATGATAAAGCTTGATGGGATGCACAAACATGATTAGGCCTTTTAGATTTTTGTGCATTATAACAAAATTTAGCAATATGGCCTTTTCGGCCTAAATGGAACACTTATATATTTTGTTATACATGTGTGCATAGTGTGTAGGTTTCTTGGAAGCATTTACGGGACTTTGCACACAAGTCCATAAGCTTATCATTATTAGCAATGCATGTTTTAAGGGTTGAATCTAGAGATGATATGCGATCCTTAACATGATTCAACTCACCAGTATGCATACAAGCATTGTTATTAGAAGTAGTGCTAGCATAATCATTCACAAATGTGTCCAATTTATTTTTAATAGCCTCTACCTCTAAAATGTCATTATTTTTCTCATGAGTTATGCTGGCCATGGATGAGATCAAATTTTTATTTTCCAAATTTAATAAGTCATTATTTTCTTTGAGCATCTCATTTTCTTTAACAATGACATTAAATTTGGAAACTAGCATATCATGATCGGATTTTAATTCTACATGCTTGCTTTGCAAATCAATAAATTTTTTATGCAAATTGTTGTAGGCATGCAATGATTTTTCACTAGTACAAGTGAGTTCATCAAAAGATAAATCACTATCGGAGTTAGACTCGCATACCACACTAGGGCTATCGCCTAGTGGCCGTGTGCATGATGATAATGATGATGCTCCAACCTTGCTTGAAGTCGATTCCGCCAATGCGCATCTAATCTTCTCCAAGTCACCTTGATGTGCTTCTATAAATTTCCATAATTTGTAAGCACTATCAAAATGAGCAAATTTGTTAGAAATAGAATGATCAAAAGTATTAAGCAAATATTCTAACAAAATCTTATTCATAATAAACAATCTTTTATCATTTGTGCTCCATTTAGATTTATCCAAGTTGGGCACAACATATGCACATTCAATGATTTCCCATATATCTATATGTTTAGATCTAGCAAATAATTTAAATCTAAACATCCATTGTGCATAAGGAAAATTATTAAACAAAGGAGCAACATGTGGATCATAGCCTAAACAAGGTGCACCACGCATATCCATAATAAATATATTATGCAAGCAAGATATAAAAATCACAAAACTAGATTAGCAATATAATAACTTGGATCTTTGACTCTAGGTTGTTAAGCCTCTAATCAAAGAGCACCAAGCTCTGATACCAATTGAAATTGCCCTAGAGGGGGGTGAATAGGGCAATATGCTAATCTAATTTGAATTAATGCCAAATTAAAACTAATTAACAAATATATATCCTAGCAAGTATGATATACAAAGAATAATATGCAAGGATATGTAATATCCACAAAGAGTAAACAAAAGTAAACAAGTGTAAATAAGATAGGGAAATAAAACAAATGAGAGCAAGGCAATAAAGATGAACAAGATGAATGCGCCAAGCAAACTTTAAACACAATAATATGTTCACGAGGTTCGGTCAACCCGACCTCGTCCCGCTCCTCACCTCGAGGAGATCTCCACTATATCAACCGGTTTTCTACGCCACCAATAACGCTTACACCACACTATCTCGGTTTCTAGCTCACCGAAAACTTTACAATCACTCACAATGTACTTACACTAACTACCACCTCAAGTGTTGGTCTCTAGTCCGTGTCTCCCTCAAGTGCTCGGATTTACCACCTCTCCCTAGGGCTTTACTACCAATGCCACTCCTCTTGGGACAACCCCGTCTCTCACCACACACTCCTCTCGGTGTACTAGTGTAATACAATGTGATCTCACAATTAAAGCTCACAAATACAAATATTTATTCTCTATGGATGAGAACTCAATTAAGCACAACTCAATGTTACAAACTCTCACAACCCCAATATACTATGTATGAAAATACTATAAGCTCAAGTGGGTGTGTGTAACAATGAGATTTAATCAAAACTAAACTCAAATAAATTCTAGCTTATGGAAATGAAAATCAAACATATAAATCGCTAGATATGAGTTTAGAAAAACTTCTCTAGATGACAAGAGAGAAGGAGAAGAGTTGAATGCTCAAACACCAAAAGATGATCTCCTCAAGCTCTTGTGAAAGTTTCTTCACAAACTAAACTTCCAAACAAA
Organism: Asparagus setaceus; assembly: GCA_012295165.1. Lineage (NCBI taxonomy): Eukaryota > Viridiplantae > Streptophyta > Magnoliopsida > Asparagales > Asparagaceae > Asparagus > Asparagus setaceus. The sequence continues at coordinate 27,164,842 of CM022709.1, read as the reverse complement.
CTAAACAAACACTTAAACTCTTCAAAAACGTGTTTAAAAACTTTTTAATTCTTACTGAAATAAATGAGGGCATGGGGTATATATAGGATGAAGAGACAAAGCCTAAAACATCAGAAAATCCCAGTAAAAATGCTCAAAAATAAAAGCTAGCCGTTACTAGCCGTTATAGGCTGAAAAGACCAAAATACCCCAAAATCCAGCATTTTGGAAATTTATATATCTGGTTTTGTAAAATCCATTAAAAATAGTAAATCAACTCCAACAATCATGAAATTTTGAGAGACGTTTCTAAACATGTATATGCACATGTTAGAGAAATAATTTATAAAATAACACTTCCCATTTGTGATAAATAATTATTTCAAGACAGATATTTCAGATTCTGAAAAACTGCTAAAATGCTTGACATTGTAAAATCAATTTGACATAGTAAATCAACTCTAAATATTATGAAATATTTAGGGAAGGTTATAAAGATATAGATAAACATGTTACAAAAATAATTTCTGAAATATCACTTCCCATTTGTGAGAAATAATTATTTGAACACAGATAAACAGTTTCTAAAAACTGCTGAAAACTTCTTTTGTAAACTTAATTGAAAATAACAAAACAACTCCAAATTTAGTAAAAGTGAGAAAATGTTTGTATATATAAATATAAACATGTAAACAAAGAAATTTTTAAATTTCATTTTCCAATTGTTAAAACTCATCTGTTTTGCAAAATCATGAAAAATACGATATGTGAAAAGCATGATTTTGAACATGAACAAGTATTGAGATCTTGTGATTTGGTTTATGGACTTTATATAAGATATAAATTAATGATATAAAGTCAATGAACCATGAATACAATAAATTCTCAATTTTAACTTGTTTTGCAATAGAAACCAAAAGTATGTATCGTGCATGTTAGTGCATGTTTGAAAAGATATTTTACAAAAGGTCCTCAGATTTGTTAAATCTCATCGTTTATCAAAAGTATCAAAATACAGTATTGAAAATGTGTGAGTGTGTTATCCCAATAACTTCAAATGTTATCTAACTTGCTACTAGCCTACATTAAGTACTAGAGAGAAATAAAGAATTGCAAATATCTCACTCATGTAAGTACAATATCTTGAAGTTGATATTTACTTGAATCTTGATGAAGCTTTTGAATATTATTTTTGGCTCTTGATAGCTTTGCTTCACCAATTTTCCTCCACCTCCTAGATATCATCATTGTAGCTTCATGTTCCATCCAATCCTCCAATACCTTGTTTGCTTAGAATAAACATGAAAACACAAATACTAGACAAACAAGATTAGTTATAAATTGTTTGTTAGAACATCATCAAAACCAAGGAACTAACAGAAGGCGGCATAAAGGAAGGCACAGAGGAATTGACCGAGGATGATAAGAAATTTTACATGTTACTCGAGGAAGGTCAACAAGAGTTATTCCCCGGATGTAAAACTTTCTCAAATCTCTTCTTTATAATTCGGTTATATCTCCATAAGTGCATACTTGGATTAAGCAACGAGGCATTTGATGATTCTTTGACCTTATGGAGGAAGGCAATTCCAGACATAAAGCTACCAAAGCCTTTTATTGAAGCCAAAAGAATTGTCAAGGATTTGGGTCTTGATTATAAAAAAATACATGCTTGCCCTAATGATTGCATGGTATTCTATGGAAATATAAATGCAAAGCTAAATGAGTCTAGCAGTTGTGGCGCTTCTCGGTGGAAGCCGCAGAAGGATGATGTAGCAAGTGATTGCAATCCACCATCCAAAAAGTTGCACAATATTCCAGTAAAAGTTTTAAGGTATTTTCCTTTAAAACCTAGAGTTCAAAAGCTAATCATGTGTTCTCAAGCTGCTTAATGCATGAGTTAGCATTCCTAGGAGCACAACCATGATGGAAATCTCAGGCACCCGGCTGATGGCAAAGCTTTCAAAGACTTTGATTGAAAGCATGAAAATTTCACATTAGATCCTCATAATGTGAGATTAGGGCTGGCTAGTAATGGATTTAATCCCTTTCGAACGATGAGTATTTCTCATAGTACATGGCCAGTTATCTTAATCAACTATAATTTGCCACCATGGATGTGTTTGAAACTAGAATATTTCATGTTGTCTCTACTTATTCCAGGCCCTCAATCTCCTAGGAACAACATCGACATATACTTGTAGCCGTTGGTTGATGAACTGAAAGAGTTATGGGAAGTCAGGGTGCTTACATATGATGCTTCTATCAAACAATAATTTCAGATGCATGTGGCTTTGCTTTGGATAGTTAGTGATTTTCCAAGATATGCAATGTTATCAGGATGGAGTACTAAAAGCAAGTTAGCTTGCCCTTGTTGCAATTATAGTGCATGATCCTGGAATTTGAAATATAGCAAGAAGATGTGTTACATGGGCCGTCGCAGATTTTTAAAAATGACCACCCATGGCGACTTAATAAAAGATTATTTAATGGTGTTGTTGAACTAGGAAAAAAACCAACACAATTGTCTGGGACTGAAATTATACAAGAATTATCTGGTTTTCTCAATGACTTTGGAAAGAAGCAAAAGAAAAGATTAGATAAGGATTGTCTGTGGAAAAAAAAGTCTGTATTTTTTTATTTGCCCTATTTGCAGCATAATATATTTCGGCACTTGTTGGATTTAATCCATATAGAGAAGAATGTGCGTGACAATAATACTGGCACATTGTTAGATATTCCGGGAAAAGAGAAGGATCATGTTAAAGCTCGTTTTAACTTGTAGTATATGGGCATTGATGAGTTACATTTGTATATACATTTTCACGCATATTTACTCTCATTTTCATACTAGAATTAGCATTTTAAGTTCATAATTACTTCATATTAGGTGTATTTTGATTTCTAGTTCATGTTTACTGCATTTAGTTTGTTTGCATTTTTAGGTAATAGATTTTGGTGAGATTCAATGTGGCACATGATGAGGATATGAAGATGGAGGAGCTAGCACGAGATTGGAGCGTAAAAAGAAGGGAAACAAGCTTGGTTCGTTAAAGCTTGCAGTTTTGACATCTTGTTAGTATTTCAAGCATAACTTTTACATACGATATGATTTTGAGTAGATTCAAGTTACCACCGAAAGCTAAGAGATAGAGCTACAACTTTTGTGTTTTGTATTTTTCTGACTTATAAGAGAAAAGTATAGAAAATAGAGTTTGAAGTTATAAGATAGACTGTTACTCGGCCACACCACTATTTTGCGTGCCCGAGCGAAGTTGGACGACCTATATTCCTTATGGGCCGACCAGTATTATTCAGTTATCTATTTTTTGAATTCCTAACATGAAAAAAGGATCCTTTTAAGGTTTTTGGAAGGAGGATTCAGCCGTCACACCAGGAAGAGATTGAAGAAGACGATTAGGATTTTTTTTCATTCAAAGATTGGATTCAAGCAACTTTCAAGTTAAGATTATTATTGAGACTAAGAGTTTCTTTGCTCTCTTTCTTTTAATCTCTACACATGATGAGTTTTATAATTATTATTATTTCTATGATTTGTTATTCAAATATGAGTGAGTAATCTCTTTATTCTAGGGTCGGGTGAAGCCCAACGACATGATTGTCAAATAATATTTTAATCTTTTCTTGAATGAATGTCAATGACTCTTGTTTCATTCTAGTGTGATTTATGCTTATAAATTTGTTGGCCACTTATTTACATGATTTAGATATTAGGCGAAGAACCGAGAGGTGAAGTTATAATATCGAAACTCTAGAATAGAACCTGAAATTCTAAATCACGAGAGTAGTTTTAGGTTTCTTGAGGAATTTTAAGAATTATCATCGTTTCTAATGGGTACGAACAAATTCAATTACCATGATGATAGGTATTGATTAGTTCTTGAATACGTTGTTATACTTCGAGAGAAGATAGCAATTAAATTAGGAGAATTCCCTACAAGAGTGGATATTCACATTTGAGAGAGGATCATTACTTAGACATGATAATCGTCGTTGTGGTGGATCACGATTCTAGAAGTCTTCATCATTTGATTTCTTCCAAGGTTTATTCATTTTAGCTTATTTCATTATTTCATTCTAATTCATTCGTACATTGATTTGCCTAGATAGTTAGTTTGTGAACAATTAGTAGTTAACAACAAGTCCTCGTGGGATCGACTCGTACTTGCCGGTGCTAGCTACAACTACGCCGTGCACTTGTGGTAAAACATTTACATCATGTTTTTGGCGCCATTGTCGGGGACTAAAATTATTAATATTGATTGAATTCACAAGCTGGTTAGATTAGGCCTTTTGTTTCTTTGTTTTGTTACTTTCAAACGTTACTAAGTATCTCTTGTTTGTTGCTATTTTACTGTTGAACTCTCTTTTGTATGAGAAGGCGCAAGAGTTCGAGTGATCTTGTTGAACTAGACCCTGAAATCAAGCGTACTTTTCGTATAAGAAGGAGAAGACAAAGGCAACCAAGAGAAAAGAAAGTCAACATGGGTGACGAAAATAGAACCTTGAAGGATTATGCTGCATCTAAAATAGGGGGCCACACATCGGCAATTGCAAGGCCTAACATCGATGCCAACAACTTTGAGTTGAAGCCCTCTCTTCTCTCCATGGTGAACCAAAATCAATTAGGAGGCTTGCCCAGCGAGGACCCTAATCTTCACATCTCAATGTTCTTGGAGTATTGTGACACATTGTAACTTAATGGAGTCTCACCCGACGCCATAAAGTAAAGGTTGTTCCCTTTCTCATTGAGGGACAAAGCGAGAGCTTGGCTCCACAGCCTTACAGCTGGATCTATCACCACTTGGGACCAACTTTCTGCTGCTTTCCTAGCGAAGTACTTCCCTCCAAGCAAAACAGCAGAACTTTGAAGTCAAATCTTGACATTTGCTCAAAGAGAAGATGAATCTTTGTATGAAGCGTGAGAGAGATTCAAGGAGCTCTTGAGATTGTTCCCTCATCATGGTTTTGAAACGTGGTTCCTTGTCCACGCCTTCTACAATGGAATGATATACAAAACTAAAATTTCGGTGGACGCTGCTGCCCGTGGTGCTTTGATGAATAAGGTGTGAATGAGGGATACAGTTTGATTGAAGATATGGCTCCAAACCATAACCAATGGTCTAGTGATAGAGCAACACATAAGAAGACTCCAGATAAGTATGATGTTGATGCAATTAGTCTTCTTTCTGCTAAAGTTGATGTTTTATCTCAGAAATTTGATCAAGTGCATGTGAATTCTGTGGGTACACCTAATGTTCCTTGCGAAATTTGTGGTGATCTTGGACATCTAGCTGCTGATTGTCAATTAATGAATGTTTCATCTGTTGAGCATGCTAATTTTGCTAATAACTTCAACCAGAAAAATGATCCATTTTCTAATACATAAAATCTCGGTTGGAAAAATCACCCCAATTTTTCATACAGGAACAATTCAAACCCATTGCCTGCAAGTAACACTAGACCCCCCGGTTTTCAACCTCGACCGTTTAACCCTCCTCCTCAAAAGTCCAACCTTGAGAGTTTGTTAGAGAATTTTGTGGTGACCCAAACTAAACTAAATGAGGAGTTCAAGCAACAAAATCAAGTGACGAGTGAAGCAATTAGGCAACTAACTTCTAAGGTTGATTCTTTGGCAACCCGCAACAAGATATTAGAAAACCAAATTGCCCAACAAGCTAGTTCGTCCACTAGACCCCTTGGTAAGTTTCCAGGGCAACCCGAAAACCTGAGACAGCATTGTAAGGCTGCGACTTTGAGGAGCAGTAAGGAATTGGAGGAACCAAAAGTGAGAGTGGTTGAGAGTGAGAAGCCCGAGGGATATGAGGTTGCAAGTGGGAATGTTGAGACCAATGAGGAGGAGAATAAAGAGAGAGAGCCCGAGTATGTTGCCCCTCCACCTTACAAACCACCCTTGCCTTACCCTCAAAGGTTTGCCAAAGCCAAGCCTGACAAGCTATTTGGAAAGTTTTTAGAGGTTCTTAAAAAGCTCTACATTAATGTTCCCTTCACTGAAGCCTTGTCTCAAATGCCCACATATGCTAAGTTCTTGAAAGACATTTTGTCAAATAAGAGAAAGCTAGAGGACTATGAGACCGTGGCTCTCACCAAAGAGTGTAGTGCTATCATTCAAAATAAAATGCCTCCTAAACTCAAGGATCCGGGTAGTTTTTGTATTCCATGTATGATTGGTAACAAGAGTTTTGGCCGTGCCTTATGTGATTTAGGGGCAAGTGTTAGTCTCATGCCCCACTCTATTAGTAAGAGGCTCGAGATGGGTGAACTTAAACCCACTACTGTCACTCTTCAATTGGCGGACCGCTCTGTCAAATATCCGATAGGTATGTTGGAAGATGTGCCAATCAAGGTTGGTAAGTTCTTTGTTCCTACGGACTTTGTTGTGCTCAATATGGAAGCGGACACTCATATGCCCATCATTCTTGGAAGGCCTTTTCTTGCTACAGCAGGTGCTCACATAGATGTGAAACACGGAAAGCTTTCTTTGAGTGTTGGGGATGAGATCGTTGAATTTAATTTTTCGAATGCTATTAAACATCCTCTTCCTGAAAAGTCTTGTTGCAGGATTGATGTCATTGATGAGTGCATGGAGGAAATACTTTCTAAGCATCATCCTGACGATGCTCTTGAGGATTGTTTGGTGAATGATGGATCGCCAAAGGTTGAGAATGTTGAGGTCGCTGCCTTTGCTCAAGGGATGGAGGCAAATCCATCTCTTCCACCTCGCAAGGTGAGTGTTGAGAAGTTAGAGGTTGAGCCTAAATCCTCCTCTCTTGAGGATAAAAAGCTCCAGAAGTTGAGCTCAAACCTTTTCCTTCCAACCTCAGGTATGAATTTCTTGGCCCTAATTCTACATATCCTGTGATTGTGAATGCGAATTTAAGTGAAGTTGAAACTGAAAAATTGCTTAGAATCCTTAGATCGTACCGCAATGTCATAGGATACACTATTGATGATATTAAGGGAATTAATCCATCTATTTGCATGCATCGTTTTCTTTTAGAGGATGATTATAAGCCCTCTATTGAGCACCAAAGAAGATTGAATCCCAACATGAAAGAGGTTGTTAAGAAAGAGGTGCTCAAACTACTTGATGCCGAGATAATATATTCTATCTCCGATAGTGAGTGGGTTAGCCCAGTGCAAGTAGTTCCAAAGAAAGGGGGCATGACTGTGGTAAAAAATGAGAATAATGAATTAATTCCCACTAGAACTGTCACGGGTTGGAGAATGTGCATTGACTATAGAAAATTGAACAAGGCAACACGAAAGGACCATTTTCCTCTCCCCTTCATTGATCAAATGCTTGAGAGGTTAGCTAAGCATTCATATTTTTATTACTTGGATGGATATTTGGATTTCTTTCAAATTCCTATTCACCCTAGTGATCAAGAAAAGACCACATTTACATGTCCTTATGGTACTTTTGCCAATAGGAGAATGCCTTTTTGTCTATGCAATGCTCCTGCTACCTTTCAACGAGCCATAATGGCCATTTTCTCTGATTTCAGTGAAAATATAATGGAAATGTTCATGGATGACTTCTCTGTACATAGAACTACTTTTGATGATTGTTTAACCAATTTGTCTAAAGTGTTGTAGCGATGTGAAGAGGTTAACCTTGTCTTGAATTGGGAGAAATGCCATTTTATGGTGAAGGAAGGTATTGTTCTTGGGCACTTGGTGTCTGAAAGAGGAATTGAGGTTAATCGTGTGAAGGTTGAAGTGATTGAGAAGATGCCACCACCCACTTCTGTGAAGGGCGTGAGAAGTTTCTAGGGTCACGCCGGTTTCTAACGGCGCTTCATTAAAGATTTTTCTATGATTGCTAAACCTTTGACTAACTTGCTCCTTAAAGATGTTCCTTTTAACTTCAACGAAGCTAACCTTGATGCTTTTAACAGGTTAAAGGAGGCATTGATTACAGCACCTATCATGCAGCCACCGGACTGGAATCTCCCTTTTGAGATCATGTGTGATGCTAGTGATTACACGGTTGGAGCTGTTTTAGGGCAAAGGAAGGATAAGAAAGTTCATGCAATCTATTATGCGAGCCGAACTCTTGATGAAGCCCAAGTGACTTATGCTACCACGGAGAAGGAGTGGCGTGCGGTAGTATTCGCTATTGATAAGTTCCGGCCGTATTTGGTGGGTTCGAAAATCATTGTCTATACGGATCACGCCGCCATTAAGTATCTCTTGAGTAAAAAGGATGCAAAGCCCCGATTGATTCGATGGATCCTTTTACTTCAAGAGTTTGATCTTGAAATTCGTGATAAGAAGTGTACAGAGAATTTGGTTGCTAATCATCTTTCTAGGTTGAGGCAAGATATGGATGAGAATGACAATGACGAGTTGCCTATTGATGACTCTTTTCCCGATGACCAATTGCTCGCTGTCTCTACTATGAAAGATCCATGGTTCATGGATTTCATCAATTATCTTGCATGTGGAGTTCTGCCACCTGATTTGAGCTATCAACAAAAGAAGAAATTCTTTTCGGATATCAAACATTATTATTGGGAGGATCCGTTGCTCTACAAACGATGTGTTGACGGAGTTTTCCGTCAATGTATTCCCGAAGATGAGGTTGCAAGCATCATTTCTCATTGCCATGATTCACCTTATGGAGGCCATGCTAGCACCTCTAAGACCGCCGCAAAGGTCCTTCAATCAGGTTTTTATTGGCCCACTCTTTTCATGGATGTTCAAAAGTACGTGAGTTCTTGTGATCGGTGTCAAAGAACGGGCAATATTTCTCGATGGAATGAAATGCCTCTTAATTACATCTTGGAAGTTGAAATCTTTGATGTTTGGGGGATTGACTTTATAGGCCTGTTCCCGTCATCTTATGGGAATAAGTACATCCTTGTTGCGGTGGACTATGTGTCTAAATGGGTCGAAGCTATAGCATCCCCTACAAATGATGCTAAGGTAGTTAAAAAACTCTTCAAGAAGATCATCTTTTCACGGTTTGGTGTGCCACGTGCTGTGATTAGTGATGGTGGTTCTCATTTCACGGAACGTCAATTGAGGCTCTTTTGAAGAAATATGGCGTGACTCATAAAGTTGCATTGGCTTACCACCCTCAAACAAGTGGTCAAGTTGAGGTGACGAATCGTGAGATTAAGAGCATTCTCGAAAAGACGGTGAATAGGTCGATGAAAGATTGGAGTGATAAGCTCGATGATGCACTATGGGCCTACCGTAAGGCATTCAAAACTCCCATTGGAATGTCGCCGTATAAGCTTGTGTAAGGGAAGTCTTGTCATCTGCCCGTTGAATTGGAGCACAAAGCATACTTGGCCATCAAAACACTCAAGTTTGACATGAAAACCGCCGGAGAAAAGCGTTTGCTTGACCTGAATGAGCTTGATGAGTTGAGGTTAGATGCTTATGAGAACACAAGAATTTATAAGGAGCGGACCAAGCTTTGGCATGACAAGCAAATATTTCGAAAGGAGTTCAATGAAGGAGATTGGGTGCTTCTTTTCAACTCTCGTTTAAGGCTCTTTCCAGGCAAGCTCAAATCATGATGGTCGGGACCGTTCCAAGTTTGAAAGGTGTCTCCATATGGAGCTATCGAGGTGTGGAGTGAAAGGACCGGCGAATTCAAGGTCAATGGTCAGCGCTTGAAGCCTTATTATGCGAGAGAGCCTATTGAGAAAGGACTTGCTCTTGTCCTTTCCGATCCTTCTACTTGAGCAATTTGAAGGGGGTCAAGCTCATGACCTTAAACAAGCGCTTCTTGGGAGGCAACCCAAGCTTCGTTTCTTTTGCATTTCAATTAATTTTAAAAAAATAAAAAAAAGGGCTTTTGCTAGTTTTTCTTTCTTCTTAAATTCTTGATCTTGACTTAGGTTTTGGTTCAATATTTTGCAGGAACTTGAGATTTTTGTTCAATGTGCTCGGTTGAGTTGAAAACTGTACACCCATGAGAAATTAAGTCTCTGCTCAGTTTGCGTGCCAACGCACACAATTGGCAAAGTTTCTGCTCATTTCGCGTGCCCACGTGAAAAACAGCATGCCCACGCACACAATTGGCAAAGTCCCTGCTCATTTCGCGCGCCCACGCGAAAAATAATGTGCCCACGCACACAATTGGCAAAGTCCCTCCTCATTTCGCGTGCCCGTGTGAAAAATGGCGTGCCCGTGCAACCCAAAACCCTAACCCCTACAAAAATAAACACTTCAGTTCCCCCCTCCATCAACATCAGCCGCCCCCCTTCTCCTTACCACCATCCAGCCCCTCCTTCACCCACCTTCAATTCCACCCTCCGACCCAACTCTCCACCCTCAACCGCTCTAGCCCCCTCTCCTCACCTAAACCACCCTCCCTTTTCAAACTCTAGCACCCCTTTTGAGCTGCCGCCGTCACTCACCATGAAAAAAAGACCTAGCAAGGCGTCATCTCAACCCACTAAGAAAGCTCCGATGAAACGTGCTAAGAAATCGATGGAAAGTGTCACGGAACCCTAGTTATCGACACCATGGGGATTGAATTTGTTATCTGGATCAACGAACTCAGTTCGGCGATTGCACCATCGAACACTTTAGGCTACTAGGTTTGTTGATGAGGATACTTTAAAAATTTTGGGAATTTATGGCGATGTTAAAAGGCTCTTTGAGAACTTGGTTTGGAATCGTTCTTATCTATCGAAGCCGACACTTATCGGCCTAACTCTTGAGTTTCTACGCACATTGACAATTATTAGTGAAATAGGTGACAATGATCAAGAATAGCAAAGAGCCTTATGTTTGGTTGGTCAATGTAAAGTTGTATATCCATTTGCCGAACCCTGAGCAAGTTACTATCAATGAAAAGGCGAATTGGTGTTTTCCCCGTGAGATTGATATTTCTATGGATGAGAATGATAAAGAAAACATAGCAGATGAGCCACCTCAAATGCCACCAAATTTCATGGAGCGATTTACGACCCTTGAGCGACAAGTTCATGAAAATAACCTGATGCTTAGGGCTATATGCGAGTGGTATATTTCTCAAGGCCATTTGATGATCCACTAAAGCGAACTCCATCGGGCGGTTCACAGTAATCTGTGAGTTGATTTCCCCTCCCCATCCTCCTATTCATTCTCTTTTTCATTCACATTGAGGACAATGTAGACATTGAGCTTGGGAGAGGAGATTATTTGCTTGTTCTGCACCATTACTCACACATTTGCATTTGTACATATCATGCATTGCATATAGTTTCATTCTTAGGATGCATTTTTGATAGACTTTTTGTTTTATTTTATTTCATTTATATTTTCATTTATCTTCATGCATTTCAAAAAAAAAAAAACAATAGGAGAGATGACCCTTCGATGATGATTTCTTTGAAATATTTGATTTAAAGTCCTTAAGAAATATAGTATGGTTATGCCTATATCCATTGTGGTTTGTTTGGTTGTTTCCCTAGAGAATTGTGTAGCTAATTTGGTAGATAAAATTCAAAAGAAAACCCGTGAGACTTTGAGCCTAAAAGACCACATCAACAGGTCTTACTTATTTTCTTTGTTGTGTGAAACCCCCTATAATCAAGGTCTTTAGAACTTGCCGGAAGGAAGAATTGATCTTTCTCGGAGGGATGACCTTAATTTCCCTTTTCTTTCTTGAGTCCTATTTTGATATTATGCGGCGAGACGATGGAAACATTCTTTTAGTTTGGAGCTACATAGCCAAATAGCCTATCTTACATTGATATTATCTCTAGGTTTAATCCCCTTTGAGCCTGTCATTGCCACTCACCATGAAAAAAAGACCTAGCAAGGCGTCATCTCAACCCACTAAGAAAGCTCCGATGAAACGTGCTAAGAAATCGATGGAAAGTGTCACGGAACCCCTAGTTATCGACACCATGGGGATTGAATTTGTTAATACGGATCAACGAACTCAGTTCGAGCGATTGCACCATCGAACACTTTAGGCTACTAGGTTTGTTGATGAGGATACTTTAAAAATTTTGGGAATTTATGACGATGTTAAAAGGCTCTTTGAGAACTTGGTTTGGAATGCGTTCTTATCTATCGAAGCCGACACTTATCGACGCCTAACTCTTGAGTTTCTACGCACATTGACAATTATTAGTGAAATAGGTGACAATGATCAAGAATAGCAAAGAGCCTTATGTTTGGTTGGTCAATGTAAAGTTGTATATCCATTTGCGAACCACGAGCAAGTTACTATCAATGAAAAGGCGAATTGGTGTTTTCCCGTGAGATTGATATTTCTATGGATGAGAATGATAAAGAAAACATAGCGGATGAGCCACCTCAAATGCCACCAAATTTCATGGAGCGATTTACGACCCTTGGCGACAAGTTCATGAAAATAACGATGCTTAGGGCTATATGCGAGTGGTATATTTCTCAAGGCCATTTGATGATCCACTAAAGCGAACTCCATCGGGCGGTTCACAGTGATCTGTGAGTTGATTTCCCCTCCCCATCCTCCTATTCATTCTCTTTTTCATTCACATTGAGGACAATGTAGACATTGAGCTTGGGAGAGGAGATTATTTGCTTGTTCTGCACCATTACTCACACATTTGCATTTGTACATATCATGCATTGCATATAGTTTCATTCTTAGGATGCATTTTTGATAGACTTTTGTTTTATTTTATTTCATTTATATTTTCATTTATCTTCATGCATTTCAAAAAAAAACAATAGGAGAGATGACCCTTCGATGATGATTTCTTTGAAATATTTGATTTAAAGTCCTTAAGAAATATAGTATGGTTATGCCTATATCCATTGTGGTTTGTTTGGTTGTTTCCCTAGAGAATTGTGTAGCTAATTTGGTAGATAAAATTCAAAAGAAAACCCGTGAGACTTTGAGCCTAAAAGACCACATCAACAGGTCTTACTTATTTTCTTTGTTGTGTGAAACCCCCTATAATCAAGGTCTTTAGAACTTGCCCAGGAAGGAAGAATTGATCTTTCTCAGAGGGATGACCTTAATTTCCCTTTTCTTTCTTGAGTCCTATTTTGATATTGTACGAGCGAGGACGATGGAAACATTCTTTTAGTTTGGAGCTACATAGCCAAATAGCCTATCTTACATTGATATTATCTCTAGGTTTAATCCCCTTTGAGCCTTATTGTCTATTTTTCTTTGTTAACCCGCATTACAAGCCTATTGACTGAAAAAAAAAAAAAAGAAAACCAATGTATTGACCCAAGCCATGTCAATAGTGGAGCATTGTTGTTTCGATGTGGATTGTGTGGGTGTAAGTGGGGTGAAGTTGGAGTAATTTCGATGGTAGTGATGCTATTCCGGCATGATCTATGAAGTGTGCTTCTCATGTACATACTTATGGAAGCTTCGAAGTTTAAGTGGTTGTATTTCCACTTTTCTTTGTTTTTGTCATTCTTCAAAATAAAAAGAGAGAGAGGGAGAGAGAGCCCGCTAGGTTGAAAACCCCTAAAAGGCGGCCTAGGCAAAAGTTAGGGCATAAAAAAAGAAGAAAAAAAAAATCAAATTTTCTTTCATCTTGAGTAAAAGTTCTTTTATAAAGGAGGGAATCAGTTCATATTCTCCAAGTTCAATTCATGAGAACTTTTCCTTCTAGTTTTGTAAATAAAAGGGTTTGGTTCGATAGTTTTGCTTAATGGTTGATGGGGTGTGTGCATATATGTTTTGGGATTTGGAGTTTGGAAGTTAATTAATGAAGATTGGGGTGGTTTTGCATTGTTCATCTTGTTGGTAGTGAGGTGGATCTTATTAGGTTGCTCTACTAGAACTTTGGCTCTGAACCTTCATTCCCGAGATGTTTTATCCTACCCTTACCCTCAGCCTACATTACAACCCTCATTGAATGAATGTATTCTTGACTCGCTTGTACATTGTCCCATTTATTGGATGAGAGGTGAGACAAAGGGCAAGCTTATGATAGACCGTGGTTATATGCATGGGTATTGAGTGAAACACCTACTACAAACATATTTTAATGCTAGCAAATTTCTAGCAAAATGAGTGCGAGTGTCTACATAACTAAAGTGAGGGTCTTCCAGGTTGGCTACACTAAGTTTGTGGGATGTTTGTGAAAAGATGGGATATATGGGATACGAGTGCATGACATGTTATGAGACTCTCTTGGACTAAATCGCGCCACAGAATTTATTTTCTGAGAAGGTGATCTCCTATTGGTAATATATTTCCTTTAATTTGCATGATTTATTTTTTGCTTGGGGACAAGCAAGGATTTAAGCATGGGGGAGTTTGATGAGTTACATTTGTGTATATATTTTTACACATATCTACTCTCATTTTCATACTAGAATTAGCATTTTAAGTTCATAATTACTTCATATTAGGTGTATTTCGATTTTTAGTTCATGTTTACTGCATTTAGTTTGTTTGCATTTTTAGGCAATGTATTTTGGTGAGATTCAATGTGGCACACGACGAGGATATGAAGATGGAGGAGCTAGCATGAGATTGGAGCGTAAAAAGAAGGGAAACAAGCTTGGTTCGTTGAAGCTGGCAGTTTTGACACCTTATTAGTATTTTAAGCATAACTTTCACATACGATATGATTTTGAGCTGATTCAAGTTGCAACGGAACGCTAAGCGATAGAGCTACAACTTTCATGTTTTAAATTTTTCTGAATTCTATGAGAAAGGGGTAGAAAATAGAGTTTTAAATTATGAGACAGACTGTTGCGCGGCCACGCCACTATTTTGGGCGCCCGAGCGAAGTTGGATGACCTATATTCCTTATGGGCTGACCCGTATTGTTCAGTTATCCATTTTTTGGCTTCCTAACATGAAAAAGGGTCCTTTTAAGGTTTTTGGAAGGAGGATTTAGCCGTCACACCGGGAAGAGATTGAAGAAGACGATTAGGATTTTTTTTCATTCAAGGTTTGGATTCAAGCAACTTTCAAGTGAAGATTATTATTGAGACTAAGAGTTTCTTTGCTCTCTTTCTTTTAATCTCTTCACATGATGAGTTTTATAATTATTATTATTTCTATGGCTTGTTATTCAAATATGAGTGAGTAATCTCTTTATTCTAGGGTCGGGTGAAGCCCAACGACATGATTGTCAAATAATATTTTGATCTTTTCTTGAATTTATGAATGTCAATGACTCTTGTTTCATTCTAGTGTGATTTATGCTTGTAAATTTGTTGGCCACTTATTTACATGATTTACATATTTGGTGAAGAACCGAGAGGTGAAGTTATAATATCGGAACTCTAGAATAGAACCTGAAATTCTAAATCACGAGAGTAGTTTTAGGTTTCTTGAGGAATTTTAAGAATTATCATCGTTTCTAATGGGTTCGAACAAATTCAATTACCATGATGATAGGTATTGATTAGTTCTTGAATACGTTGTTATACTTCGAGAGAAGATAGCAATTAAATTAGGAGAATTCCCTACAAGAGTGGATATTCACATTTGAGAGAGGATCATTACTTAGACATGATAATCGTCGTTGTGGTGGATCACGATTCTAGAAGTCTTCATCATTTGATTTCTTCCAAGGTTTATTCATTTTAGCTTATTTCATTATTTCATTCTAATTCATTCGTACATTGATTTGCCTAGATAGTTAGTTTGTGAACAATTAGTAGTTAACAACAAGTCCTCGTGGGATCGACTCGTACTTGCCGGTGCTAGCTACAACTACGCCGTGCACTTGTGGTAAAACATTTACATCATGTTTTTGGCGCCATTGTCGGGGACTAAAATTATTAATATTGATTGAATTCACAAGCTGGTTAGATTAGGCCTTCTGTTTTTGTTTTGTTACTTTCAAACGTTACTAAGTATCTCTTATTTGTTGCTATTTTTCAGTTGAACTCTCTTTTGTATGAGAAGGCGCAAGAGTTCGAGTGATCTTGTTGAACTAGACCCTGAAATCGAGCGTACCTTTCGTATGAGAAGGAGAAGACAAAGGCAACCAAGAGAAAAGCAAGTCAACATGGGTGGCAAAAATAGAACCTTGAAGGATTATGCTGCACCTAAAATATGTGGCCTCACATTGGCAATTGCAAGGCCTAACATCGATGCCAACAACTTTGAGTTGAAGCCCTCTCTTCTCTCCATGGTGCAACAAAATTAATTTGGAGGCTTGCCCAGCGAGGACCCTAATCTTCACATTTCAATGTTCTTGGAGTATTGTGACACATTGAAACTTAATGGAGTCTCACCCGACGCTATAAAGTTAAGGTTGTTCCCTTTCTCATTGAGGAACAAAGCGAGAGCTTGGCTCCACAGCCTTACAGCTGGATCCATCACCACTTGGGACCAACTTTCTGCTACTTTCCTAGCGAAGTTCTTCCCTCCAAGCAAAATAGCAGAACTTCAAAGTCAAATCTCGACATTTGCTCAAAGAGAAGGTGAATCTTTGTATGAAGCGTGGGAGAGATTCAAGGAGCTCTTGAGATTGTGCCCTCATCATGGTTTTGAAACGTGGTTCCTTGTCCACACCTTCTATAATGGAATGACATACAACACTAAAATTTTGGTGGACGCTGCTGCCGGTGGTGCTTTGATGAATAAGGGTGTGAATGAGGCATACATTTTGATTGAAGGTATGGCTCAAAACCATAACCAATGGTCTAGTGATAGAGCAACACATAAGAAGACTCCAGGTAAGTATGATGTTGATGCAATTAGTCTTCTTTCTGCTAAAGTTGATGCTTTATCTCAGAAATTTGATCAAGTGCATGTGAATTCTGTGGGTACGCCTAATGTTCCTTGCGAAATTTGTGGTGATCTTGGACATCTAGCTGCTGATTGTCAATTAATGAATGTTTCATCTGTTGAGCATGCTAATTTTGCTAATAACTTTAACCAGAAAAATGATCCATTTTCTAATACATATAATCTCGGTTGAAAAAATCACCCCAATTTTTCATACAGGAACAATTCAAACCCATTGCCAGTAAGTAACACTAGACCCCCCGGTTTTCAACCTCGACCGTTTAACCCTCCCACTCAAAAGTCCAACCTTGAGAGTTTGTTAGAGAATTTTGTGTTGACCCAAACTAAACTAAATGAGGAGTTCAAGCAATAAAATCAAGTGACGAGTGAAGCAATTTGGCAACTAACTTCTAAGATTGATTCTTTGGCAACCCACAACAAGATATTAGAAAACCAAATTGCCCAACAAGCTAGTTAGTCCACTAGACCCCTTGGTAAGCTTGGCTCCACGACCTTCTTCTTTGGATCTATCACCACTTGGGACCAACTTTCTGCTGCTTTCCTAGCGAAGTTCTTCCCTCCAAGCAAAATAGCAGAACTTCGAAGTCAAATCTCGACATTTGCTCAAGAGAAGGTGAATCTTTGTATGAAGCGTGAGAGAGATTCAAGGAGCTCTTGAGATTGTTCCCTCATCATGGTTTTGAAACGTGGTTCCTTGTCCACGCCTTCTACAATGGAATGACATACAACACTAAAATTTTGGTGGACGCCGGTGGTGCTTTGATGAATAAGGGTGTGAATGAGGGATACAGCTTTATCGAAGGTATGGCTCAAAACCATAACCAATGGTCTAGTGGTAGAGCAACACATAAGAAGACTCGGATAAGTATGATGTTGATGCAATTAGTCTTCTTTCGCTAAAGTTGATGCTTTATCTCAGAAATTTGATCAAGTGCATGTGAATTCTGTGGGTACGCCTAATGTTCCTTGCTAAATTTGTGGTGATCTTGGACATCTAGCTGCTGATTGTCAATTAATGAATGTTTCATCTGTTGAGCATGCTAATTTTGCTAATAACTTTAACCAGAAAAATGATCCATTTTCTAATACATATAATCTCGGTTGAAAAAATCACCCCAATTTTTCATACAGGAACAATTCAAACCCATTGCCAGTAAGTAACACTAGACCCCCCGGTTTTCAACCTCGACCGTTTAACCCTCCCACTCAAAAGTCCAACCTTGAGAGTTTGTTAGAGAATTTTGTGTTGACCCAAACTAAACTAAATGAGGAGTTCAAGCAATAAAATCAAGTGACGAGTGAAGCAATTTGGCAACTAACTTCTAAGATTGATTCTTTGGCAACCCACAACAAGATATTAGAAAACCAAATTGCCCAACAAGCTAGTTCGTCCACTAGACCCCTTGGTAAGCTTGGCTCCACAGCCTTACTGCTGGATCTATCACCACTTGGGACCAACTTTCTGCTGCTTTCCTAGCGAAGTTCTTCCCTCCAAGCAAAATAGCAGAACTTCGAAGTCAAATCTCGACATTTGCTCAAGAGAAGGTGAATCTTTGTATGAAGCGTGAGAGAGATTCAAGGAGCTCTTGAGATTGTTCCCTCATCATGGTTTTGAAACGTGGTTCCTTGTCCACGCCTTCTACAATGGAATGACATACAACACCAAAATTTCGGTGGACGCTGCTGCCGGTGGTGCTTTGATGAATAAGGGTGTGAATGAGGGATACAGTTTTATCGAAGGTATGGCTCAAAACCATAACCAATGGTCTAGTGGTAGAGCAACACATAAGAAGACTCCAGATAAGTATGATGTTGATGCAATTAGTCTTCTTTCTGCTAAAGTTGATGCTTTATCTCACAAATTTGATCAAGTGCATGTGAATTCTGTGGGTACGCCTAATGTTCCTTGCGAAATTTGTGGTGATCTTGGACATCTAGCTGCTGATTGTCAATTAATGAATGTTTCATCTGTTGAGCATGCTAATTTTGCTAATAACTTCAACCAAAAAAAATGATTCATTTTCTAATACATATAATCTCGGTTGGAAAAACCACCCAAATTTTTCATACAGGAACAATTCAAACCCATTGCCTGCAAGTAATACTAGACCCCCCGGTTTTCAACCTCGACCGTTTAACCCTCCTCCTCAAAAGTCTAACCTTGAGAGTTTGTTAGAGAATTTTGTGGTGACCCAAACTAACTAAATGAGGAGTTCAAGCAACAAAATCAAGTGACGAGTGAAGCAATTAAGCAACTAACTTCTAAAGTTGATTCTTTGGCAACCCACAACAAGATATTAGAAAACCAAATTGCCCAACAAGCTAGTTCGTCCACTAGACCCCTTGGTAAGCTTCCAGGGCAACCCGAAAACCCGAGATAGCATTGTAAGGCTGTGACTTTGAGGAGCGATAAGGAATTGGAGGAACCAAATGTGAGAGAGGTTGAGAGTGAGAAGCCCGAGGGATATGAGGTTGCAAGTGGGAATGTTGAGACCAATGAGGAGGAGAATAAAGAGAGAGAGCCAGAGTATGTTGCCCCTCCACCTTTGATGGGGTAAAAATGGTGTCCTAGAGTTGCAAGTATACAACCTTCAAGTTATAGTATAAAGTTATTGATCCCACGAGGAACGGGAAGTAGAAAGAGTTTGTTCAAGTTTTGGTTCTCAAATTATGTGTGACAATTAGGAGTTTATGTACATGGTGAAAGTGATCATGAAAACATTAGAGAGTGGATTGTGGATTATGTGCAAAATTAATGAAACGAGGAAGAAAATATGTTGTGGAGAGATTGAGATTGTGAAGATGACAAAGTGTAAATAAAAGCAAAATGAAAGTGAGAGTGAAGAGATTAGAGAATGAAAAGGATAAACCAAAATGAGAATGAGAAATTGTGAGAAGTAAAAAGGAAAATAAAATCAAGAAATCAAGAAGTCAAGAAATCAAAATCAAGAAGGTAAAAGATGGAGGATTCAATTAGAGATATGAAGGAATCTAGAATTGAATCCACTAGCTAATCTCACTTATAAGATATGAACCATTCTCTTTTATCACATTTCATTTTAGATTTATTAAGTATAGACTATCAAATCACTTAAGGAAAGCATAACCTATCAAATTATCACCTAAATAAAATCAATACTCATGAGGAGAATAACAACAAGATAGTAATCCTAGAATTCATAAGCATAACGTATCAAACCACTTAAGGAAAGTATAGACTATCAAAATCTTCTTCTATCGATTAGTTCTCTAGTTGATTAGCCTAAGCATGATCTTTTAAGCATAAGAGAGTGATTCACAAATATAAGAGAGAATTAGACTAGTTTCATGCAAAACTAGATCCCCACAAGAGGTTAGTTCCAAATCTTTGAAAAATAAAAAGAAATCAAGAGAGGGAGGAGGAAAGAAAACTAAGTACAAAAAGGAAAATAAAAATAAAGAAATAAAGAAAAGAAAAGAAAATGAGAAGAAAAGAAATAAAGACAATCTAACTAATTGCAAGGAATTAAATCTATACTACAAATTAAAGACAAGACGTGAAAGTAAATTGCATGAAAGTAAATCTAAACTACAAAGCATATAAATGAACAAGAAATGAAAAAAAATAAAAAGAAATAAAATAGAAACCTACAACTCTTGATCTTCATCTCATCCTCCTTTTGGTCCTTGGATAAGAAGAAGAGAAAGAAAATTAAAGGGGTGAAAAGTTTTACTTATTGTGTAACAAAAGTTATAATTTTTAGAAGGTCTTCTCAATTAAGAGTAACCCTCCTCTCCAAATAGAATTTTTATAAAATATTTCACACTCAAACCTCTCCCTCTACCCCTCTATTTATAGCCCAACGGAGTTGATGTGAATCATTGGATCAAACTTGGCCACCAAGGAAGAGAAATCAGCCCTTAATTCAAATCTATTGCGAACCAACCGATCGGCCAATCGGTTGGCCAACCAGTTGGCCGACCGATTGGCCAATCGGTTGGTTTGTAACCGATTTTGTCTTTTCTTAATTTTTCTTCATAAATTTCTCTTGGATCCTAGGGTCTTCTTGGACCTTCTTTGGACTTCGTTTTTGGGCTTCAATAATTGGCAGAAAAATGAAGAGTTTGAGTCTTTTGGACTTTTATTCATTATTTCTTTATTAACCTGCAAAATAAGATAAAAATAATTATTAATAATATCTTTATTCATATAAAATAGGTAATGAGGGTATAAATTTATAATTAAAATATGATAATCAAATAACCCCACACCTAAACTTTTGCTAGTCCTCTAGCAAAGAAAGAAAATGAAAGAAAATTTCTAACTCACTTTCGCAGGACTCGCGGTTGTATTTAGCGCATACAACAAGCCTTTAAACCCCTTAGTTACCCCAGTGGATGAGTTATAGTCTCGTGAGGGTTTGCAGTGAATATACCCATAAAATTCAGTCAACTTGCCAGTTTAAAGAAGTTAATGAAATAATTAATTCATTTGATATATTCAAACATTCCAATTAAAGTGGCTAATACTCAAGAAAACGTTTTATCATAACTCCAAGGTAAGTTTCTTTAGAAAATCTTTTCATCATAGTTATACAAAACCAAGTTTAACTTAGAAAAATAAAAGTTTTGAAGAGAACATGCTAGCTCTTTGTTTCAATAAATTTTCAAGTCTCTTAATCAATTTATTTTTCATAAATATATAAATATAACTATATAGATATATTTGTTATATATATATAATTATTATATATATATATATATATATATATATATATATATATATATATATATATATATATATATATATATATATATATATATATATATATATATATATATATATATATATATTGACAATCTTTATTCCATAGTGATTTTGTTCTACTTTGTGGGCTTTCTAAGTGACCATTAAAGCGTTTTGGGCCATTGGATCCCAACCCAAGTGGGCTTAGGTCATTAAGTATGAAAATACTCCGTGGGCTTAATTACTCACCAACTTAGGCATAATAAGATAGAACCACATTGGAGTTCAAGATTTTTTTACTTTATATATATATGATGTATATATTTATATATGAGTATATGTATATATTTTGAAAGATATATAGATTAGGACAACTTGAAAATTTATTTTTAACTCTAAGCTAAACATGCAAAAATTTTATTACTTTAAATTCTAAGTTAAGACTTAAGTGAAGTATACTACTTTGAAAATTATTTCTTAAGAAATTTATTTGGAGTTATCATAAAAGGTAAACTTGAGTACAGAACTAACTAAGGATTAGAAGACTTAAATTCTATCAAAATAGATCAATTATTAATCAACTCTATTAAGTTGGCAAGTGACTATATATATATATATATATATATATATATATATATATATATATATATATATATATATATATATATATATATATATATATATATATATATATATATATATATATATATATATATATATATATATATATAGAAAAAAAATGACATAAAAAGAAAAAAATGGTAAGAAAAAGAGGAAAAATGACTAAGATAAAGAGCAAAATTGACTAATCCTCACTCCCACACCTAAATTTTGCATTGTCCTCAATATAAATTCTATTATGCACAAAGTAAAACAGATAAGAATTGAAGTACTTATATTTATTAGGTTGGCCTAGAACAATGAAAAAACTGCAATTACCTTTAATATGAGGGGTGAAGCTAAAATTTATTCTCTCTTTGTTTTTTATATATATATAATACTTTTTTAAATTTTTATTTTTATTTTTATTTAATAAAGAAAAATAAGAAACTCTCAAATGAGAGAAGAATAAATTCTTTTATTATTATTATGAGATGAAAAATAAAAATGTAGAATAAAAGATAATACATGAGAAGCTCACATTCTATATTAAATCCTACCTTATTCTTTGAAAATTCTACCCGAAATTTAAAGAATTCCAAAATGATATAATCACTGATGTGCTTAAATTCTAAAAATTTTAGGGTTTTTAGTGATGTTTGCAGCAATGCGAGGTAGGTATTAATGGTTGTATGTTTTTTAAACTTATATTCGTTATTAAAAAAAATTTCATCAAAAATAAAATCTTGTTGTTTTCTATTTTCCAAAAATCTAAGTTCATTGACAAAGGGTTCTTCAAATGTTGGCTTCAAGATGCATGTATTGAACATAATTTTCTCGTTCTGAAGGACTTAATTATTAACCTGGTTACCTGACTGTTGTGAATGGATTGCATTCACATGATCTTGAAAAGTTAAACTTGACCACGTGTTCCTTGGATTGGTCACGGGTTGACTTGAAAATGATCCTTTCTCTCTCTCACTTATAGCGCTAGCTAGTTGACCAAGCTAGGTTTCTAATCTAGCTATGGCCTGAATGTTAGAGTTGAGAATTTATCTTGTTGATTGCATAAAGGAGTTCATCGTGCTAGATGTTTGAGTCAACAAGTTTGTGGTCTGTGTAGATGTTTTAATCAAGGCTTCCAAACCCCTTTCTAAAGCATTAAGACGTTTCTCCGTATTTGAAGGAATATGATTTGTAGATTGATGATGAGAAAACTGATTTAGAATTGGCTGATTTGGTTGTGGAAAATTGGTTTGAGAACTGAAAGAAACTGCGTTGCTCCTAGGGAATTGTTGGTTTGAAGAGGGAGTGAAATTTTGATTTCGAGAAATTACCCCGATTCCATGCAAAATGGATGATTTCTCCAACCCGATTATAGGTTGGAGAAAATGGATCATTAATCGGATGTCGGAATGCGATTCATCCGTTTCTAAAGATTGAGTATTTCCTAAGAGTGGACATTGCTCAAGCATGGGTCGTAGAAAGACGATTATGACAACTCGAGGCGAAACTTGATTGATTTGAGCCGGAGCTCGTTCTTTGGTTTCTAAAGTTTCTAACTTGCGTAGAATTGTGGCCATCTTAGCTTCAGAGGCTATGTTTGACTCTAAGGAAGGACCCCTAGAACTGGATTGGGGAACTGATGAATCACAGTGTTCCCACTGCATGGTTTTCTCGGATAAATCCTCTAAAAAGTCCCAAGCTTCGTTAACGTTTTTCTTCATGAAATCCCTTTGACACATTGACTCTAAGAAAGTTTTTGAAGAATAATCCAATCCTTCATAGATAATTTGGCATAGTCGCCATTTCTCTAGACCATGGTGAGGACATTGGATGAGAAGATCCTTAAATTTGTCAAAATACTTCCAAAATGGTTCTCCCGGAATAATTTTAAAATTCATGATGCTGTTTCTGAGCTTAACCGTTTTGTGGATAGGGAAAAGTTTTTTCAGAAAAACGGTGACAAATTCACCCCAAGTTGAGATAGAATCTGTGGGTAAGCTATACAGCCATTTCTTGACTTTGTCCTTAAGTGCAAAAGGAATAAATCGAAGCTTGATCGCATCCTCAGATAAGTCCTTCACTTTAATTATAAGGCAAACTTCTTCAAATTCAGAGATTAAAATATATTTGCTTCAGATTCTACTCCTAAGAATTTTAGAAGCATGTTTATGAAATGCGGTCTAAGCTCAAAATTAGTTCCATTGATATCGGGGAGCTTAATGCAAGAAGGGATTGCATTCCTGGTTGGATAACACATATCTTGAAGAATGGGTGGATTAAGATTAGCCATTTCTTCAAAAATTGGTTCGAAACGGATTAAGCGATTAGTATTATCCCTAATCCAAACTTGCATACACCAAAATCAATTCTCTTCTTTTTTTTTTAAGAAAAGGAAAAATAAAAGACTAAACAGATGATGAGAAAAGGAAAAAGATAAAAAAAACCTAACTAAAACAAATCATTGCAATCACTTGTATCAATCACTTTAAACTCTAGGGTTAAGCCTAAACTCCACTAGACCAGCTCCTAACTAAAAATTCCCTTAGTGAAAAGATCAAAGTTTACTCGGGTAATTAGCCAGGTAAGGATAGTACTAGAGGGAGATCAAAGATCAATTAAGTTCCTCGTTCTTTGCGGAGCGCTTTACGCAACCCCTAAACCTTGCCTTAAACACCAATTAATCTAAATAAACTTGGACCGGTTCACTTAAGGATTTCTTGTTCCTTAATGAGCTCGAATCCTTAGGGGCCAACGTCTAATAAGTTTTAAAAAGGCTTAGATTGTGTAGTGAGGAATTAGTGATTTGTGGGCTAAGGAAAGGGTGATAAATCCCTCACCTTATCTTGATTAATGGGTTTTGCCCTAAAGAATATTTTCAAGTGATGACAAATCAAGATGCACAAATCACCTTGGCGAATTCGTACTATTATATGCAATGCAACCCTAAGAATTAAAAGCAACTACAAAAGGATGCAAAAGGAAAATCTTTTTCTTTTTTTTTAATTATGGTCAACAATCAAACAATTGTGCGAAAGAGAGCACTTGTTTGAATTTATTATCATGTTAATAATATCAAAGTGGAGGTTGAATTTATTATGGTCGACAAAGAAAAAATATGTATAAATTTTTTTCTTTTTTTTTATCCAAGTTGTCTCTAATTCTGAGGAACTAACTAAAGGGTGGAATTGAAAATACTAGAAAGAAGTTACCCACGCAATCGCTATCCAAGCCTCATTGGAGGCAATTCTTCAATCTTAAATCTTTAACTCTTGATCTTCAAGCTCCAAGTGGTCCCTTCACAAAAGAAAAAACGCAAGTTAAAGAACCAAAATAAACAAAATCCTACTTATAAACACCGTTCCCCGGCAACGGCGCTAAAAACTTGATGGGGGTAAAAACGGTGTCCTAGAGATACAAGTATACAACCTTCAAGTTACAGTATAAAGTTATCGATCCCACGAGGAACGAAAATTAGGAAGAGTTTGTTCAAGTTTTGGTTCTCAAATTATGTGTGACAATTAGGAGTTTATGTACATGGCGAAAGTGGTCATGAAAAGATTAGAGGGTGGATTGTGAATTATGTGCAAAATGAATAAAACGAGGAAGAAAATGTGTTGTGGAGAGATTGAGATTGTGAAGATGACAAAGTGTAAATAAAAGCAAAATGAAAGTGAGAGTGAAGAGATTAGAGAATGAAAACGGATAAACCAAAATGAGAATGAGAAAGTGTGAGAAGTAAGAAGGAAATAAAATCAAGAAATCAAGAAGTCAAGAAATCAAAATCAAGAAGGCAAAGATAGAGGATTCAATTAGAGATATGAAGAAATCTAGAATTGAATCCACTAGCTAATCTCACTTATAAGATATGAACCATTCTCTTTTATCACATTTCATTTTAGATTTATTAAGTATAGACTATCAAATCACTTAAGGAAAGCATAACCTATCAAATTATCACCTAAATAAAATCAATACTCATGAGGAGAATAACAACAAGATAGTAATCCTAGAATTCATAAGCATAACGTATCAAACCACTTAAGGAAAGTATAGACTATCAAAATCTTCTTCTATCGATTAGTTCTCTAGTTGATTAGCCTAAGCATGATCTTTTAAGCATAAGAGAGTGATTCACAAATATAAGAGAGAATTAGACTAGTTTCATGCAAAACTAGATCCCCACAAGAGGTTAGTTCCAAATCTTTGAAAAATAAAAAGAAATCAAGAGAGGGAGGAGGAAAGAAAACTAAGTACAAAAAGGAAAATAAAAAAAGAAATAAAGAAAAGAAAAGAAAATGAGAAGAAAAGAAATAAAAACAATCTAACTAATTACAAGGAATTAAATCTATACTACAAATTAAAGACAAGGCGTGAAAGTAAATTGCATGAAAGTAAATTGCATGAAAGTAAATCTAAACTACAAAGTATATAAATGAACAAGAAATGAAAAAGAAATGAAAAAGAAATAAAATAGAAACCTACAACTTTTGATCTTCATCTCATCCTCCTTTTGGTCCTTGGATAAGAAGAAGAGAAAGAAAATTGAAGGGGTGAAAAGTTTTACTTATTGTGTAACAAAAGTTATAATTTTTGGAAGATTTTCTCAATTAAGAGTAACCCTCCTCTCCAAATGGAGTTTTTATAAAATATTTCACACTCAAACCTCTCCCTCTACCCCTTTATTTATAGTCTAACGGAGTTGATGTGAACCATTGGATCAAACTTGGCCACCAAGGAAGAGAAATCAGCCCTTAATTCAAATCTGTTGCGAACCAATTGATCGGCCAATCGGTTGGCCAACCGGTTGGCCGACCGATTGGCCAATCGGTTAGTTTGTAATCGATTTTGTCTTTTCTTAATTTTTCTTCACGAATTTCTCTTGGATTCTAGGGTCTTCTTGGGCCTTCTTTGGACTTCGTTTTTGGGCTTCAATAATTGGCAGAAAAATGAAGAGTTTGAGTCTTTTGGGCTTTTATTCATTATTTCTTTATTAACCTGCAAAATAAGATAAAAATAATTATTAGTAATATCTTTATTCATATAAAATAGGTAATGAGGCTATAAATTTATAATTAAAATGTGATAATCAACCTTACAAACCACCCTTGCCTTCCCCTCAAAGGTTTGCCAAAGCCAAGCTTGACAAGCAATTTGGAAAGTTTTTAGAGGTTCTTAAAAAGCTCTACATTAATGTTCCATTCACTGAAGCGTTGTCTCAAATGCCCACATATGCTAAGTTCTTGAAAGACATTTTATCAAATAAGAGAAAGCTAGAGGACTATGAGACCGTGGCTCTCACTGAAGAGTGTAGTGCTATCATTCAAAATAAAATGCCTCCTAAAGTCAAGGATCCGGGTAGTTTTTCTATTCCATGTATGATTGGTAACAAGAGTTTTGGCCGTGCCTTATGTGATTTAGGGGCAAGTGTTAGTCTCATGCCCCACTCTATTTGTAAGAGGCTCGAGATGGGTGAACTTAAACCCACTACTGTCACTCTTCAATTGGCGGACCGCTCTGTCAAATATCCGATAGGTATGTTGGAAGATGTGCCAATCAAGGTTGGTAAGTTCTTTGTTCCTACAGACTTTGTTGTGCTCAATATGGAAGAGGACACTCATATGCCCATCATTCTTGGAAAGCCTTTCCTTGCTACAGCAGGTGCTCACATAGATGTGAAACATGGAAAGCTTTCTTTGAATGTTGGGGATGAGATTGTTAAATTTAATTTTTCGAATGCTATTAAACGTCCTCTTACTGAAAATTCTTGTTGCAGGATTGATGTCATTGATGAGTGCATGGAGGAAATACTTGCTAAGCATCATCTTGACGATGCTCTTGAGGATTGTTTGGTGAATGATGGTTCGCCAAAGGTTGAGAATGTTGAGGTCGCTGCCTTTGCTCAAGCGATGGAGGCAAATCCATCTCTTCCGCCTCGCAAGGTGAGTGTTGAGAAGTTAGAGGTTGAGCCTAAATCCTCCTCTCTTGAGGATAAAAAAGCTCCAGAAGTTGAGCTCAAACCTCTTCCTTCCAACCTCAGGTATGAATTTCTTGGCCCTAATTCTACATATCCTATGATTGTGAATGCGAATTTAAGTGAAGTTGAAACTAAAAAATTGCTTAGAATCATTAGATCATACAGCAAGGTCACAGGATACACTATTGATGATATTAAGGGAATTAATCCATCTATTTGCATGCATCGTATTCTTTTAGAAGATGATTATAAGCCCTCTATTGAGCAGCAAAGAAGATTGAATCCCAACATGAAAGAGGTTGTTAAGAAAGAGGTGCTCAAACTACTTGATGCCGGGATAATTTATTCTATCTCCATTAGTGAGGGGGTTAGCCCAGTGCAAGTAGTTCCAAAGAAAGGGGGCATGACTGTGATAAAAAATGAGAATGATGAATTAATCCCCACTAGAACTGTCATGGGTTGGAGAATGTGCATTGACTATAGAAAATTGAATAAGGCAATCCGAAAGGACCATTTTCCTCTCCCCTTCATTGATCAAATGCTTGAGAGGTTAGCTAAGCATTCATATTTTTGTTACTTGGATGGATATTCGGGTTTCTTTCAAATTCCTATTCACCCTAGTGATCAAGAAAAGACCACATTTACATGTCCTTATGGTACTTTTGTCTATAGGAGAATGTCTTTTGGTCTATGCAATGCTCCTGCTACCTTTCAACGAGCCATGATGGCCATTTTCTCTTATTTCATTGAAAATATAATGGAAGTATTCATGGATGACTTCTCTGTATATGGAACTACTTTTGATGATTGTTTGACCAATTTGTCTAAAGTGTTGCAGTGATGTGAAGAGGTTAACCTTGTCTTGAATTGGGAGAAATGTCATTTTATGGTGAAGGAAGGTATTGTTCTTGGGCACTTGGTGTCTGAAAGAGGAATTGAGGTTGATCATGCGAAGGTTGAAGTGATTGAGAAGATGCCACCACCCACTTTTGTGAAGGGCGTGAGAAGTTTCTTAGGTCACGCCGGTTTCTATCGGCGCTTCATTAAAGATTTTTCTAAGATTGCTAAACCTTTGACTAACTTGCTCCTTAAAGATGTTCCTTTTAACTTCAACGAAGCTAACCTTGATGCTTTTAACAGGTTAAAGGAGGCATTAATTACAGCACCTATCATGCAGCCACCGGACTGGAATCTCCCTTTTGAGATCATGTGCGATGCTAGTGATTACGCGGTTGGAACTGTTTTAGGACAAAGGAAGGATAAGAAAGTTCATGCAATCTATTATGCGAGCCGAACTCTTGATGAAGCCCAAATGAATTACTCCACCATGGAGAAGGAGTTGCTTGCGGTAGTATTCGCTATTGATAAAATCCGGCCTTATTTGGTGGGTTCGAAGATCGTTGTCTATACGGATCACGCCACCATTATGTATCTCTTGAGTAAAAAGGATGCAAAGCCCCGATTGATTCAATGGATCCTTTTACTTCAAGAGTTTGATCTTGAAATTCATGATATGAAGGGTACAGAGAATTTGGTTGCTGATCATCTTTCTAGGTTGAGGCAAGATATGGACGAGAACGACAATGACGAGTCGCCTATTGATGACTCTTTTCCCGATGACCAATTGTTTGCTGTCTCTACTATGAAAAATCCATGGTTCGCGGATTTCATGAATTATGTTGCATGTGGAGTTTTGCCACTTGATTTGAGCTATCAACAAAAGAAGAAATTCTTTTCGGATATCAAACATTATTATTGGGAGGATCCATTGCTCCACAAACGATGTGTTGACGGAGTTTTCTGTCGATGTATTCCCGAAGATGAGATTTCAAGCATCATTTCTCATTGCCATGATTCACCTTATGGAGGCCATGCTAGCATCTCTAAGACCACCGCAAAAATCCTTCAATCGGGTTTTTATTGGCCCACTCTTTTCATGGATGTTCAGAAGTATGTGAGTTCTTGTGATCGGTGTCAAAGAACGGGCAATATTTCTTGACAGAATGAAATGCCTCTTAATAACATCTTGGAAGTTGAAATTTTTGATGTTTGGGAGATTGACTTTATGGGCCGGTTCCCGTCATCTTATGGGAATAAGTACATCCTTGTTGCGGTGGACTATGTGTCTAAATGCGTCGAAGCTATAGCATCCCCTACAAATGATGCTAAGGTAGTTAAAAAGCTCTTCAAGAAGATCATCTTTCCACGGTTTAGTGTGCCACGTGCTGTGATTAGTCATGGTGGTTCTCATTTCACGGAACGTCAATTTGAGGCTCTTTTGAAGAAATATGGTGTGACTCATAAAGTTGCATTGGCTTACCACCCTCAAACAAGTGGTCAAGTTGAGGTGACGAATCGTGAGATTAAGAGCATTCTCGAAAAGACGGTGAATAGGTCGAGGAAAGATTGGAGTGATAAGCTCGATGATGCACTGTGGGCCTACCGTACCGCATTCAAAACTCCCATTGGAATGTCGCCGTATAAGCTTGTGTATGGAAAGTCTGGTCATCTGCCCATTGAGTTGGAGCACAAAGCATACTCGGCCGTCAAAACACTCAATTTTGACATGAAAACCGCGGGAGAAAAGCGTTTGCTTGACCTTAATGAGCTTGATGAGTTGAGGTTAGATGCTTATGAGAACACGAGAATTTATAAGGAGCGGACCAAGATTTGGCATGACAAGCAAATACTTCGAAAGGAGTTCAATGAAGGAGATTGGGTGCTTCTTTTCAACTCTCATTTAAGGCTCTTTCCAGGCAAGCTCAAATCACGATGGTCGGGACCGTTCTAAGTTCAAAAGGTGTCTCCATATGGCGCTATCGAGGTGTGGAGTGAAAGGACTGGCGAATTCAAGGTCAATGGTCAGTACTTGAAGTCTTATTATGTGGGAGAGCCTATTGAGAAAGGACTTGCTCTTGTCCTTTCCGATCCTTCTACTTGAGCAATTTGAAGGGGGTCGAGCTCATGAACTTAAACGAGCGCTTCTTGGGAGGCAACCCAAGCTTCGTGATAATCACAATTTAATTATAATTTTATACCCACATTACCTATTTTATATGAATAAATATCCTACTAATAATTATTTTTATCTTATTTTGCAGGTTAATAAAGAAATAATGAATAAAAGCCCAAAAGACTCAAACTCTTCATTTTTCTGCCAATTATTGAAGCCCAAAAATGAAGTCCAAAGAAGGCCCAAGAAAACCCTAGGATCCAAGAGAAATTCGTGAAGAAAAATTAAGAAAAGATATAATCGGTTACAAACCAACCGATTGGTCAATCGGTCGGCCAATCGGTCGGTTGGATCGGCGAACCGATTGACCAACCGATTGGCTGATCGGTTGGTTCGCAACAGATTTCAATTAATGGCTGATTTCTCTTTCTTGGTGGCCAAGTTTGATCCAATGGTTCAGATCAACTCCGTCGGGCTATAAATAGGGGCTGAGGGGGAGAGGTTTGAGTGTGAAATATTTTATAAAAACTCTATTTGGAGAGGAGGGTTACTCTTAATTGAGAAGACCTTCCAAAAATTATAACTTTTGTTACACAATAAATAAAATTTTTCACCCCTTCAATTTCCTTTCTCTTCTTCTTATCCAAGGACCAAAAGGAGGATGAGATGAAGATCAGGAGTTGTAGGTTTTTATTTTATTTCTTTTACATTTCTTTCTTATTGCTTTGTAGTTTAGATTTACTTTCATGCAATTTACTTTCATGTCTTGTCTTTAATTTGTAGTAGAGATTTATTTCTTTGCAGTTAGTTAGATTATTTTTATTTCTTTTCTTCTCATTCTTTTCTCTTTTCTTTCATTCTTTGCTTTTTATTTTTCAAAGATGTGGAACTAACCTCTTGTGGGGATCTAGTTTTACATGAAACTAGTCTAATTCTCTTATATTTATGAATCACTCTCTTATGCTTAAGAAGATCATGCTTAGGCTAATCAACTAGAGAACTAATTGATAGAAGAAGAATTTGATAGTTTATAATTTCCTTAAGTGGTTTGATAGGTTATGCTTATAAATTCTAGGATTACTATCTTGTTGTTATTCTCCTTATGAGTATTGATTTCATTTAGGTGATAAATTGATATGTTATGCTTTACTTAAGTGGTTTGATAGTCTATTCTTAATAAATCTAAAATGAAATGTGATAAAAGAGAATGGTTCATATCTTATAAGTAAGATTAGCTAGTGGATTCAATTCTAGATTCATTCATATCTCTAATTGAATCCTCCATCTTTGCTTTATTGATTTTATTTTCTTGATCTTGATTTTCCTTTATTCTCTCCCTCATCTCAATCTCATTTTATTTTCTTTATATTTATTTTCTCTCACTCTCCATCTCTCCATTCTCACTTCCATTTTGATTTATTTACACTTTGTCACCTTCACAATCTCAATCTCTCCACAACACATTTTCTTCCTCGTTTCATTTATTTTGCACATAATCCACAATCCACTCTCTAATCTTTTCATGACCACTTTCACCATGTACATAAACTCCTAATTGTCGCGCATAATTTGAGAACCAAAACTTAAACAAACTCTTCCTACTTCCTGTTCCTCGTGGGATCGTTAACTCTATATACTATAACTTGATAGGTTGTATACTTGCATCTCTAGGACATCATTTATTCCCCATCAAGTTTTTGACGCCGTTGCCGGGGAACAGCGCATAAGTAGGGTTTTAATTAACTTTGGTTCCTTATTTTGTGTGTTTTCTTTTGTGTAGGAACTTGGAGCTTGAAAATTAAGAGTTGAAGATCCGAGATTGAGGATTTTCCTCCAACGAGGCTTTGCATTGCTTTTGCGTTGATAACTTCTCTATCTAGTATTTTCAATTCCACACTTTAGATAGTTCATTCACATTAGAGACAATTAGGATTAAAAAAATTTAAAAAAAAGATTTTACCTTTGTCGACCCTAATAAACTTCATTTCTTTGATTGTCGACCATAATAAAAAATTAAAAGATTTTTTGTTTTTGCATCCTTTTAGTTGCTTTTAATTTCTCGGGTTACATTTCATATAATAGTAGGAATTCACCAAAGTGATTTGAGCATCTTGATTTGGCACTCACTTGAAAATATTTTTAAGGGCAAAACCCATTAATCAAGATAAGGTGAGCGATTTCATCACCCTTTTCTTAGCCCAAAAATCACTAATTCCTCACTACACTTACCCAAGTCTCTTAAAATTGATTAGACGTTGGCTCCTAAGGATTCGAGCTCATTAAGGAATAAGAAATTTTTAAGTGAACTGGTCCAAGTTTATTTGGATTAATTGGTGTCTAAGGTAAGGTTTAGGGGTTGCGTGAGGCACTCCACAAGGAAAGAGGTACTTAATTGATCTTTGATCTTCCTCTAATACTATCATTATCTGGCTAATTACCCAAGTAAACTTTGATCTTTTCATTAAGAAAATTTTTGGTTAGGAGCTGGTCTAAATCAAGTTTAGGCTTAACCCTAGAGTTAGGGTGATTGAAAAGTGATTGCCTTGATTTGCTTTCAGTTAGTTTTTCTTTTTTTCTTTTTCTCATCATCTTCTTGATTTTTTTTCTCTTTTCCTTTTTCTTAAAAAAACAAAGAAAATTTTGATTTTGGTGTATGCAAGCTTTGGTTAGGGATAATACCAATCGTTTAATCCGTGTTGATTCATCCTTTGAAACATTTGAAGAGATGACCAACCCTAATCCACCCGTTCTTCTAGATATATGTTACCTAACTAGGAATGCAATCCCTTCGTGCATTAAGCTCCCCGATGCAAATGGAATCAATTTTGAATTTCGATCGCATTTCATAAACATGCTTCCAAAATTCTTAGGAGTCGAAACCGAAGACGCATACATCTTTATTTCCGAATTTAAAGAAGTTTGCCTCATGATTAAGATGAGGGACTTATCCGAAGATGCAATCAAACTCCGATTTATTCCATTTGCCCTTAAGGACAAAATTAAAAAATGGCTGTATAGCTTACCCACAGATTCCATCTCAACTTGGGGTGAATTTGTAACAGTTTTTCTGAAAAAAATTCTTTCCTATCCACAAAACGGTCAAGCTTAGAAACAGCATTCAAAATTATAAAATTGTCCTGGGAGAACCTTTTTGGAAGTATTTTGACAAATTCAAAGACCTTCTTATCCAATGTCCTCACCATGGCCTTGAAAAGTGGCGATTATGCCAAATTATTTATGAAGGATTGGATTATTCTTCAAAAACTTTCTTAGAGTCAATGTGTCAAGGGGATTTCATGAAGAAAAATGCCGATGAAGCTTGGGACTTTTTAGAGAGTTTATCCGAGAAAACCATGCAGTGGGAACACTGTGATGACCATGTTTCATTAGTTTCCCAACCCAAAACCAGTGGTCTTTCCTTAGAAACAAACATAGCGTCTGAAGCAAAGATGGCGACGATCATGCGTAGGTTAGAAGCTTTAGAAGTCAAAGAACGAGTTCCCGCTCAAATCAATCAAGTTTCAGCCTCAGGATGTCATAACTGTCTGTCTCCATCTCATGTTTCAAAAGAATGTCCTTTTTTAGGACCCAGTCAGCCACTAGGTCAGATAAACGCTGCATTCCAGCGTCCGGTGAATGATCTATTTTCTCCAACCTATAATCCAGGTTGGAGAAATCATCCGAACTTTGCATGAAACCGGGGAAACTACTCCGGGAATTAAAATTTTACTCCCTCTTCAAACCAACAATTTCCTAGGGGAAACACAGTTCCTCTCAATTTTCAACAACCGAATCTGTTATTTCAAAATCAGCCTCCTCATCACCAATTTGCAAATCACACTCCTCAAATTGCTGATCATGATAAACATCTTAATATTTTGGAAAAGGGTCTAGAAACTTTGATTAAAACCTCTACACAGACCACGAACTTGTTGACTCAAACATCAAACACGTTGAATTCCTTCATGCAATCAACCGGGCAAATCCTCACTTCCAACACTCAAGCCATAGCTAGGTTAGAAACCCAACTTGGTCAACTTGCTAATGCCATGAGTGAGAGAGAGAAAGGAACTTTTCCGAGTCAACCTGTGACCAACCCAAAGGACACGGGTACAAGTTCAGCCTATGAGGCTCAAGTGAATGCAATCCATTCACTTCGATCAGGTAGAGAAGTCGATAATCAGGTTAGAATGTCTCCAAGCCAAACCCATGAATCCGAACAAGTTATTTCACCTTCTAATGAATCACCCAATTCTGATAACCAAGAGCCTGTTCCCGAACCTGAGCCTAATCTTGATAGGTTTAAACCAGTTGCTCCATATCCAGATAGACTCAGGCCTAGGAATCACTCCCCTCAGGAGGAGAAGATCCTAGAAACCTTCAAGCAGGTTAAGGTCAACATTCCTCTCTTAGATATAATTGAACAAATCCTGACTTATGCCAAATTTTTGAAAGATTTGTGCACTAAAAAGAGAAGAATAAATGTTCCGAAGAAAGTCTTTCTTGCTACCAATATCACTGATATAATCTCAAAGTCCATGCCTCTGAAGCATAAGGATCCAGGTTGCCCTACCATCCCTTGTATCATTGGTAAAAGTCACATTAATAAGCCACTTTTAGACTTAGGGGCCAGTGTTAATTTTCTTCCATACTCGGTCTATCAACAACTAGGTGTAGGAGAACTCTAACCAACCAAATGCACCATACATTTAGCTGATAGATCAGTCAAAGTCCCCAAGGGTGAGATAACAGATGTTTTGATTAAGGTTGGAGAGTTTATTTTTCCTGTGAATTTTATCGTCCTGGAAACACAGCCTGTTTCCAATCCAAAAGGACAGATACATGTCATCTTAGGAAGACCGTTCTTAGCCATGTCTAATGCTCTTATCAACTGTAGAACTGGTCAAATAAAGCTGTCCTTTAGGAATATGACTGTTGATATCAATATTTTCAATATAGAGAATCAACCAACTAATCAACCTTTTGAAATAAATTATATTCAGGAGATAGAAGAAGAGAATGAGATAGACCTTAGTTTTGAGGAAATTTTTGCTGAGGAACTGAAAAATTTTGCTGAGAATGAGGAAACTGTTGAAGAACTATTTTCAAATGAACTTAGATTTTTTGAAAATAACCAACCAAAATGTCAAACCTTAAATTTTGTATTTGAGGAAATTTTTAAAGAAGACTTGGTTGCACATAATTTTGTTAATAACGAATCTAAGTTCAAAAAGCATACAACCATTAATACCTACCTTGCATTGCTGCAAACATCACTAAAAACCCTGAAATTTTTAGAATTTAAGCACATCAGTGATTATATCATTTTAGAATTTTTTAAATTTCGGGGTAGAATTTTCAGCAATAAGGTAGGATTTAATGTAGAATGTGAGCTTCTCATGTTTCATCTTTTATTCTACATTTTTATTTTTGTCTCATAATAATAAAAGAATTTATTCTTCTCTCATGTGAGAGTTTCTTGTTGTTCTTTATTCAAAAAAATAAAGAGAGAATAAATTTTGGCTTCACCCCCTCATCTTGAAGGTATTTGCGAATTTTTATCATTGTTCAAGCTAATGAACAAATGTAAGTACTTCAATTATTATCTATTTTACTTTATTCATAATAGAATTTGCATTGAGGACAATATAAAATTTAGGTGTGGGGGTGGGGATTAGTCATTTTTTGCTCTTTAGTCATTTTTCCTCTTTTTCTTACCAGCTTTTTTTCCTTTTTCATGTCATTTTTCTTTTCATAAAAACATTAGTCACTTGCCAACTTAATAGAGTTGATTTATAATTGATCTATTTAATAGAATTTAAGTCTTCTAATCCTTAGTTAGTTCTATACTCAAGTTTATCTTTTATGATAACTCCAAATAAATTTATTAAGAAATGATTTTCAAAGTAGTATACTTCACTTAAGTCTTAACTTAGATTTCAAAGTAATGAAATTTTTTCATGTTTAGCTTAGAGTTAAAAATAAATTTTCAAGTTGTCCTAATCTATATATCTTTCAAAATATATACATATACTCATATATAAATATATACATCATATATATAATAATAAAAAGAAAAAAAGTCTTGAACTCCAATGTGGTTCTATCTTATTAAGCCTAAGTTGACTGAGTAATTAAGCCCAAGAAGTATTTTCATATTTAATGACCTAAGCCCACTTGGGTTGGGATCCATTTGCCCAAAACTCTTTAATGGTCACTTAGAAAGCCGACAAAGTACAACAAAATCACTATGGAATAAAGATTGTAAATATATATATATATATATATATATATATATATATATATATATATATATATATATATATATATATATTTATATAATAATTTTATATATATATATAACAAATATATCTATATAGTTATATTTATATATTTTTGAAAAATAAATTGATTAAGAGACTTAAAAATTTATTCAAACAAAGAGCTAGCATGTTCTCTTCAAAGCTTTTATTTTTCTAAGTTAAACTTGGTTTTGTATAACTATAATGGAAGGATTTTCTTAAAAATTACATTGGAGTTATGATAAAATATTTTCTTGAGTATTAACCAACTTCAATTAGAATGTTTGAATATATCAAATGAATTAATTAACTTCTTTAAATTGGTAAAATTGACTGAATTTTGTGGGTATATTCACTTCAAACCCTCACGAGACTACAACTCGTTCACTGGGGTAACCCAGGAGTTTAAAGGCTTATTGTATGAGCTAAATATAACCGCGATTTCTGTGAAAGTGAGTTAGGAATTTTTTTTTTCTTTCTTTGCTAGAGGACTAGCAAAAGTTTAGGTGTGGGGGTATTTGATAATCAAAATTTAATAACAATTTTATACCCACATTATCTATTTTATATGAATAAATATCCTACTAATAATTTTTTTTATCTTATTTTGCAAGTTAATAAAGAAATAATGAATAAAAGCCCAAAAGACTCAAACTCTTCATTTTTCTATCAATTATTGAAGCACAAAAACAATGTCCAAAGAAGGCCCAAGAAGACCCTAGGATCCAAGAGAAATTCGTGAAGAAAAATCAAGAAAAGACAAAATCGGTTACAAACCAACCGATTGGCGAATCGGTCGTCCAATCGGTCGGCCAACCAATTGGCCAACTGATTGGCTGATCAGTTGGTTCGCAACAGATTTCAATTAATGGCTGATTTCTCTTTCTTGGTGGCCAAGTTTGATCTAATGGTTCACATCAACTCCATCGGGCTATAAATAGGGGCTGAGGGGGAGAGGTTTGAGTGTGAAATATTTTGTAAAAATTCTATTTGGAGAGGAGGGTTACTCTTAATTGAGAAGACCTTCCAAAAATTATAACTTTTGTTACACAATAAATAAAATTTTTCACCCCTTCAATTTTTTTTCTCTTCTTCTTATCCAAGGACCAAAAGGAGGATGAGATGAAGATCAGGAGTTGTAGGTTTCCATTTTATTTCTTTTACATTTCTTTCTTATTGCTTTGTAGTTTAGATTTACTTTCATGCAATTTACTTTTATGCAATTTACTTTCATGTCTTGTCTTTAATTTGTAGTAGAGATTTATTTCTTTGCAATTAGTTAGATTGTTTTTATTTCTTTTCTTCTCATTCTTTTCTCTTTTCTTTATTTCTTTGCTTTTTATTTTCCAAAGATGTGGAACTAACCTCTTGTGGGGATCTAGTTTTGCATGAAACTAGTCTAATTCTCTCTTATATTTGTGAATCACTCTCTTATGCTTAAAAGATCATGCTTAAGCTAATCAACTAGAGAACTAATCGATAGAAGAAGAATTTGATAGTCTATGATTTTCTTAAGTGGTTTGATAGGTTATGCTTATGAATTCTAGGATTACTATCTTTTGTTATTCTCCTCATGAGTATTGATTTTATTTAGGTGATAATTTGATAGGTTATGCTTTACTTAAGTGGTTTGATAGTCAATTCTTAATAAACCTAAAATAAAAGTGATAAAAATAGAATGGTTCATATCTTATAAGTAAGATTAGCTAGTGGATTCAATTATAGATTCCTTCATATCTCTAATTAAATCCTCCATCTTTACTTTATTGATTTTGTTTTCTTGATCTTGATTTTCCTTTACTCTCCCTCATCTCAATCTCGTTTTATTTCTTTGCATTTATTTTCTCTCACTCTCCATCTCTCCATTCTCACTTCCATTTTGATTTATTTACACTTTGTCACCTTCACAATCTCAACCTCTCCACAACACATTTTCTTCCTCGTTTCATTTATTTTGCACATAATCCACAATCCACTCTCTAATCTTTTCATGACCACTTTCACCATGTACATAAACTCATAATTGTCACGCATAATTTGAGAACCAGAACTTGAACAAACTCTTCCTACTTC
This sequence comes from Asparagus setaceus, assembly GCA_012295165.1. Classification (NCBI taxonomy): domain Eukaryota; kingdom Viridiplantae; phylum Streptophyta; class Magnoliopsida; order Asparagales; family Asparagaceae; genus Asparagus; species Asparagus setaceus. The sequence goes on along the minus strand of CM022709.1, from coordinate 27,125,503 downwards.
CCGTTCCTCGTGGGATCGATAACTCTTTATACTCTAACTTGATAGGTTGTATACTTACAACTCTAGGACATCATTTAGTCCCCATCACTTCGTTTCTTTTGCATTTCAATTAATTTTAAAAAAAGGCTTTGGCTAGTTTTCATTCTTCTTAAATTCTTGATCTTGACTTAGGTTTTAGTTTAATATTTTGCAGGAACTTGAGATTTTTGTTCAATGTGCTCGGTTGAGTTGAAAACTATACACCCATGAGAAATTAAGTCTCTGCTCAGTTAGCGTGCCCACACACACAATTGGCAAAGTTTCTGCTCATTTCGCGCGCCCACGCGAAAAACAGCGTGCCCACGCACACAATTGGCAAAGTCCCTACTCATTTCGCGTGCCCGTGCGAAAAATGGCGTGCCCGTGCAACCCAAAACCCTAACCCCTACAAAAATAAACACTTCAGTTCCCCCCTCCATCAACGTCAGCCGCCCCCCTTCTCCTCACCACCATCCAATGCCCCCCTCTCATCAACCTTCCTTAGCCATCCATCCGCCGCCCCACTCTCCTCCTCCATGTGGTGCCCCCTCCTCCATCCATTGCCCCCCTCCTCCATCAGCCTCAGCCCCTCCTTTACCCACCTTCAATTCCAACCTCCGACCAACTCTCCACCCTCAACCGCTCCGACCCCTCTCCTTGCCAGACCGCCCTCCCTTTCATCGGCCGTGCCAGCCCTCCCTTTCATCGGCCGCTATGCCACCCCTCTCATCCCCTTCATCCTCCATCAACCTCAGCCCCTCCTTTACCCACCTTCAATTCCAACCTCCGACCCAACTCTCCACCCTCAACCGCTCCAGCCCCCTCTCCTTACTTGAACCGCCCTCCCTTTCAGCAGCTCCACGCACCACCCTCCCCTTTTCAAACTCCAGCACCCCCCTTTTTGAGCGCGTTTCTGTCGTCACTCACCATGAAAAAAAGACCTAGCAAGGCGTCATCTCAACCCACTAAGAAAGCTCCCGCGAAACGTGCCAAGAAATTGTTGGAAAGTGTCGCGGAACCCCTAGTTATCGACACCATGGGGATTGCATTTGTGAATACGGATCAACGAACTCGGTTCGAGCGATTGCACCATCGAACACTTCAGGCTACTATGTTTGTTGACGAGGATACTTTGAAAACTTTAGGAATTCATGACGATGTTAAAAGGCTCTTTGAGAACTTGGTTTGGAATACATTCTTATCTATCGAAGCCGACACTTATCGACGCCTAACTCTTGAGTTTCTAAGCTCGTTGACAATTATTAGTGAAATTGGTGACAATGATGGTGTTCCAAAATCATTTGTGAGTTTCAGGCTGATGAACAAGGACTTCAAGCTTTCATATGAACGCCTCAATCAAATATTTGGATGGCCTATTGGAGGCGATATTGGCCCTGACGATAAGCTTCCCGAGAATTACATTAGAAAAGAAAAGGAGTTTTGGAAAAAGCTCACGGGTGAATACACTTACAGTCCGCAAAGAGCCAAGGCATCCCACATTGTAAATCCATATTTTCGTTATGCACATCGTGTGCTATCTTACACTCTTTTTGTCGGCGCTGACAGCGTAGGTATTGTCTCTAGACCGGAGTTGTTCTTTCTTTGGTCCATGACCCAAGAGCCATACACTCATTTTTGCCCAGATCTATCGCATGCTGCTGTACAAGTTGATGCTGCTATGTGGTTAGTTTCGAAGCTTCTTAAGATGCGTGATGCGAATTCCGGGACAATTACGTGTGGAGGTCTCATCTCTTATATAGCAAAGTCTGAGGGGATTGATTTGGATACAGTTAGTGCCCATAATGCGAATGACAAAGTATCCGGCTTCACCAAGTTACACCTAAAGGCTATGGTCAGGGCGACAATGATCAAGAATAGCAAAGAGGCTTATGTTTGGTTGGTCAATGAAAAGCCGTATATCCATTTGCCGAACCCTGAGCGAGTTACTATCAATGAAAAGGCGAATTGGTATTTTTCCCATGAGATTGACATTTCTATGGATGAGAATGATGAAGAAAACATAGCACATGAGCCACCTCAAATGCCACCAAATTTCATGGAGCGATTTATGACCCTTGAGCGATAAGTTCATGAAAATAACCTGATGCTTAGGGCTATATGCGAGTGGTATATTTCTCAAGGCTATTTTGATGATCCACTAAAGCCAACTCCATCGGGCGGTTCCCAGTAATCTGTGAGTTGATTTCCCCTCCCCATCCTCCTATTCATTCTCATTTTCATTCACATTGAGGACAATGTAGACATTGAGCTTGGGAGAGGAGATTATTTGCTTGTTCTGCACCATTGCTCACACATTTGCATTCATACATATCATACATTGCATATAGTTTCATTCTTAGGATGCATTTTTGATAGACTTTTTGTTTTATTTTATTTCATTTGTATTTTCATTCATCTTCATGCATTTCAAAAAAAAAATTGGAGAGATGACCCTTCAATGATGATTTCTTTGAAATATTTGATTTAAAGTCCTTGAGAAATATAGTATGGTTATGCCTATATCCATTGTGATTTGTTTGGTTGTTTCCCTAGAGAATTGTGTAGCTAATTTGGTAGACAAAATTTAAAAGAAAACCCGTGAGACTTTGAGCCTAAAAGACCACATCAACAGGTCTTACTTATTTTCTTTGTTGTGTGAAACCCCCTATAATCAAGGTCTTTAGAACTTGCCCAGGGAGGAAGAATTGATCTTTCTCAGAGGGATGACCTTAATTTCCCTTTTCTTTCTTGAGTCCTATTTTGACATTGTACGAGCGAGGACGATGGAAACATTCTCTTAGTTTGGAGCTACATAGCCAAATAGCCTATCTTACATTGATATTATCTCTAGGTTTAACCCCCTTTGAGCCTTATTGCCTATTTTTCTTTGTTAACCCGCATTACGAGCCTATTGACTAAAAAAAAGAAAAAAAAGAAAACCAATGTATTGACCCAAGCCATGTCAATAGTGGAGCATTGTTGTTTCGATGTGGATTGTGTGGGTGTAAGTGGGGTGAAGTTGGAGTAATTTCGATGGTAGTGATGCTATTCCGGCATGATCTATGAAGTGTGCTTCTCATGTACATACTTATGGAAGCTTCGAAGTTTAAGTGGTTGTATTTCCATTTTTCTTTGTTTTTGTCATTCTTCAAAAAGAGAGAGAGAGAGAGAGAGAGAGAGAGAGAGAGAGAGAGAGAGAGCCCGCTAGGTTGAAAACCCCTAAAGGGCGGCCTAGGCAAAAGTTAGGGCATAAAAAAAATTAAAAAAAATCAGTTTTTCTTTCATCTTGAGTAAAAGTTCTTTTATAAAGGAGGGAATCAGTTCATGTTCTCCAAGTTCAATTCATGAGAACTTTTCCTTCTAGTTTTGTAAATAAAAAGGTTTGGTTCGATAGTTTTGCTTAATGGTTGATGGGGCGTGTGCATATATGTTTTGGGATTTAGAGTTTGGAAGTTAATTAATGAAGATTGGAGTGGTTTTGTATTGTTCATCTTATTGGTAGTGAGGTGGATCTTATTAGGTTGCTCCACTAGGACTTTGGCTCTGAACCTTCATTACCAATATGTTTTATCCTACCCTTACCGTCAGCCTACATTACAACCCTCATTGAATGAATGTATTCTTGACTCGCTTGTACATTGGCCCATTTATTGGACGAGAGGTGAGACAAAGGGCAAGCTTATGATAGACCGCAGTTATATGCGTGGGTATTGAGTGAAACACCTACTACAAACTTATTTTAATGCTAGCAAATTTCTAGCAAAATGAGTGCGAGTGTCTACATAACTAAAGTGAGGGTCTTCCAGGTCGGCTACACTAAGTTTGAGGGATGTTTGTAAGAAGATGGGATATATGGGATATTAGTGCATGACATGTTATGAGACTCTCTTGGACTAAATCGCGCCACAGAATTTATTTTCTGAGAAGGCGATCTCCTATTGGGAATATCTTTCCTTTAATTTGCATGATTTATTTTTTGCTTGGGGACAAGCAAGGATTTAAGCATGGGGGAGTTTGATGAGTTATATTTGTATATACATTTTCACGCATATCTACTCTCATTTTCATACTAGAATTAGCATTTTAAGTTCATAATTACTTCATATTAGGTGTATTTTAATTTCTAGTTCATGTTTACTGCATTTAGTTTGTTTGCATTTTTAGGTAATGTATTTTGGTGAGATTCAATGTGGCACATGATGAGGATATGAATATGGAGGAGCTAGCACGAGATTGGAGCGTAAAAAGAAGGGAAACAAGCTTGGTTCGTTGAAGCAGGCAGTTTTAGCATCTTATCAGTATTTCAAGAATAACGTTCACATACTATATGATTTTGAGCTTATTCAAGTTGCCACGGAAATCTAAGAGATAGAGCTACAACTTTTGTGTTTTGAGTTGTTCCGAAGTCCAAGAGGAAAGTGTAGAAAATAGAGTTTGAAGTTATGAGACAGACTGTTGCACGGCCACGCCACTATTTTGCACGCCCAAGCGAAGTTGGATGACCTATATTCCTTATGGGCTGACCCGTATTGTTCAGTTATCCATTTTTTGACTTTCCTAATATGAAAAAAGGGTCATTTTAAGGTTTTTGGAAGGAGGATTCAGCCGTCACACCGGGAAGAGATTGAAGAAGACGATTAGGATTTTTTTTTCATTCAAGGTTTGGATTCAAGCAACTTTCAAGTGAAAATTATTATTGAGACTAAGAGTTTCTTTGCTCTCTTTCTTTTAATCTCTGCACATGATGAGTTTTATGATTATTATTATTTCTATGGCTTGTTATTTAAACATGAGTGAGTAATCTCTTTATTCTAGGGTCGGGTGAAGCCCAACGACATGATTGTCAAATAATATTTTGATCTTTTCTTGAATTTATGAATGTCAATGACTCTTGTTTCATTCTAGTGTGATTTATGCTTGTAAATTTGTTGGCCACTTATTTACATGATTTAGATATTAGGCGAAGAACCGAGAGGTGAAGTTATAATATCGGAACTCTAGAATAGAACCTGAAATTCTAACTCACGAGAGTAGTTTTAGGTTTCTTGAGGAATTTTAAGAATTATCATCGTTTCTAATGGATTCGAACAAATTCAATTACCATGAGAATAGGGATTGATTAGTTCTTGAATACGTTATTATACTTCGAGAGAAGATAGCAATTAAATTAGGAGAATTTCCTACAAGAGTGGATATTCACATTTGAGAGAGGATCATTACTTAGACATGATAATCGTCGTTGTGGTGGATCACGATTCTAGAATTCTTCATCATTTGATTTCTTCCAAGGTTTACTCATTTTAGCTTATTTCATTATTTCATTTTAGTTCATCCGTACATTGATTTGCCTAGATAGTTAGTTTGTGAACAATTAGTAGTTAACAACAAGTCCTCGTGGGATCGACTCGTACTTGCCAGTGCTTGCTACAACTACGCCGTGCACTTGTGGTAAAACATTTACATCAGGCATAAGACGTGATCTTCATCCTGTGAAGTCAGCTGATGGTCGGCATGTTACATTAACAAAGGCTTGCTTTTCTATGATAAACAAAGGAGAAATAGATATTTTGCAAAGTGTTAAAGAATGCAAAAGTTCCTCATGGTTGTGCATCAAATATCTCAAGATGTGTAAATATGAGGGAGAAGAAAATATCTGGATATAAGAGTCACAATGCACATTTTCTCATGCAATATTTACTTCAAGTTGCATTAAGGAGGACCGTGCCTAAAAATGTTGCTATTCCACTTATTAGATTAGGTGCATTCTTCAAGTGCTTACGCAACAAAGTTCTCAAGCCAGTTGAACTTCAATCATTACAGTTTGAGATAGCGGATATACTCTATCAACTTAAGAAAATATTTTCACCCGGTTCATTGACATCATGGTGCATCTTCCTATTCATCTACTTCAACAATTTTGGAATGTGGGCCTGTCAATTACTTCTGGATGTATCTGACAGAGAGATATCTTTATAGGCTGAAGTCATATGTGCATAATAGAAGTACTCCTGAAGATTCCATAGCCGAGGGATATTTGGCTGGAGAGTCTCTAACCTTTTGCTCATTATACATGTGTGATGGTGTGAAGACAAGATTTAATACATACACAAGTAGGTATGATAAAGTCGTTGCTATAAAAGAGACATCAACAAATTTTCCAAAGATTGGTCATCCTTTAAGAGCAAAGAGGAAAAGAAAGGGAAAAGTATTTACAGTAAACAATGTAGGTTGGGGTAATGCACATCGATATGCCTTATACAATTGCAATAATACTGAAGTTGATAATTATATTAGGCATGCTTCTTTTACTAAATTATTATTTGTTTGATGTTGTTGTCCTTATTTCTTATAATACAATGTATTTTTGTTATTATGTAGTGAACACAAACTTTTGATTGAGAATCAATCAAGAAAAAGAGGTAGAACACATAAATGGATGGGAGCTCAAAAACATACCAAGGACTTAATTGAGTGGTTTAAAATTAGTGTTTCTAAATTGGAATCAGCGGCAGATTATCTGAAATGGTTATCTATGGGTCCTAATTTTGTAGCAAAAAGATACAGAGGGCATTATGTGAATGGTTGTACTTTCCACACTAAGGCATGTGATGAAACATGCAAAATTCAGAATAGCGGTGTGTCTATAACCAGTCACGTAGATAGTTATGCAAGTTCTAGGGACCATAATCCAAAAATAGGAGATATTGCTTTCTATGGAGTAATACAAGATATCATTGAAAATATACTGTTGGGGAAAATTTAGTGTTGTGCTATTCAAATGTGACTGGTTTCATTCGGAAGAAGATGAATATGGGCTTATTCATGTTTATTTTAAAAACAAATGCCATATAAATGAGCTATTCGTCCTGGCATGTCAAGTTCATCATGTGTTCTATGTGAAGGATCCTGTTGAAGAAACCAACAAGGATTGGCATTATGCTTTAAAGAACCTTCCTAGTCACATTTTTGATATTGAGAGTGATACCGGTGGTACACATGGAGGTGAATATTGGGTTGACAGTAGTGACATCGTAAGCGATTTGATTGCAACCACTGATGATGATGCAGATAATTAGCGTTGGTGTCGAGATGGTATGCCGAGTTCCACTATTGACATTCCCTCGAATATACGTATTGATTCAGAAAATGAGATGGAAGGTGATGAAGACACTGATGTTGACGAGACGGATTGGGATTGGATGAAGTAAATGATGAAATTTGGTGTTTGGTTTAAAGGAATTAGATTAGCACTTTTGAGTATAATGTTGATTTCCATGATCTTTTTTTAATTTTTTACTATAATTTGATGTTTAAAAAACTAAATTTGGTGTTTAGTTTATTAAATAGTATCATATTTGCTGCAATTTACTTATCATTATAAAATTGAGCTTATGGTAAATTGCATTTGGATTTACTTGTGCTTACAATTTATAGTTTAATATAGTTGGTGTTATTTCCTGTGCTATCACAGTTTCAGGTGAGGTCAAATTCTTTTTGATCAGTTGTTGATGGATGTAAAAGGATTGTACCTTTATGTATGTTCAAAATTAACTTTTTCTTGCTCTCGTTATCTGTAACCATGCATGTTATGGTTATCTGTAGCATGAAATATGATATGAAAATATTGAATAATTTAGATAACTAGTACTAACTTTTCTTAAATGATACCATCCAGGTGAGGAAGGAGAAATTGGAAGATAGGATCACACGCTTCATCAGCTAGTCTCCCCATTTGGAAAGGTATTAACATATATTCACATTATATTTCCAAGTAATTATAAACTTTAATCATAGTTGTATACTATTATATTTTTTAATTTCCAATTTCTCCTTGTGTTTTAAATAAATGGGTTCCTTTTTGCAGACTGACACAACGTGAACATGAAGCCTCCCGCAGTAAGTGTAGTCTCTCTCTCTCTCTCTCTCTCTCTCTCTCTCTCTCTCCTCTCTCTCTCTATGAATATGAATTGATTATGGATTGCCATCTTGAAATCCATTTTAAACTTGAAAAAAACAGAAGAAGATTTATTTTTACATGAACTCTGTGTACTTATACACTATTAAGAAACCATTGTAACTTACTTACATGAATGACTTGATGAGCTAAAACTATTCAGACTTTCAGAGAGAATAGGCAGAGATGTTAATTTGATCCGCTCCAAACAAAGGGTCTATTTTTACATGAAATGAAGCCACTTACATACCTTCCCATCAGAGCTCAAACTGAACATACTGGTCTCATCTAGTCCAAATAGTACAGAGCTTACAGTAGAATCATGAACTGGCCATCATGAGCTTGAAAGAAACTCAACTTTTGCGCCTTTGGATAAGGAGAATTGGCATAAATTTGAAGAAAGAGATATGGAAACAATATGGTCATATGTGAAGGTATGATTATCATTTTCAATCACTAATTTATATTTGTTCTTTCCCTCTTATTTATGTAATATTTTTATAAAGAAAATTTTACCTTGTTAAATTATGGCAATGTAGGAAATATATGACATACCAGATGAAGGAAAAAGATGGACCCTACACACCGTCAATTGTGCATGGAGGCATTAGAAAAGTTTTTTGAAGAGGAAGTGTTTTGATGGATTTAAAAATGACAAACAAAGAATAGAGAAGTGTCCAGACACTGTACCTAACCCATAATTTCAATCTTTGCTCAAATTTTGGAACTTTGAACAATCAAGGGTAAGGGTGATTAGACTTTTATGTGTTGATTTTGCTTAAACTTAGTAATTTCAAATTTCTCTACTCTCCAAATCCATTATTCATTAATTGGTATCACAGCCATGGATATTTCAAGATAGTCGCTCTTTCAACTATTTTAGCCCTACAATATCATGCTACACATGGTGAATACTAACATTCAAAATGCACATAATTTGCTAAAGTTGTATCAATCTATCCTTAGCTCATAACTTGTATATTTAGGATTTATCAATATGCGCAGATGTGCGTCATCGTATCCTTAAAGTTACATCATAGTTTTTAAATATAATTAGATCGCTAATTGGGAACAGAATTTTAAATCTATGTAGGATTAGCAAGTGATTTGGTTCCTATGTAACTATTTAATTTCGTCATAGGAATGAGCATAGGATTGCATTTTTGTATTTTGTTTGTGCTTTTGTACTTAAACAGTTAAACTCATTGCAATTTGCTCAGTAGCATTGATAAGGAACTGAAAAAGGGGTTCAGAGGAAAGTAAAGACTAGAGTCAAATATACATATGAACAAAAATTCAACACGAAATGTAGATAAATAAACTAAACTATAATGGTTTTATTGGTCATCCATATATATTTTGGTACAATACATAATGACAAATTTTGGTACAGTGCAGTCAGAACTCAAAACATAAGAAAACAGAATAGAAAGAGATTGTAGTGTATCAACAAATGCAAAGTTGAGATTGCTACTTGAGGCCTAAATGAAGCTGACGGCGTAAAGCTTTTGGCGTTTGGATTGTGCTTTAGTTCTTGATTTAAAAAATAACAAAAGGAAGGCGCTGATCAACCATGGAAAAAAGTGATGCAAAACTAGACCATATGTACATGCATATACATTACACAGGATATACATGCAAGAGCTCAAGTGTCCTGTGTGGGGAGGGAGGGAGTGCTATTTGTGTGTGCATTTAGAATAAATTATTTCATATTTTTCCTTTAATCTTTATGTACACAATACAAGTACAGATTGATGGTATCCCTCTATGGACATGTGCCTACAATCTTGACTTAAATACATTAAAACATAGATACATTGTAGTATTGTACATATATATAGCAGTATGTATGTATGTGTATAAATATGTAAATCCTTAGGATAAGTATCACTCAACACTTGTAAACATGATAGACTGTAGTATTGCTTCATTTATATCTAACCAAGATCAGAGTTGATGAAAAACTGCGAAGATTGTTCGTTCGCTTTCACAAAGTCAAAATTCTTGAAAGCTGTGAAGATTATCAGTGTTTTGCTATTGGATATCATTGTTATCATGACATAATTGCAGTTTTCAGCGTGCTCTACTAGCAGCACTTTACATTTGTCTTGTCACGAGGACAGGCACACACACAAAAAGAGAGAGACACACAGAGAGAGAGAGAGAGAGAGAGAGAGAGAGAGAGAGAGAGAGAGCCTTTTAACATTTCCAGAAGAACAATTAAAAGCTTGTTGGACCGAAACTTTTTTTTCTTTTGTACTGGTTTATATTTGTGCAAACTAAAACATAGGTCAAGCATTGTTACTTGTCATAATGTAAAGCAAATTCAAGTAGTGATGTTACTTAACAAGTCAGCTCATAGACTATGTGAATTCATAAGTGTACAAATTCTTTTTGTGAATTCTGGATATCCTTTTGAATTGTGAATTCATGAATCTTCAGTTTGTTTTTCTCTCTTTTGAGTTGAATTTCATAGTAAGAAGTGACATATTTTCTTCTTATTTTGATTGCTAAGAAAACCTTGAATTTATGTATGTGTAGAAAATGATTGAGACAGACAAAGCAAATCATGATGGTCAGGAATATGTACACACTACGGGGTCAATAAGTTTTGCCAGGATCCGCAAGAAAAAGGTAATTTTATTGGTTTTATTTTATTATTTTTTATGAACTATAAGATTGCATCCGTGCTTTTGTTTGTTATACCATATATATTGATATTTTTATTTATCATGTCTTTATTATAGGAAAAGGAGCTGGGAAGACCTCCAACTGAAGCTGAAGTGTTCATTGAGACACGTTAAGAGACGAAACACCGCAAGAGAAAGCAATAGTGAGATTATAGTAAGAATATGCCGCTTTATTTTATCATGTGACTTTCATAAAACATGCATATCAACTAAATATAAATGTTGCTAATGTAGGGTATTTTAGAAAAACATAAAGATCAAGACGAAGTTGATGATGCATGGGATCTAGTCAAGAAGGACGATCATCCTGGATGTGTATGCCTTATGGGGAGGGGTGTCACTAAAACCATGCTTTAAAACAAAGATAAGAAAATTGTTGATCCGCTTGAGGAAGTCCCATTGTTTGTTGTTCAAACTATATCACAAAAGGTTGAGCATGAGTTGATGAAAAAGTTTGAAACGCAAAAGGGAGATCTGGTTCAAGGTTTCCCCAAACTCTTGTAAGAAATATTCGGAAAACAAATTGATCCAGCTGCTATTGCAAGACTTTTAGCATGGACAATATCACCTAAGGAGCTAATAGTGCTCTAGATCATGTTCACGCTCGCTCCTCTGGAAGCAGTCATAATCCACCTAATGAGGTAATTTTCCGATTGTTATATCTCTCATTTTCTCTTTTTTTTTGGAATGATTAGTGATGTGACCTAGTTGCTTTGGTGGTTTGTGATTATCATTTAAGGGATTGAGATCCTTGGTTTGTGCCTATAATGCCAGTCATGTATATAAAATGGGATTATCCAACAACTTTGGAGTTTTGGTGTAGTATAATGGTAGTCGTTTGACATGGTTTTGTCTCGCTTTTGCCATTTTCTATGAGAAAATACTGGGTAAATTTTATATGCTTATGTAGGAGGGCACTCTGGTTTATAGATGACAACAAGCACCATGATACTCTAAGAATGTATTTTGTATTCATGGAGAATATTATTTCTATATATAGATAGCAAAATAAAGATCATGAAGTACTTAAAATCAAGGTGTAATAAAATCAAGGTGAAACTTCTAGGACATACAAGTCAAAGGAAGCTTAGTGTTCTCACCACTAGTGTAGGAACAACTGTTGTTTAGTTTTAGATAAGACAATGTGATCATGAATTCAGTTCTATTAGGCTGTCTCCTGTGCTATACTATTATTTGTTAATTGCCTCTATCAAAGTTTTTTAGACCCACCTCTCTGGCCTTGTTCTCCATTAATTATAATTCAATCACTTCTTAACTGGAATATTAGCAACCTCTGTTGCACATGATCAAACTATTTCAATTGATTCTCTCCATTCACTCTAAATAGCATTTCACCTTTCTACCTCATTTTGTTCTCATTAGGAGTAATATCTAATTTCTTAATCTTTTTTCTTAGTGCATTTCTCTCATTCATCATGGCGTTATGATCTCTGCTATACTCATTTCCTGGCATGTTTCGTGATTGTTCAATCTGATCCCTAAAGCACTGAATTATAGCATTATCTTAGATCCTGTGAACTTTATGATATTTTATGAGCACATAGGACCATCTTGATTAAATTTGATATATTATACCACACACCAATTTCATCATCTTAATGCACGGTGGATCGACGAAATTTTATGGCATTCTTTGACCATCAACCTATACTCTATGTTTATTCATTCTCATATGCTTATAATTTTATCTCAATTTATGTAGTGAAATTAATGCTAGCTGAACAATATCTCTACTTATTGCTTACTAGGAGACTTGTTTGTCCTAACGAGTTATATCTTATTTGACTCAATAGAGACCTTTCAATTAAGTTGTGTACTCTTTTGTTTTATTCGAATGGAGGAATTATATGTATCATGGATAAAAGCATGAACTTGTAATAAATCTCAATCTTATTGTTGCAATATTTTTCTTGCTTGTAATGAATTGATTATTATTTTTAGACTACTGTTTATTGTAAAACTTACAGTTTATCATTTCTTTATTTGTGATACTAAAACGAACAGGTAAAAATCGCCCCCAAATGAGGGGGAGATTTTTGAAATTTTTTTAACCGTCCCCTTAGCTAGATAATCGGTGCTATATTTCTAAATTGAAATCGTCCTCTTCGCTTGGAAAGCATTTGCATACCTCAAAATAGCAAACCGTCCCCATTGATATGTAGTCGTCAGCATAGCTTAAAGTTGACAACTGTTTCCTTTGCTATATAAGCATAGTTATAGGTTACAACTGACAAATGTCCCCTTTGATCTATAAGCATTGGCATAGGTTTAAACTATGAACTGTCACTATAGCTAAACCGTCCCCCTTCGGTACAAACGCTACAATTGTGTCGGATGTAGAATCGTTGCCTTAGATCAAAGACCATGGTGGAAATTATATCGGATGTAAAACCATTCCCATAGATGTACGGAGACGGTTGTTCAGCCTAGGGTGACGGTTCCCAACCGCCCCCATAGACCTATAATGTGGTAGTGTTTGGGGAAAATATATTTCTTCGAGCATTCTCTTTAGACAAATAGCAAGAGAAGCTCATGATGAAGCTGCCACATACTCTGCTTCACAAGTGAAGAATGTCACCATGGGTTGCTTCGTTGAGAGCCATGTGAATACGGTATCTCCTAAGAAAAATATGAAGCGGATAACAATTCTTCTATCATTATGATCTTTGTCCCAGTTGCTTGTATATGTTTGGATGCCCTCTGCCCAGAGCTATTTTAACTCATCAATCAGTGTCTCTATTAACACATATATGTCACTATCGGGTGAGTGCTTGTCTGGTAACAGCAAGGAAAAAATCATATATGATTGTTTCACACAAAGTCAAGAAGGCAAATTATAAGGCATTAACATAACTGGCTGTAGTTGAGTCTTTTATCTTATATTATTAGTCTAAAGAATTTACTGTAATTATTGGATGGGAGTCCATGGATAATGCTAACTATTTTTTATTCACCTAAAATGTATATATAACTCATAATTGTGGTATATATCACACTAATATTTTGAAAAACATATATAATTATTTGATTAAATCGTTTAGGGTATTAGGGTTTGTATATATATAAAGCTAATAAAGGGTAATTATTGAAAAAATTAACATGATTACAATATTAGGGTTATTTTAATTAAGGAGGATTAATGTTTAGAAATTAGGTTTGAGTTATAATCAATGCATTATCCATTATCAAATTATTACATCATTAATTACGTTAACAAAACTGAGAATTAAAAATAAATTTAAAAAATAGGTTTACCTTTCAAGGGGAGGAGAAGGAGAAGTCGTCGACAATGGTAGACAGCCAAATGGGAGGAGGAGGCTGCTATAAGATGATGGCAGTGCTAGTTGTGGTAATGGTGGTGGTGGTTGTGGTGTTGTTGATGAGGCATTGGCGGTCGAATGGGAGGAGGAGATGGACTGTGAGTGTGGTGGTGGTGGTGTTATTGTTGAGGGTTTGAGGCTGGAAGAAGGTGGTCGAGGCGGAGAGGTTGAGCAAAAGCGACAGCTAGCAGCTATGTACTGATAGTTGGGGTGGCGAGGCAACAACAAGCTCTAATCAAAGGCAATGGAGGCATCGTGAGCTCCGATCAAAGGCGAGGCAATGTGGTGGGTGGCTAAAGAGAAGGCGGTGGTGATGAGGAGAGGGTTGACAGAAGAGAGGGGATTTTTAGTGGTGGCAGCAGATTTGAAAGAAATGAGGGTTATTATTAAGATTTGGGAGAGCTTTGTTTTTTAACTGTGGGCACAACTTCGACGATGGGTACCCAACACTAACGTTCATCAACGATGATATGTTACTAGTCAGCAACGTGCACATTAGTGGCGGGCCATCAGCGATGGGTAGGTTCCAGTCATCAACGTGCACATTGGCGATGAGTCATCTATCCATCGCCGATGCAGGTTCTAATCGTCAATGTGCACATTGGCGATGGGTCATCTATCGGTCACTGATGCCCATTGGCTAATTGCCTTTTTACAAGTGAAAACACCATTAACACTATTAGAGACAATCTTATTCACAAAATGGGCTCTCCATTGCTTTCTGGCAGAAGATAGGATCGAACATACAGTTATCATGTTTTTGCTTTAACTATGATAGCATTTTCCCCTTGGAGAAGTAGTTCTATCTATAACAGGATGTGTCTTTGAGTTGTATGCAATTGGCTTCCAGTTTTTCTTCTTATTATTCACTCGAGAATGCCCGAATGCAAACCATGCGTTCTCTCATTCTATTGCCCTTCAGTTACATAAAACGTCCAGTTTGCATATGAAAACACGCAGTTATAAAGAAAGAATGATCCATGAATAAGATGAATTGGAATCTTTCATAACTTCTCTCTTTAGCTTCTTCTGCAGCTATTATGTGCAGGCAAGATGCATATGCACGTCCCCTCTTTGAAAGTCTCATGTCATCAATTACAAAGGACCAATTAATATCCATTCCTGTTTTTGTATTCAACAAACCATTGTGACGACCCCGATGGAACTCACATAATAGTCAAATAATGTCAGCAGTTGTAGAATCCGGATAACTAAACCCATGCAATAGGATAAAACTACATCTAGATTATACACAGTGGAAATAAAGAAACCCTAGCATATTTTCTAGAATATAGACAATAATTTTAGGGCTTACCAAACAAATCGTTCCTGTATGATTGCCGCACCTTTCTTGATCAACGGCTGGAGGACGACCACACTGTGCAACCGGCGAGAAGCCCCCAAATATCACCTCACGACGAACACATAAAACACAAATTTGATCGTAGAAGGAGATAATAGCTATATGAAAGTTTATGGTGTATTTTTTCTCTCTCACCCATCATGAGAAACCCTATATCTATTTATAAGGGTTTGGAGAGAATCCTACACTTACTAGGATTATGAATATCATATCTCTAAGATAAGATATTATCCACCCACTTATTTGGATGTCTCTTTCATAATCATAACCAACATGCTCTCACTCACACAAATGAGTGTGTGCCATCCTTGCTCCCTAAGCAGACTCCCAGAGTCAAAGACTCCCTGAGAACCTCCTTCTTTTTCAATTTCATGTCCTTACATTGTTAGTGCAGTGTGGACCATTTAGAACCTGCAAGCCGGTAGGAGCTTGCAGCCAGATCTATTATAACCGACACAAGGAACTCCCTAGAATAAAGCACACAACAAATAGTGTAAATATGCAGTATCTCATACTCTAGATTTGGTCAACAATGTCTGCTCAAGTACTTTTAATCCCTTAAAGAAATATACATGAATACCGTAGTCTGCCCTCAATTCATCGCACTCTTAGATCCTATTCCTAACATAAATAAGAGTTGGCCAAGTGATGCTATAATGCCCCGCCAAAAATCTACTGAGGCGCGACCGGGGAGGTACATAATAATTGGGCATGACCTGACCGTAATAAAGAGAGTTGACCTGCTAAATATTTGTATACACTCATATATCAAGTAATAATACTGAAGAGCAGAATTAAAGCAATAGAAATATGTATATGCAACACCAGAATCACAAGGTTGACAATAGAGTCCACAGAATACCAGATTAGTAGAAAGCTAAAAGGAACAATAATATACCACTAAGTCTGATAATAAAGTACAGTGTATATTAATTATTACATCTCATACTACTCAAAAGTACTACAAAAGTTAAACACAAAATGACTTCTACTTTGGCTGCAATAGAAGCTAAATTTTTTGTCAGAGTTTGCAGTCCCCTTTCCTTTATCTGCTTTGTGACCTGCTAATGAATGTAGAAATAATAGGAGTGAGTCTAAGACCTGATAGACAATCATAAAAATCTCGTGTACAACAGAAGCGGATAAAAAGAAAGGAATATATATAGATAATTGAAACTACAATATATAGATGTTAGCAATAAGCCATAATACTCATAATACGATCATCGATTGAAATGAAATAACAGATATAAATAATGAATAATCAAGGTCTAATATTCAGGATTTCAAAATTCCCAATCATGGGATATATCAATAAACCACACATGCCTTTCTTTATACATTGGTGAACGTCCTCACACAGGGCTTGTCCCCACCGGAACCCACTTTTATTTACCACTCACCGGTAAAGCTTACTTCATACAGGGCATAATCCATGAATATAAAGTATCAATAAGCCAACAAATGAAAGAATACTATCATTCTCAATATTAGAGTCATCGAAGATAGATGAGTTATCATAATATAATTATTCATGGAAGTTTCAATGACATGATACAGGGGGACTCCAAACTAATAAATGACGTGGCATTTTAGGAACTTAATCACGTTGGATATTTTAACTTCTTTGAGCAAGATGGCTTTGACTCACTTGGAGAAATAATAAATGATGGCTAGGATGAATATGTGGCCTTTGGAGGTTGGCGGGCTAATTGGCTTGGTGATGTCCATTCCCCACATCTTGATCGGCCATGAGGCGATTGTTGGTTATTAATCATTCGGGGGTTTGTGTAAGAATTCTACATGGAATTGCCAAGCACGATATCACTTGGCTTAAACCATTGTGTCTGCAATCATCATCGACCAATAATTACCTAAGCAACAGAGACGTCCTAGAATTTGGGTCTAGGTTGATAAGCCCGACACGTGCCATCATGGCCTTCTTTGACCACTTCTTGAACTTTGCTTGATAACAGACATCTAAGCAGTACGCCATTGAATGATCCGTGATATAATGTCTATGTGACAAAGTCCTAAAATAAGTAAGGCGCTCTCATTTGGACTGAGATTGCTTGTTTTAGATTGTCGAGGAATATGCCATGTAAGACATAGTTGATGATTGGGTAACTCCAATCATTGGGTTCAAAATCCCCCCATATGCAGTATGAATCTCATAAGCTTCTAGGATCTGCTTCGTGCACCATAACTGATGGTTGGCTACCATAATGTTCTTGGTAGATCTGGATGTCAAGGCTAAAATAGTCACAAGTGACGCCAAAGCATTGACGTAAGTATTCTTGAGGCGAGCTATGTAATTAATGTATAAGCCTTTGAAAGAATGAGTGAGTTTCAATGCCGCTTCATGGTATAGCAAGAGATCATTGTACCATACCTCATATTCCCCCTTAATCTAGTTGACGATTAGTTTGGAATCTCCACAAGCTTCAAGGTGCTTCATGCCCATATCTTGAGTACGGTTTAGGCTGATTATGAGGGCGTTGTACTTAGCCACATTATTGGAACTTGACTTGGTCGATGAATATGCTCGGGGATGGATATGGCCATGGAGAGTGTTGAGCACTACACCCACACCTATGATGATAGTTCCTTTATGTCCCTATCACAATGCGCTATCAAAGTAAAGTTCTCACACTTAGTTGTTTGAGGTAACATTCGACTCGAACACCTCATCTAGAATGTCCTCATAGAGCTTGGAAGGCTCAGGGACAGGATGATCTATGAGGAAGGCTGTGATTGCTTGTCCTTAACTACTTTTTGAGGTATGAATATCATGTCGTACTGAGAAAGTAGTATTTCCTATTTTAGGAGTGTGGAATTTAGAGATCTTGGCTTTGTCATGAGTACATGTAAAGGGTTAACTCTTGAAATGACATGGATGGTTTGATCAGTCAGGTAGTAACGCATTTTCTGGAGGACAAAGATTAGAGCTAGACACTCTTTTTTAATTAGATTGTAGTGATGTTCAGCACTGATCATGGTTCGGCTTAAGTAGAAGATGGGTTGTTCCATGACCTTTCTCATTCTTCTGAGTAAGAAGTGTTCCAAGAGTGGCTAGAAGAGGAGTCTTCATGAGATATTCTTTAATCATGTCAAAGGGTTTTTGACATGCGTTGTCCCATACAAACAAAATGCTCTTCTTCATCAACCTTTGAAATAGTTTTCACTTTCCAAAAAGATTAGCTATGAACCTGTGGATATTGGCTAGGCATCTCTAGCAAACCTCTAACTTCTTTGAGATTTCTCGGTGGTGGCATCTCCTAGATTGGTTTGACTTTTTCTGGGTCGACATATATTACTTTGGATGTAACGATAACCCTTAGAAATTTACCAAATGATACCCCTAGGAAGGACTTAGCCAGGTTCATCCTGAGTTGATGCTTGCGCATAATCTCAAATACCATTCTCAAATCATTGAAGTGATCCTCTTTGCAGTAGCTTTTGATCGCAAGGTTGTTAATGTAGCATTTGACCATTTTGTGTAAGTGCTTGTGAAAAATTATGCTCATAGCATGTTGGTAGGTAGCTCTAGCATTCTTTGGGCTGAAGGGCATCACCATATAGCAATACGCCCCAAGCAACATTTTGAATGATTTATACTTCTCATCTTCGAGATGCATCTTGATTTGATTGTACCCGGAGAAGCCATCCATGAACAACATCCTCTCAAACCCACAAGTATTGTCAATCATAACATCTGTGATAGAGAGGGGGAACTCTTCTTTTGGGCAAGCCAAATTGAGATCTCTGAAATCAATGCAAATTCAGATCTTCCCATTTTTCTTTGTCATGATGACAATGTTGGCCATCCAGTTTGGTTCTGTTCTTTATGAATGGAGTCGCATTCAATTAACTTGTGAATTTCTATCTCAATCTGCTCTATCACTTTAGGATAAAAATTTCATTGTTGTTGTTTGTGTAGCTTAACATTATGGTCAATATTGAGATGATGCACGACCACTTTCAGATCTAGCCTGGATATATCTTCGTAGTTCCAGGTGAAGACATCAAGATATTCTCATATGAGAGATATAAGTTCAAAATTTTCAGCTTGTGATAAACTCTCGTTGATGACGATGGGCTTACCATTAGTCTCATCACCTATGTTGACCTGGACAATCTTATCTTTAGCTGGTTGCTTGCATGGTTTGAAGCATGATTCCCATTAGGCCCTAAGGTAATTTGCCCAAGGATTATTCTTTTGGTCGTTGAATGGTTCTAGTAACATGGTATTGACACTAACATCCGAATCCCAATAAGATGTATCTAAAGAAAGGCTTGGTAAATTCTCAAACTTGCATGGTGGATTCTTGGGAGACATATCTGAGCCCATGTCTGGTTTGATTGAAGTAATCAATACTTTCACCTTTCGATACGAAGGGTGTTAGTGGAACTCATCGCCCTTGGTTGAAATTTTACCCTTGATTAGAGTAGAATCGTAACCCATTCTCACTATTATATGATGAGATTATTTACTATGATGAGAAGACTAGTGCATTTCTTCGACTTCATCATTTGTGACCAGTGGATTTGGTCATGGTTCGACTTTCCCCAAGATTATAGCCTCTTGAGTGCTTTCCTTAGTTGGAACAATGAAGATAGCGTCTTCTGAGTTACCCAGCTATTGACATGTTGAATAAGACTCTTTTATTGGCATGTACAAAGATAATTCTAAAGCTAACCTAGCAAGCAACACATTGGTCTTTGAATTTTCATACTCAAAGCTGGAAGAATAATCATAATCAAATTCTAAATAATCATAATCAAATTCTACATTATCATTGAAATGCCAGTCATCATATTTTTTAGTAGACTGGTCTGTACAAAGATCTTCAAGGGTAATTGCAAGGGGTTCAATCTTTGTCCCAGTGGGGTTTGCTCTCCGCCTCATTACCACTATCGAGATCTTTTAGAATGACTAACTCGATTGTGTGCTTTTCATCATAAATGAGAGAATCAGTGAAGTAATTCTCCACTGCTTTAAAGGGATGCTTCTTGGTATTGACCTTTTTGACCACCCATTGCTCATCGATTTACTTAAAGCACTGATGAAGTGTCAATGAGACAATTATATATGTTGGAATGGATCCATGAATGTTTTAAAAGTAGGTTATAGGGTGTTTTTACGTCAATAATGTAGCATGTTACTTCCATCTTTCAGTCCCCAAGTTAGCATTTGAGACGAATTTTGCCCAGTGATCGGCTAGTACTGAAATTGAATCTAAAAATGATAGCAGTCATTCTTGAAAACTTGCATGATACCCAAGAAGCTAAGGAGCCTTCAAGGGATAATGCTCAAAGTAAATCCTGGATCGATATGGATCCATTTGACCTTGGTTAAAATGATGTGCCTCGTGTAGTAGAGGGGTCGATTGTGATGATGGTCCTTGATAAGCATGTCTTTAGTTGTTAAGGTGATGTAAGACATTTGTTGTATTCCTTGATGACATTAATAGAATTGCCTTTGATCATCAATTAGAGGAGGCTCTGGCACATGAGCGGGAATGCCTCATTGTCCATCAATGCTTCCCTCAAAGACTCTCTTATATCTTGGACAAACATAGAAGTTTGTGCAAGATTATACAAACCGGGATGCTTTTCAATTGAGCCAATATATCATACCCAAGTAGGACTTTGAGTCTAGCAGATGGTGGCTTCAATGCTTTGTCAAACTGCGTCTCCTTTTGTTTGGTGGTCACAGGCTGCTTGGAAGGTGCTGCTTTATCATACCTTTTCAGGTAGTCCTTGTAAGATCTCATTTCTATGGATGGAGCCTGGTCCAGTTGCGCTACCATAGCCATCTTTTCTTCCTCCGAATATGTCATTGAGGAGGCCTGTAAAGATTCCCCACCTATGATGGTAGAGATGGTGCTACAGGACTTTATTTTTCCCTTAGCCTTTACATCGGGGTTGTCTTGTGAGAGGTCCAATGCTCATCCGGGAGAAAATTAGAATGAACCCACATCACTTCTTTTTTATTGGTTGTGAGAGGGATAATGCCATGTTTCTGACGACCTTGTCGGTCATGATTGATCAGCTCCATTCTTGTAGTTGGAACGGGTATAACCCCATTCTGAACCTATGTCTCTGGCATAGAGCCAAATTGAAGGGTCACCATATTGGCAGTAACCTTCTTCAGTTTAGGCCGAAGTCTAAGGATCCCGAAATCAACAAATTTTAGTATTTTATCTTTAAGGATATAATAATTTTTTGATAGGTGTCCCAACATTCTGTGATAGAGGCAATAATTAGGTTGTCAGTATTTCCAACTTCTTCAAGGTATCGAGCTTCAGGAAGCTTTAGCTGATTGCCCTTATTAAGCACATGGAAGATAGTGACAGTGTGTTCGTCTTTGAGAGTGTAACTCCCTTGGGTGTTCTTTTAAGAACTTTTTTTTTCTGCTTGTCGGGTTTCTCAACCTTGATAGCAAATGTCTCCTTCACTTCTGATTGAGAAGATTGAGTAGATTTTTTGGTGATTTGTGCTTGCTTTATCAATTCTTTCAATGAGGTAGCTTTGATGGCACCAATGTGAGCTTCTATTTGACTCAAGAACTTCTGCCAACATGCTTGAAGCAACATCGATAATGGCATATATCATCGCATCATAATGTTAAATTTCAAAACCGTTCAATATAGTCCCTGACCTACTCTTCGCCCTTTTGCTTCTCAGAGAGGAGTTTGGCCATGGTCACATCGGACTGCTCTTCATGAAATTGAGATAAGAGTTGGCGTCACTAGTAGACGGTTGGTTTACTTGTGAGGAAATTCATGGAGCATGCATCCTCAGGAGGAAGTAATCAAAGGGAATTGTCGCCCATTGCCTTGACCTAGTATGACGATAAACACCGTTTGTCTTTAGAAGTATACTGGGAGAATATCTTGGACGAAGGAGTATCATCCTCTTATTCTCCTTCCTCCTTGGTCACACTAGTCACATTGTCTATTATTGATGGTCTAAATCACACAGTCAATTAATTTAAGGATTGAGGATGATTAGGGACCGGTCTAAAACACATAGTCAATTAATTTAGGGATTGAGGATGATTAGGGACCACTCACTTCTCTAAATATCTAGTTTTGAGATAGACTATTCTTCCCTGCACAAGCAAAAGCTCGTAAGAGGGTGGGGTTGGTTTCCCCGGTTGTTCCTTCGACGATCAAGTCAGCAAAGGGCTTGAGTGGAGAGTAAAATAAACTGTCGGAGTTCTTAAGTTCAGTGAATTGATGAAAATGCAGAGAGAATTGATTACCTAGATGTTGGGAATAGTCCCCCTATTTATAGAGACAAATAGAGGGGTGATTTAGTAACTTCGGCTGAGTATGGGCTGGCGGCCGTGACATCCCTTCTCGCCAGGCCGAGACAAAGACCCTTCTCGCCAGGAGTCATCCCTTCAACCCAAGCCGACTCGAAAGGCGGTACTTCTAGCCCTTCTTGCTAGGAGTCGACTCTTCTGGCCAGGCCCCGACCCTTCTCGCCAAGAGTCGACCCTTCTAGCCAGCCGCGATCCTTCTCACCAGGCCCAGTTGCCCTTCTGGCTAGGCCGAGACCCTTCTCCCTTGGAGTCATCCCTTCTCCCCAAGCCAACACGAAAGATGGTACTTCTCGCCCTTCTCGCTAGAAGTCACCCTTCTCCCCAGGCCAAGTCACCCTCCTGGCGAGGCTGAGTCCCTTCTCGCAAGGCCCAGTCACCCTCTGGCGGTGAGTCCCTTCTCGCTAGGCCTAGTCACCCTTCTAGCCAAGTTGAGACCCTTCTCGCCAGGAGTTAACCCTTCTAGCCAAGTTGAGACCCTTCTCGCTAGGCCTAGTCACCCTTCTAGCCAGGCCGAGACCCTTCTCGCCAGGAGTCGTCCCTTCTCCCCAGGCCGACTCAAAAGTTGGTCCTTCTCGCCCTTCTCGCTAGGAGTTACCTTCTCGCCAGGCTGAGTCGCCCTTTTGGCCATGTCGAGACCGTTCTCTCCAAGCTGACTTGAAAGGCGGTATTTCTCACCTTTCTCACCAGGAGTCGACCCTTCTGGCCAGGCCACAATCCTTCTTGTCAGGCCGAGTTGCCCTCCTGGCCAGGCTGCGATCCTTCTCGCCAGGCTGACTCACCCTTCGTCCCAGGCCAAGTCGACCTTTCGCCAGAGCCGACCTTTCGCCAGAGTTAACCCTTCTAGCCAAGTTGAGACCCTTCTGCCAAAGTCATTCCTTCTCCCCAGGCTGACTCAAAAGGCGGTACTTCTCGCCCTTCTTTCTAAGAGTCACCCTTCTCACCAAGCCAAGTCACCCTCCAGGCCAGGCTGCGACCTTCTTGCCAGGCCCAGTCGCCCTTCTAGCTAGACCGAGACCCTTCTCGCCAGGAGTCGCCCTTCTCGCTAGGTCGAGTCGCCCTTCTCACCGGGTCGAGTCGTCCTTCTCGCTAGGTCGAGTCGCCCTTCTCACTAGGTCGAGTCGCCCTTCTCACTAGGTCGAGTCGCCCTTCTCACTAGGTCGAGTCGCCCTTCTCACTAGGTCGAGTCGCCCTTCTCGCTAGGCCGAGTCACCCTTCTGGCTAGGTCGAGTCGCCCTTCTCACTAGGTCGAGTCGAATGGTGGTCCTCCTCGAGCCCCACGCCAACAACCAGTCACCATCACATTAAATGCATTGTTAGAGTCATCATTGCTCTTGCCCCAAAAGTCCTTATGACTCATCACCCACCATGTCTCATCAATCACAATCAGATCATATTAGAAGTGACTCCTGCCACTCAGTAGTCTACTTGGACTCAGCCAAAATTATAGAATTACCCCTCTATTGCCACTATAAATAGGGGGGCTATTCCCAACATCAAGGTATGCAACTTCTGCACACTTAGACTGAGAAATTCTTCAGTTCTATATTTTACTTCTCCACTCAAGCTCAAATGCTGACTTGATTGTCGGAGGAATCACCGAAAAACCCAACTCCAGTCCTCTTACGTGTTACAATTTTGTAGGAGGCTCGGTAGTCTATTGCAGGATTAGCCACCATGGGAGGTCAAGGGACCCTAACACCTCAACAATTCACACTTAATTGTCTATTTGATAACGAACATCAACAACTATGAGTTCTTAGAGATTGCCCTAGTTCTTTTGGGATAGCTATTGCCATTTATTCCTGATCTCTAAAGGCTTTGGAACTGGGCTGAGATGATTAAATACGGATTCTTTTGCAGGTGGGGATTTGAATTGGCAATTGGTTTGAACTATCATGAGAATCCCTTTTAGGGTCACGCAATGCTAACATTGATGTACCCTCTTTGGAGAAAGGAACTCCCTTATGTCAGAGGGAGTCTTGGCTTGGCTAAAATAGCGGTCACTCGTCTTAAGAGCAACTTCACCTACTTAGCTTTCGACAAATGAACATCACATATGGCGATGTTGTTTTGACCTACGACTGGCATGGTAAGTTGAGTTTTCAATACAAGTCAGCTTGCGATTGAGTCAAAGAATCATCAATGGTGATAATTTTCTCTTGCAGGATCTTGGCTTCTTTTAGAGAGGCATAATGAAGGTCGCGAGATGCTTTAAAGTAGATCCCTAGGGGGGTTGTGGATTGAAGTTTGCTTGGCTTCCAGTGAAGCCAAGACTGTTGTTGGTGAAGATCACCTTGCTATGTGTGAGGGTAAGATCTGACCCCGTCTTCACATTATGGTGGATCTTATGGTAGCTCTTGGTAGTGGCCGTAAGTGACTTCTTGAAGGAAATGAACTCCCTAAATATTGCTTGGTCAAATTCAATGACCAAGGTTTCAGCAGTAGACCCTAAGATCTTGTTATTGGACTATGACACGATCTTCTCGTCAGTTCAGAAAGTAGTGCCTAGTAGAGTTGACATCCTATTTTAGATCTTTAAATTTATTAATAAAGGAAGATTACAAATCTAAAGAGTTCAAGAAATAAGAAAATTTATTGAGGATCTAGGTTGTTTTCTATGTGTTGATAGAGTGTTGTCCTTATGCTCCATTGACAGACTGAGCAAGACAATGGGTCTTTTGCTGACTTCTCTAAGAAATTGATCTTTGAAGATCGGTTACAAAAGATTGCCAAAGTTTTCTTTCTTTTAACAAAGGAATGATGAAGTTCCAAGTTTGCCGTAGCTAGTCAAATTTCGATTGAAAGCCGATTCCCCGATCTCTTCTTAAAATGTGTAATCTCCTCTCTTTTTATAGGTTAAGAGAGAGTTAGTGGCCATCAAATATGGGTTAATAGCTATTAACTTAGGAGATAGTGGGGTGAACTATTTCCTCAAAAATAGCACAAGAAAATGGCTCTTGGCAAGATTCCCCAGTAACAGCCATGGGTAAAGTTCATTCTAGCGAACTTCGTTAGAATGTGGGTAGCCTATCTTTTTTGGGGTGTGGGCGACATGACCGACATGGACTATTTGGGTGAAGGTAGTTTTGGGTGAACTTTATTTGAAGCTTCACTTTGACTTGGTCTTGAGGGCGAGCTTCATTAAGAATTGGGCGAGCTTCGGTATGACTTAGGTGAGCTTCCCTATGGCTCGTATTTAGGCATTCTGATTTGATAAAGTATTTAGCCAATGGGCATTCACTTATTGAGCTCATGTAAGGCTTAAATATTAGATTCGTGTTATCTGTACTGAGTATAGATCTAGAATAGATCTTGTATATTATGACCGTCATCATTATTTTTGAAAAGTAATTTAGAGTTATCATAAAAAGGCTAACTTAAGTATAAAACTAAATAGGAATTACAAAGTTTAAAAGTTCATCAAGTAAATTAATTATTAATCAACTTTATCAAGTTGGCAAGAGATGTATTTTTTAAGGGAATGAAAAGATGAATAAAAGAAATGATAAAATAAAGGGAAAGAAAAAGATAAAGAGAAAAGATAACGATTCCCCACACATATAGCTAAATTTTGCACTATCCTCAATGCAAACTATATGATATAAAAATTAAAGCAGATAGTAAATGAAGCACTTACATTTATTCGGTTAATATAGAACAATGATAAAATGATAAAATCTACAATTGCCTTTAATTTTGATGGATAGGAGGAGGGTGTAGCCAAAAATTCTTTCTCTCTCTCTTCTCTTTTTTCTTTTTCTTCTCTTCTTTTTATCTTCTTTTTAAGTGATAATGTGGTTCATGAAGAGTCAACATCGTCTCTTCTCTTAGTGTAGAGAATTCTTAAAATAGTTTTAAATGTTGATTGTTGATTTTAAAAATATTACTATTTTTAGGATTCTCTATCTCAACTACTCCATGAGAGAAAACTTGTTAAACAATATATAGACAATTTTCTAAAAAGATGAAGTTTAGAGTTATAAAGCGAACTTTTTATCATTATGTAAAATTTTTCTATATTATTGAGTTATTATAAAAATCTTTATTTTCTCTTTAAAAATCTTTATTTTCTCTTTAAAAATCTTTATTTTCTCTTTGTAAATTTTTGAATTGATATCGCATTATTTTTTATCTTTTCCATTTCATTTATTTGAAGAATTCTTATCTTACCCACCGAGTCAAAATTGAAATTAAGTCGTTTGACTACACACATTGTTCGATGTTCAAGTTTAACTAGAAGGTGACAAGCCTTTTCAATAACTAGCCTATATGGAGACATTCCCAGATTTATTTTAAAAGCAGTTCGATATGACCACAATGCATCACTCAATTTGATAGACCAATCTTTTTAATTTTGATTTATAGTTTTTTAATTTATTTGATCTGTTTATTTGTGACCTCAACTTATCCACTAATTTGGGGATGATAAAAAGTGGACAATTTGTGAGTGATTGAGGATTTCCTCATCAAAGTTTCAAAAGAATAGTTATAACAATATGTACCATTGTCACTAATGATAGCACTTAGCACTCCAAACTATGAAAAGATATTGTCTTTGAGATATTTTACAACCGCCTTCTTATCATTAGGTTTGCAAACCACCGCTTTAGCCCATTTTGAGATGTAGGCTATAGCCACCAGAATGTATAAATTTCTAAAAGAGTTTGGAATGGACCCACGAAATCTATGCCCCACATATCAAAAGCTCAACAGTGAGAATTGGTTGTAAGGGCAATATATTTCTTCTATTGATTCTTCCTGAAAGCTGATAATGGTTACAAGCTTCACAGTACTCATTGGCAACTTTGAATAGACTAGGCCAATACAGCCCACATTGAAGAACTTTCTTTGTGATTTTTCTCGAACCAAAGTGGCCCCCACAAGCCTGCTCATTGCTGAAAGAAAGGATGCTCCTAATTTTCTTCATTTCGAATACTCCTTCTAAAGATTAGATTAAGAAAAAACTGAACAGGTACGGATCATCCCAATAGAAATATTTTATTTGGGAGAGAAATGAGATCTATTATGTTTAGACCAATGAGAAGGGAGCTCTTTTGTAACCAAATATTCCATAATATTAACAAACCATGATACAAACTAGACTTGTAGGAATTTTTCATTAGGAAAATGATTATTTATCAGAATATTAGATGTTGGTGCATTAGGGAGTCTAGACAAGTGATCAGCTATACCGTTATCTGCTGCTCTCCAATTAAGAATTTGTAAATCAAACTCTTCGAGCAAGAATATCCATTTAATGAGCTGTGCTTTAGCATCTTTCTTGGTCAAAAGATACTTTAGCATGGCATGATCGGTGTAAAACTTGATTAGGGATCCAATAAGATAGGACCTAAATTTCTCTAAGGCAAAAACAATAGCTAAAAACTCTTCCATAGTGATAGAGTAGTTTTGTTGTGCATCGTTTAGCATCCTATTTGCATAGTAAATATCATAATTGCATAGTAAATATCATAAGACTTTGCATCTATCTGTTATCCTAAGATAATACAAAAATGGAAAATCGAATGCATCACACACTAACTCAATTGGTAGGATCCAATTTTGTGCGTGACTGATAGGAGCTGTGGTAACCTCCTTCTTTAGGTGATCCAACGCTTTAAGCCATTTAGGGGAGAATTCAAAGGGTGCATCTTTAGCTAAAAGATTAGTCAAAGGCCTAGCAATTTTATTAAAGTCTTTGATGAACTGCTTGTAAAAACCAACATGGCCAAGGAATGATCTAACACCCTTAACATTTTTCAGAGGGGAAAGGTAAGAAATCAGATCTACCTAAGCTTTGTCAACTTTTATTTTCTTATTGGAAATAACATACCCTAAGAAAATTCTATATTTGACCATGAAGTGACATTTCTCCCCATCAAGAGTCTGATTTTTCTCCTTATACAATGCTAGTACAGTTTGAGATGATGCAAACAGTTAGAAAATGTGTCTCCAAATAATGAAAAATCATATATAAAGATCTCTAAGAATCTCTCAGCCGTATTAGAAAATATGCTGATCATGCAGTGTTGGAATATGGCAGGAGAATTGCATAACCCAAAAGGAATGCGATCATAGGCAAAAGTTTCATACGGGCATGTAAAAGTGGTTTTCGCCTGATCTTCAGGAGCAATAGGAATCTGATTATAACCTGAATATCCATGTAAGAAATAGTAAAACTCATGGCCTGCTAAATGTTCAAGTATTTGGTCTATAAAATAAAGAGGAAAGTGATTTTTCCCTATGGCTAAGTTGAGTTTTCTATAATCGATGCAGACTCACCATCCGATTTGGATTTGAGTGGGAACTAACTCATCAGCCTCATTCTAGATCACTGTGATCCTAGATTTCTTAGGAACAGCCTAGACTAGACTCATCCAAGAACTATCAGAAATGGGATAAATAATCCCATTATCTAGCAATTTTAGAATGTCTTTCCTAACTAATTCTTTTATCACTGGGTTCAACCTATGCTAAGGATCCCTAGTAGATTTGACATTATCTATCAAATAGATTCTATGTTGAACAATGACTGGACTAATCCCTTTGATATGAGCCATGGTTCATCCAATGTCTTCCCTATTTTCTAGCAATACATCTAAGAGGGCTTCTTATTGACTGGTTATCAAATGAAAGGCAACAATTACTTGTAGGGTCTCATATTACTCTAAGTAGGCAAACTCTATATTTTCAGGTAAATGTTTGATCTCTAACTTAGGGGAAGCTTCTTTAGATGGACAAAGTTGGACTCGAAGTTTTATATCCAATGGTTTAGGTTGCCATCTCAGTGTAGACACATAATCAACCTGGTGATCTAACTCTTCTAATAGCTTGATTGTTTCATCAAAGATCTCATCAAAACTCAAGTCAGATAAACTAAGATCAGACTCATACTCTTCCTCTAACTGTTCGCTCAATATTTCCTGAATGTAGTTCACTTCTAGGGGTTAAAATGATGGATCACTTAATTGTTTCACTATATTGAAGATGCTAAGATGTACAGTCATATTCCTAAATGTAATGATGAGGTTTCATATCATGGATGAGGGGTGAATGTTTTTGGGTTGGATAATTGGAAGTCTATTTGCTTTTTGTTTTATATGAGAAGTCCCTTAGATGTTAGTAATGCTTCCAAAAAAAACACCCATTAGTATCTAACCATTACCAGATAAGCCAACTAAGCTATAACAAGATCTTAAAAGATCTTAACCACCTCCCCATCTCTTCCGTGAATATTTCTCACGGATAAGATCACAAGTTTTTTCTTTTTTTATACATCTTTCTTGCAACTAACTTCAACCACGCAATCTCAAAAAGTGGAAAAACAAATCCCTTAATCTTAGGGATATCTACTCAAATCTTTCCATAAAATTGAGTCTAGTTTTCTCTATCATTCTTTACAAAAACTCACAAAAACAAAACAGAGGGAAAGAAAGAGAAGGTAGTGGCAAAGGTTTGAAGAGGAGAGGTGAAGGATCCTTGGAGTTTTGTTCAACATTAATCGGCAAGCATCATTTCCTCTTTAAACTTTTATGTCAACATTAGATTAAAAAAAAACCATGCTTTATTATTTAATTGAATTTGTGATTTTAGGTTGTATGCCTACTTTATCCCTTGTTGCCTAGAATTTTCATGCATAGCCATTTAATTTCCTTATTACTTTGATGGGTTAACGGGGAAACTATAGTGTGGTGGCTGTTAATGATTTCATGCTGAGACTTCTTACACAAATTATTAATCTATTTGTCCTT
Organism: Asparagus setaceus; assembly: GCA_012295165.1. NCBI lineage: Eukaryota > Viridiplantae > Streptophyta > Magnoliopsida > Asparagales > Asparagaceae > Asparagus > Asparagus setaceus. Next base: position 27,095,053 of record CM022709.1, on the reverse strand, counting down.
AAATGCATAATTTTTTTAATGTTGATCCTTGTTCTTTGTGCTTGGTAGTTTTTCAAGTAGTAGCTAACATACAGCTATGCCTGTGATTTTGTGAAGTGTATATACTGACATGAATAGAGCCTAGGTTCCATAATGCTTTTCTTTTTCTTATAATCTCAGAGCCTTAGATAATAAATTATTTATTTTTCCTTACACATCAAGGTCATATATACTAAATAATTAATTTCCTATGCAAACTTATTTTGATATTTGAGATCTTACTAAAAGCGTATACACTTTGTAGCCCTATAAGTCGTTTGAGACTCTATATGTCACCCCTTCCAAATAGTTGAGTGTGTGAGGATTTCTATTATACTTCCTAGTAAACTAGTATTTTTATTCTTAGAGGTCCTAATTCATACAAAAACTTCTAGGAATATACTGTAAGTTATGAAGTCTTTTACTGCTTGCTAATGACATATCTTTTTAGTAAATTTTCTTTTTTATTTTACAAATTTTGCATATGAATATTAACCTATCAAATTACTAAAATGGCTTTTATTAAGGCATCAAATATCTTCTAATTATAGTGAGTAGTTTCAATAACCTTATTCCTTCTTCCTAATAATAATATTATTCGTTTATGTATTTCGGTCAAGGGTCGGTACAACTAGGAACTATAAGTTTTATTAAATTTATTTTTATTCATCAACTTATCTATCTTAAATGTTTTTATCCATGAGGACCCTAGCAGATAAACCGAGACTGCCATTAGATATTCCTCTTGAAGTACCTTATATACAACTAGACTTTAGGGCCTTGTGGCTAGGTGACTTATTCATTGCCACTGTAGTCATGATTTGAAGCCCAGGGACATTCATTTTACACAAATATATGGTTGGGTCTGTTTTGAACTCCAACCCGATCCAGTTAGAACCCATTATCAATAACCAGACTCGTTTGTGTCTACAACTTAAATTACAGACCTGTTTAGGCCTTCAGCTCCCAAAAACCAAATTTCTAGTTCTCTTTTTGGCTATCAAACCGAACCCGTTTGATCCATTTTGACATTGAACATTCACCTTGCTTATTTATTTTATTTTATTATTATTATTTTTCAAATGGAATTATGTTGCGTGATGTTGTATGAGTTGTATGATGTTGTATGATAAACTCTTAGTGGCACCTGATAAGATAGACTGTGCATGAAAACAACTCCAGTCAAAGGTATGATTTATAATGGTTCTATCATAGCAAGGCTGCATTCTCGACATTGATATCCTGATGTGAGATTTTCCTTGATGATTATTATTGTTATTGTAGCATCAAGTAGATGGTGCATCTTGATTAGACATGTTCTAGTTCACAGTTATGTTTCATCTTTTTTTTTTCGGAAGTCGTTCCACAGTAAATATGGAGTTTAATAAAGGGAGAATCGGATGGAGAATATAAAGTCTATATTAGTTGCTTTATGCTGCACTGCTTCCTGAAGTTTTATATATATATATATATATATATATATATATATATATATATATATATATATATATATATATATATATATATATATATATATATATATATATATATATATATATATATATATATATATATATATATATATATATATATATATATATATATATATATATATATATATATATAGCCAAGAGCTAATCTTGGACTTGAAGCCGTGTTCCCAGGACATGTTTACGAAAATCGACTTATATAACCAAAAAAATTCTCCTCTAATATAAATAACGTATAATAAATATTATGTTTATGTGAATTTATGGTAGAGTGTTACTTGATATCTTTTTAAATTAGTCATCGTTACCTTAGATTTTATCTTTCCTTTATATCTGTCATTTACATCTACACATGCACAATTTCTTCACTTTACATGCTTGTTTGGAGTTTTCCTACTTCCATGGGTTTTGTGTACCGTAGGCATGCGGGCTGTTCTTTCTTCACAGGATCAATAGTATTTTGAGGAGTAGGCCTAGTGGTAGTGATCACCTTCCTATCTTGTTCAATTCTTTAGCTTCAATTGGTTAGGTAGTTTATTTGTTTTAGACTTCTCTTTGAGCCACATGTGGCATTTTTAGACTATAATGTATTTCTTACTCTTTTCCATTGTGGATAGATGTTGCTGAACTCTGTCTTCCTAGAGATTTCTTGTTCATTGAGTATATATTTGAGTATATATTTCTTTCGGTATCTTAGTTATGTTCTATGTTGTATAGTTTGTGTATATATCTGTGTACAGAATGATCTAGAGACGTCAATGTGACCGTAAGGTTGCATTGTCCCACGAGTCACGTTCCAACTTATGCAGTTTGGGAACATGGATGTGACAAGGGTTTTATTGGTATCAGAGCCAAGCATGATAACTAGTATCTCATCTTGGATACAAGTAAAACTAAGATTAGGCCAAAACAGAGCATGTATAAATTTGGTTCTCTCATTTTCCAAAATACATCCTTCGATTCTACATTTATTGATTAAAAAATTCTAATCTAGACAACTCTCATTTCATGTGATTACTATGGCTCCAAAATGTTGACTAATTGCACCAATTAGGCTTTAGGGACAGCAGATCGATCAAGCTTATATTGTAGGAACAATTAGGGGTTGGTAGCTTATAATCGCCAGAGAGATAAGCAACATCAAATTTGTTTGATTTTCGAAAGCTGAACCCGCAAAACTTCCCTGAGACTAAAGGTGGGTACGAGGCCAAGATGTGGCTGCAGACCATGGACCATCTTTTGAGAGCAACAAAAATACCTGATGAGGATAGAGTCAATGTTGTACAGCTACAATTCATAAATGTCACTGCGACATGGTGGGACGCAGAGTAGGAGAAACTGCCTAAGCCAATCTCATGGGAGACATTTTGGGAGAGTTTCTTGGACGTCTTTTCCCCTAAGACAACTCGCCTTAAGATGAAGAGATAGTTTATTATTCTTAGACATAGAGACAATATAGTAGATAAGTATGCTGCTGAATTTGTGAAGCTTAGCAGGTTCACTCTAGCCATTGTATCTAATGAGGTTGCTAAGGGACAAAGTTTCATGCAGGGTCTTAATTTCTAGGTCTAAACATAGATTTATAGTCAGAAGAGAGTAAAGACTTATGCTGATATCTTGAAGGTAGCTCGCAAGGCAGAATAATTGATTACGATCATGGACTCCATGAAGAGAGGGACCCACAATCTCACTGCAAGAAAAATATTAGGAAGTAGTTAGCACAGGCCCCAAACGGGAGGAGCACTAGCCAAGTGCCAGTAGATAGGGACCCCAAGATCAGTTCCATGGCCAACCAGTAAGAATTGTCATTTTTGTAACAATCCGGGGCACTTGATGAAGGATTGTAGGAGAGCTAATGGTTTTTGTCTTGCATGTGGGGTGACAGATCATTAGCTTACCACTTGCCCTAGCAGAGCGGTCACCAGAGGAGCTTCTGGTAGAGTGATAGTACCATCAGGATCTACCGGACAGGGTGGACATAGAGGAGACAACCACTCCCCACTCGGCAGTAGATGATTAGAGGACACTAGGGGTTAGTAATTTCGAGGTCACAGATAGTGGAGAGGTCCCTAGTATCAGCACCAAGGACAACCTTAGTTTCACTAGTGGGGTCCAGGACTGTGTGGTCAAAAGCAGAGACAAGGTTAGATTTTAACACTCAGTGCTGAGTAGGCAGACGCATCTCGGGATGTGGTCAAAGGCACCATTTTAGTTTATTCAATACCAGCATTTACATTATTTGATTCTAGAGCATCGCATTGTTTTATATCCTCTCAGTTCATTGCACAACACACCCTACCATACAACACCCTAGATGTAGGCTAGAATATCCATACCGGTGGCAGAGCGCTGATTTCTAGCAGAGAGTGTAGGAGATGCCCTATTGTAATTTGTGGTAAGGGGCTACATGAAAACTTGTCGGTGATTGATTCTAACGGGTTCGATGTTATCTTGGGGATGGATTGGCTCAACAATTTCCATACTATTGTAGATTGCCGATGAAGGAGCGTGGTATTCAAATACCTGATCATCAAGAGTTTGAGTTTATGGGTGGTAGTAGGGTAATAGAACAGCCATGGTATCGAGCAGTGCGAGATGAGTCTTAACCTGGATAGAGGTAGAGAAGAAAATTGCCCTAGCAGTTATTGAGGAGTTCCTTAATGTTTTTCCCGAGGAGCTACCAGGATTACCACCAGATAGGGATATCGAGTTCGATCTCATTCTACTAGTTGCACTATCTCTAAGCATAGTAGATTCAGGAGTATCTCAACAAGAAGTTTATCAGGCTCAGTACTTCACCTTAAGGACACTGGTGGTGTTGGTGCCGAAGCCGGATGGTAGTCGGAGAATATGCTTTGACTATAGGGAGTTAAACCGGGTTACTATTAAAAATAAGTACTCTATAAGTAGCCTATAAGTAGTATGAGACTCAATATTTGAGATCTTACTGAAAGCATATACACTTTCTAACCTATAAGTAGTATCAGACTCTATATGTCTGCCCTTCCCAGTAGTTGAGCATGTCAAGGGTTTATATTATACTTCCTAGTAAACTAGTAATTTTTTCTTAGAGGTCCTAATTCATACAAAAACTTCATGGAATATACTGTAAGTTTATAAAGTATTTTACTTCTTGCAAATGACATATTTTTTTCAATAAGTAAATTTTCTTTTTCTTTTACTAATTTTGCTTATAAATATTAACCTATCATATAACTAAAATGACTTTTATTAAGGCTTTAAATATTTTCATTATAGTGAGTAGTTTCAATAAACTTATTATTCGTTCTTTCTAATAATAATAATATTCGTTTATGTATTTCGGTCAGTGGTCGGTACAAGTAGAAACTATAAGTTTTATTAAATTCCTTTTATTAATCAACTTATCTATCTTAGTTTTTATGCCGTAAATAAATGGAGACTACCATTAGATGTGCATGCAGTACATTCTATACAATCGGACTTTACGGTCTAGTGCTTGGGTGACTTATTCATTGTTCTCTAGTCATGGGTTCGAATCTCAGGGCCTTTCTTTTTAAACAAAATACATGGTTGGGTCTATTTTGACACTGAAGAATTATTTTATTTGACCATTTCTACAGTTGATTAGAGCATTTGAAGTGACTAAGAATAGTCTTTCTAGAATGACCAGGATATGACCCTTGAGATTGAAAACGATGTGCCTTTTCAAGATTATGACATCAACAAGAAATATGAACTCCCCAACCTTATCAAAATATCCTCTATCTCCCCCTGGAAATCTTTATAGATGTGTCAGCTAATTAGAGGGTACATCTAATTGGTTTTAATTTTCCTACCCCTAGCGATTATTAGACTAAATAAGAAAGTAGATTTATACTAGAACCTACATCTAGAAGTGCCTTATCGATGAAAGTATTTTCTATGACACATGAAATAGTGGGACAATCTAGATCCTTATATTTCATAGGCACAGACTTTGAAGGGATGCCACTAATACTAGTAGCTAAAAGACTTTCTTTGAAACATTGGTTACTTTTTTCTTAGTGAACAAATCCTCTAAGAATTTTGCATAAGATAAAATTTATTGGATGATATCTAAGAGTGGGATGATGATCCTAACTTGCTTAAATATTTTTAAGATCTTCTCCATTTGAGAAAAGTTTTTCCTCGGTCTAAGTCTATCTGGAAAGGGAGCAACAGGGTTATACCGATCTACGATTGAGCTCAGGTTTGGCTTTATATTCTTGGTCATCATAAGAGGATGATTATTGCTCAAGTTATCAGAAAGAAGGGATGTTTGTTTTGGTTTAGCAAATTGGATAGGAGAAGAAGGAGGAGGAGCTTGGTTAGGAGGCGTTCTAACTTGGTTATCAATCTATTTTCCGGACCTTAATGTGTGGATTCCATTTAATTTAGTTGGCTAGGCTGAACTTGATCCAGTGTCTTTAGGACATGCAACTTGTTTACTTGGAAACATTTCCTTCTCTCTCTCACTAAAAATACTAGCTAGTTGTTCTAGTTGAGTTTCCAGTCTAGCTATGGCTAGACTGTTGGAATTTAACAATTGGCTTAGCTTGTTGTTTGCATGAAGAAATTAAATGTGTTGCATGATTGAGTCAACATGTTGGCGGTCTACTTAGATACGTTTATCATGGCTTCTAGTCCTTTGTCTAAAACACTGAATCATTTCTCATGGTTAGAACTAGTTGGAATAGAATTGACAGATTGATTATGAGGAGCCTGATTTTGGTATGAAGGATTAGATTATGGATCATGAAAATTATTGTGAGTGTTGAATAAACCTGTGTTTTCTCTAGAAAATTGTGGAATTGAAATCGGAGTGAAGTTTGTACTTCCTGAAAACATTCCCTAACTTCATGCAAAAATAGGATGATTTCTCCAATCCAGATTGTAAGATGGAGAAAATAGATTTTTCTTAGGATGTTGGAATGCTGCGTTCATGTAATCAAGTTAGTTATTTCCTAAAAGAGAACATTCATTTGAAACATGAGATGGAGATAGATAATTTTGACAACCTCGAGAAGAATCTTAATTGATTTGAGTGTGAGCTCGATCTTTAGTTTCTAAGGCTTCTAATTAATACAGGATTGTAGCCATCTTAGCTTCAGAGGCTATGTTCGGCTCTAAGAACAAATCACTGAATTTGGTTGAGGGAACTGATGAAGTTGCTCAATCATCAGTCTTCCCATTACATGACTTTCTTAGATAAGGTCTTTAAAAATTTCTAAACTTTGTAAGTATTTTCTTCATTTAATCCCCTTTGACATATAGATTCTAAGGATGTCATTGAAGAATAATCCAATCATTCATAGGTAATTTGGCATAACTGCCACTTCCCTAAATCATGATGAGGATACTGGATAAGAAGATTCTTAATCTATCGAAGCACTTCAAGAATAGTTTCTTTGGGTTATCCTATAAGACTGAATGTTGTTCCTAAACTTTACCGTTTTATGAATTTGGAGAGAAGGCAAAGGCAATGATTTGAAGAGGAGAGGTTAAGAATCCTTACTTGGAGTTTCGTTTGACATTAATCGGCAAGCATCATTTCCTCTTTAAACTTTTATGTCTACATTAGATTAGAAAAAAAATTCAAGATTTATCATTTAATTAAAATTGTGATTTTAAGATGTATGCCTATTTTATCTCTTGCTACCTTGAATTTTCATGCATAGCCATTTAATTTCCTTATTACTTTTATGGGTTAACTGGGAAACTAGAGCGTGGTGGCTGTTCATGATTTCATGCGGAGACTTCCTAAACAAATTAACAATCTATTTGTCCCTGTATGTGGATTAAATGCATAATTTTTTTTAATGTTGATCCTTGTTCTTTGTGCTTTGTGGTTTTTCAAGTAGTAGCTAGCATACAGCTATTCCTGTGATTTTGTGAGGTATATATACTAACATGAATAGAACCTAGGTTCCATAATGCTTTTCTTTTTCTTATAATCTCAGAGGTTTAGATGATATATTTCTTTATTTTTCCATACAAGGACAGGACGTATATACTAAATAATTAGTTTCCTATGCAAACTTAGTTGGATATTTTAGATCTCACTGAAAGCCTATTCACTTTGTAGCTTATAAGTAGTATGAGACTCTATATTTGAGATCTTACTGAAAGCCTATACACTTTGTAGCCTATAAGTAGTATGAGACTCTATATTTGAGCCTATACACTTTTTTACCTATAAGTAGTATCAGACTCTATCGCCTCGTTTAGTACGCGGGAATGAGTGAGAATGGAATACAATTCTAACTTCTCATTCATACTTACCAAACATAATGTGTTTTTTGATGCTAGAAATGATATTTTCACTTCTCATCAATTCCCACTTAATGTGGGAATTGCCATTCCCAATGAGTTTTCAAGGAATTGATATTCTCACTTAAGTGAGAATGAAAATAATAAAATAAATTCTAGATATACCATTCTTAAAGATATTCCCACTTAATTTTCTAATCATACCCAAACATGAGAATGAGAATGAGCATTCCATTCCCACATCAATTCCATTCTATTCCTACATTCATTTCATTCTCACTTGACTCTATTCCCGCGTACCAAACGAGGCGTATATGTGTCCCCTTCCAAGTACTTGAGTATGTCAAGGGTTTATCTTATACTTCCTAGTAAACAAGTATTTTTTTTCTTACGGTCCTAATTCCTACAAAACTTCATGGAATATACTGTAAGTTTATAAAGTATTTTACTTCTTGAACTTACAAAGTATTTTACTTCTTCCAAATGACTAATTTTTTCAATAAGTAAATTTTATTTTTCTTTTACTAATTTTTCTTATAAATATTAACCTATCATATTACTAAAATGACTTTTATTAAGGCCTTAAATGTTTTCTGATTATAGTGAGTCGTTTCAATAAACTTATTCCTTCTTCGTAATAATAGTCATATTTGTTTATGTATTTTGGTCAAGGGTCGGTACAAGTAGAAACTATAAGTTTTATTAAATTCGTTTTTATTCATCAACTTATCTATCTTAGTTTTTATGCCGGAAATAAACGGAGACTACCATTAGATGTGCATGCAGTACCTTCTATACAACCAAACTTTAGGGCCTTGTGGTTGGGTTACTTATTAATTATTCTCTAGTCATGGGTATGAATCTCAGGGCTTTCTTTTTACACAAAATATGTGATTAGGTCTATTTTCAATTCCAACCCATTCAAGTTAGAACCCATTATCAACAACCAAGCTCGTTTGGGTCTACAACTTAACTTACAGACCCGTTTAGCATTAAGCTCCCGAAAAACAAAATTTCTAAGTTTCTTTTTGGCTATCAAACCGAACCTGTTTGACCCATTTTGACGTTGAACATTCACCTTACTTATTTATTTTATTATTGTTATTGTTATTATTATTTTTTAACTAGAATTATGTTGTGTGATATTGTATGAGTTGTGTAATGTTGTATGATAAACTCTTAGCGGCATCAGATAAGGTAGAATGTTCATTAAAATGACTCCCGTCAAAGGTATGATTTATAAGTGTGCTATCATAGCATAGCTACACTCTCAACATCGATATCTTGGTGTGAAAGTTTTCTTGATTATTATTTTTTTATAGCATCAACTAGATGGTGCATCTTGATTAGACATGTTCTGGTTCACAGTTACATTTCATATTTTTTTCAAAAGTCATTCCACGATAACCTCGTGGTTAGTGCATAACATTTCATGAACCGCCACCTTAATGACTTGATAAATATGGGGTTTAATAAAGGGAGAATTGGATGGAGAATAAAAGTCTATATTAGCAGTTTTATGCATACCTATTTCTTGAGTTATATATATATATATATATATATATATATATATATATATATATATATATATATATATATATATAAATATATATATATATATATATATATATATATATATATATATATATATATATATATATATATATATATATATATATATATATATATATATATATATATATATATATATATATATATATATATATATAGGGCCAAGAGCCAATACCGGACTTGAAGCCATATTCCCGGGACGTGTTACGGGAAAACCAGCTTATGTAACCAAAAATTTTCTCCTCTAATTCAATTAATATATAATAATAATAATATGTTTGTGTGACTTTTATGGTAGTGTGTTACTTGATATCTATGGTTAGGGTCATTTTAAATTAGTCACCGTTACCTTCGATTTCATCTTTCCTTTATATCTGTCACATACATCTACACATGCACAATTTCTTCATTTTACATACTTGTTGGGAGTTTTCTAACTCTCCTAGGGTTTGCGTACCCCAGACACGGGGGCTATTCTTTCTTCGCAGGATCAAGAGTATTTTGAGGCGCAGGTCTAGCTACAGTGATCACCATCCTATCTTATTCAATTCTTCAACTTCTGTTTGTTAGATAGTTTATTTGTTTTAGACTTCCTTTTGAGCCACATGCGGCATTTTCAGACTATGATGTATTTCGTACTCCTTTCCATTGTGGATAGATGTAGCTATACTCTGTCTTTCTGGAGATCTCTTGTTTATTGAGTATATATTTCTTTTGGTATCTTAGTTACATGCTTTGTTGTATAGTTTTAGGCATATATCTATGTAAAGAATAATCTAGAGACGTGAATGTGACCATAAGGTTGCAATGTCAGCCGAGTTACATTGCAACTTATGTAGTTTGGGAACTGGGGCGTGACACTAAAGAATAATTTTATTTGGCCATTTCTACAGTTGATTAGAGCATTTAAAGCTACTAAGAACAGTCTTCCTAGAATGACTAGCATATGACCCTTGAGATTGGAAACGATGTGCCTTTTGAAGACTATGACATCAAAAGGAATTATGAACTTCCCAACCTTAATCAAAATATCCTCTATTCCCACTTGGGTATCTTTATAGATGTGTCAGCTAGTTAGAGGGCACATCTAATTGGTTTTAATTTTCCTACCCCTAGCGATTATTATAATAAATAAGAAAGAAGATTTATACTAGCTCCTACGTCCAGAAGTGCCTTAATGACGAAAGTATTTTCTATGACACATGAAATAGTGGGACAACCTAGATCCTTCTATTTCATAGGCACAGACTTCAAAAGGATGCCACTAATATTAGTAGCTAAAAGACTTTCTTTGAAACATGAGTTACTCTTTTCTTAGTTAACAAATCCTTTAAGAATTTTGCATTCGATAAAATTTGTTGGATGGCATCTAAGAGTGAGATGATGATCCTAACTTGCGTAATTATTTTTATGATCTTCTCCATCTGAGGAGAGTTCTTCCTTGATTTGAGTCTATCTGGAAAGGGAGCAATAGGGTTATACCTATCTAAGATTGAGCTCAGGTTTGGTCATCAAAAGAGGATGGTTATTGCTCAAGTTATTAGAAAGAAGGGATGTTTGTTTAGGTTTAGCAAATTGGATAGGAGAAGAAGAAGGAGGAGCTTGGTCAGGAGGCGTTCTAACTTGGTTATCAATCTATTTTCCTGACCTTTATGTGTGGATTGCATTTACTTTAGTTGAATAGGATGAACTTGATCTAGTGTCTTTAGGATTTGCAACTTGATTACTTGGAAAAATTTCCTTTTCTCTCACTGAAAATACTAGCTAGTTGTTCTAGTTGAGTTTCCAGTCTAGCTATGGCTAGAGTGATGGAATTTAACAATTGGCTTAGCTTGTTGTTTGCATGAAGAAATTAAGAGTGTTGGATGATTGAGTCAACATGTTGGTGGTCTGTCTAGATTCTTTAATCATAGCTTCTAGACCTTTATCTAAACACTGAATCATTTCTCATGGTAAGAACTAGGTGGAATAGAATTGACAGATTGATTATGAGGAGTCAGATTTTGGCATGAAGGATTAGATTATGGATTATGAAAATTATTGTGAGTGTTGAATAAACCTATGTTTCATCTAGAAAATTGTGGAGTTGAAATGGGAGTGATGTTTGGACTTACTGAAAAATTTCCCTAACTTCATGCAAAATTAGGATGATTTCTCCAATCCGGATTGTAAAATGGAGTAAATGGATTATTCTTAGGATGTTGGAATGCTGCGTTCATCTAATCTAGTTGGTTATTTTCTAAAAGAGGACATTCCTTTGAAACATGAGATGGAAATAGATAATCATGACAACCTAGAGAAGAAATTAATTGATTTGAGTGGGTGCTCGATCTTTGGTTTCTAAGGCTTCTAACTAAAGCATTATTGTAGCCATCTCTGCTTAAGAGGCTATGTTCGACTCTAAGAGCAAATCACTGAATTTGGTAGAGGGAGCTGATGAAGTTGCTCTATTATCAATCTTCCCATTACATGGTTTTCTTAGATAAGGTCTTTAAAAATTTCTTAGCTTTGTAAGAATTTTTCTTCATTTAATCCCCTTTGACATATAGATTAGAAGGATGTCATTGAATAATAATCCAATCCTTCATAGATAATTTGGCATCAACGCCACTTCTTCAAACCATGATGAGGATACTAGATAAGAAGATTCTTAATCTATAGAAGCACTTCAAGAATGGTTCCTTTATGATTATCCTATAAGATCGAATGTTGTTCCTAAACTTTCTTGTTTTATAAATTTGGAAGATTTTTTAGAAAAAGTGTAACAAATTCCTCTTAAGTGGAGATAAAATTTATTTGGCAAGCTATACAACTATTTTTAGCTTTATCTTTCATAGCAAAGGGGACAAATCTAACCTTAATTGCATCCTCGGATAACTCTTTAATCTTCACAAGATAGATTTCCTTAAACTCAAGTGTAAAAATGTAAGCATATTCGGACTCATTTTCTAAAAATTTGAGAAGCATGTTTATGAAGTGAGGTCAAAGGTTATATAATTAGCCATTAATATGGGAAGTCTAACACAAGATGAGGTTACACTCCTAGTAGGAGAACACATATCTTGAAGAACGGGTGGATTAGGATTAGCCATTTGCCTAGGTTCAAATTTAGAATGAACTAAATATTTTGAATTAATCCTAATCCAAACTTGAACTAATGAAACTCTTTTATAGTTTTGTTATAAAACCTAAGAAAAGATCAAGAAAGACTTTTTTTCTTTTTCTTTTTTCAAAAGCAAAAAGATCTACAAGAAAAAGAAGAAAAAAGAAAAACCTAACTAAACAAATCAAATGACAAACCACTTGATTAATCACTTCTAATATCTAGGAACAATCTCTTCTCCCTAAACTTCTGAGTGAAGAAACCAAAAATTTTTTTATCAGTTAGCCAAGTAAGGATAGGACTAGAGGTAGGTCGAAGACCGTTTAGGACCCTTGTTTCTTGTAGGGCGCCTTACACAACCCTTAAACCTTGTCTTAGACACCAATGGACTCAACTAAATTGGAACCAAATTATTTAAAAATTTCTTGCTTTCTATTGAGCTTGAATCCTTAGGGGCTAACGTCTAATAATTTTAAGGTTTGAGTTTGTGTAGTGAGGAATTAAGTTATTTTTGGGCTAAGGAAAGTGTGATGAAGTCTCTCACCTTATCTTAATTTGGATTTACGGCCTTAAAGATATTTTTAAAGTGTGTGCATAAATCAAAATGTTCAATATTACTTTGGTGATTCCTTCTAATTATTTACAAATGTAACCCTAAGAAATGAATGTAACTACAAGTGGATGCCATTTTTAATTAGGTCCAAAAACAAACAAATGTGTGAGAGAGAGAGAGCTCTTGTTTAAATTATTATATCATTTAATAGTTATTCAAGTAAATGGTGAATTTTATTAAGATCAGTAAGAGAAATTTTTTAATTACCTAATTGTCAATAATTGTGAGAATCCTAACTAAAGAGTAAAATTAAAAATCACAATAAAGAGAACTTACCTCTGCAAAGGGTTAGCCCTAATTAAAGTAAATCTTCTTCTTCAATCTTCAATTTTCTTCTAATTCAATCCTTTACAATGAAATACACAAATCAAAGAATTCAAAATAGAAAATTTCCTAAATACAAACACCTTCCCCGGCAATGACTCTAATAACTTGATGTGTTCTAAATAAATCTTTGCAAGTGCACAACTAGTGTGTGTAGTATGCAAGTGTCGATCCCACGAGTAAGGTGTGTTATAAGTCCTAAAGTGATTCTTCAATTGTGTAAGAGTAGAGAGAGTGTAGAGAGGTTGGTTTGATATTAATTTATGCAAATAAAAAAGGTTAAAACAAGTGGAAGAGAATAAAACTAAGAGAAGTTAAAAATAAAAGAATGAAGAAAATCAAGTGATAAAACTATGAAGCTAGGATCACTAGTAAATTTCAGTTTGATTTAAGAACTACTCTTTTTAATTCTCATATTACTAGATTTCTTAAGTATAAATTATTAAGTTATTCAAAACAAGCATAACTGTCAAAATCATATTCAACCAGTATCATAATTTATGAATAGAAATAAACAACTAGATAGTAAATCTATAATTGAAAAAATATAAACTATAAAACCATTTAAAATAAGTACAATCTATCAAATCCTTTTTCTACTAATTATTATTCTAGTTGCTTATCCTAAGCATGATCAATTAAGCATTAAAAAGAGCAATTTAAAAGCCAAATAGAAATTAAACTAGCTTCCTCTAATCCTAGATATTCTAAAAGAATTTGCTTCTCATACTACTCCCAGAAAGTAAGAATAAAAAAATATGAAAAATCTAAATTACAAAGCATAAAAGAAAGCTTTAATTAAGAGCAAGAAATTAAATCCTAAAACATGCAATTTGCAAGGTCTTCTCAAGAAGGGTAGTCCTCCTCTCTAAAATATTGTTTACAAAATTTTCACATGTCCCTCACTCCCACTCTCTACCCATATTTGTAGCTTACAGCAACCAACATTAGCCTTTGGATCAAACTTGGGGTCCAAAAAATCAAAATCAATCGTTAATTATTTTCTATTACAAAATAATCTATTAGCTCATTGATTAGCTTGTAACCAATTTTGGCCTTCTTTGTTGACTTATTGACTCACCTCCTCTTGGGCTTTGAACTATGTGGGCTTCATTTAGGCTAATTTAAGCTACCAGTAGAGGTATTTTGAGCTTCTTTGATCTTTTATTTGATAAATTTTTTTATTTCTAGTAAGTTCTTAACGCAAACAATATTAGCAAGTATATTTATTCAATAAAATAGATAATGATGATATAAAAGTGCAACGAAATGTAGTGATCAGCAACCGAGTCATGCTGGGAAGTTCTGTTCTTTCTATATGATGAACAATGTACCACTCTATCTTCTGGTTCTAGAGCGTCATCCCTTGTAGCATTGCTTCCGAACCATCACTTATACTCGAATGATATCCTAGGGCATTACACATCTCCATCTATCAGGGATCACCAATGGTAAGTTTTTATCTACGACCTGCAAAAATGTGGGTTCAAGTCAATTAGAAGGTCTCAACCCGGGTGTCACCTAGGAGTTACCGGCTATTGAAGATATGTCACGAGTAGATATTTTTAGAAATAGGTTCATCCATACTAAAGGCGGAATACCATGGCCATGACTTCCGTTTTCAAAGATGGGTGTTCTCTACTCCAAACAACTAGTGGAATAAGTTAGTGACTAATATTTTGACTAAATTTCAGGTGTTTTTGGAGTTAATGTGTCTTTATTCTATTGTACGAGCTACGCATCACTGGCTCACTGCAAGTTATCACAGCTTCGTAGGGTGTTGGAATTGTACACTCCGGGCACTGGCATTTTCTTCACTCCGAACATGGAACTCTGCATAGTCCTTCATGAGATATGGGAAGTTTTCGATCTTCCTTTGGGGGAACACCTGTATGAGGAGTATGTCCCCACCACGACTGAGCTTTGCTACTTAGAATCCCTCCAAGATGAGCGTTACAAAGTGTATCAAGAACTGATGTGTCTTTACCAGATATGCCCTCATACAAGCAAGACCCATGAGAGTGGCATCAGGTTGAGGACTTGGGCCACTTATCAATTTCCTCAATCTCTAGATGGTATGGTTGGTGATCGATGTTGAGGAATAGCTCTTTAGCAAGTTGGGAAGAACTTGTCGAAGAGCAATCACTTTAGACTTTTAGTGCCTGTTGAAGGTAAAAAAAATTATTTTTACAAACTAAGTTGTCCAGAAGTACAAAAAATACTTTCAAAGTTGAATAAATTACAAAATTTGAAATTTTGAACAAGCCTTTGAAAGCATCTAGAAATTGTAGAACAACAATTGGCTTTCTAAGAATTGCAGAGAACATCCTGAACAATTTAGAAACTATATAAAGCACCCTGAATTGTTCAAAAATTTCAAAAAGTAATCTTCATGTTCAGAAATTTCACAAAACACTCTAAAATGTGCAGAAATTGCAGAAAGTACCCTAACTGTGCAGAAATTGCATAAAGTACCCTGAGTTATACAAAAATTACAAAAAAACCCCCAGTAGCTGAAAAACTTGCAAACAAGACCATGCAGCTACATAAATTTCAAAAAGTCCTTGCAACTATAAAAAATGCAACTAGGTCCTCAGAGGCTATAGACATTGCGAACAAAATCTCAGAGGTTTCAAAAATTGCAAGTAGAACTTCAAAAATTGTAAAAATTGAAAATGAAACCCTGCATAAGGCAAAAAGATCAAATAGATGTAAGAAGTTGTAGAAGTTACAAATAAGTCCATGGGAAATGATTTAAATAGGTCCACGAAGGATTTAGAAATTATAAATAAATCCCAAATTACTGCAATGATACTAAAAATGGATAGATTTTAAGATCGCTTCCTCTGGAGGATGAATTATGATGCACCCCTGTTGAATAAATTTCAGGATCACGGTAATCATTAAATTAAGCTTCTACTTGCTACCTTCACTTAGTTGGTCATCATTCGACTGTCCAACCTTGTCCTTCGAGTGAACGACATCTGCTACCTTGAGCTTTATCTGCCAAGCCGCTTTGCTCGGCGAGTTAGCCATGATCAGATGTACATCAGTAGCCCCAATCTAAAGTTAGTGTATGAAGGGTGTTTGGTAGATGGTGCAATAGCCTGGCATCATTCCACTTGAGGGTGTACTGAGGCTTGATTTACTCTCCCGAGGCAAATGTAAAACCCCGATAATTTGAATATTTTGTGATATATATTGATAAATATATTTTATGGTGACAAATATCATTAAATAACATTTGAGTATGTTATAAAGTGCTTTGAGAACAAACAAGTTTACATTTGTGAGAGAAACGTGTCAAAACATGCACGAAACATGCACGAGTATAAATCTGGAAATAATGACCAGTTATGAGTTTATAGGTTTTACACACTGCTAGAGTTATAATCTGGAAAGCCTTGAAACACCAAAGTTGTAGGTCTCTTCAACAGATTTCCAACAAATCTTATATCATCTCATTTGGAGTTCGTATGAGAAAGTTATGGTCAAACTACCGAAGGGGAATACTTTCCTAGTCAAAACAGATTTCCTGGTTCTTATTTGGATTTCGGGTCTGACTGGGTTTTTTCGGGTTTACCTGTATATTAATACACGTTTTCACGAATTTTCACATCTTTTATCAGAACTCTCAAACCCTAACAGCCACTAAACCCCCCTCTAAACCCTAGAACTTTCTTGTGAGAATTCAAGAGCCTTTGAAGCAAGATTTCACCTTGGATTGGCGCGCAGCTTAGGGATCTACCTCGCCTTTGCATCCTTCACTTATTTTAACAAGATTTTAGGTGAGTTTCATCTCTGCTAATCCTACACCTAATTTTTCAGAGAATCGTTTTAATGAAATTCTTTCACAAGGTTTTATTGAGCCTAAAAGAACTAGTTTTGAATATAGAAAAGAGATTCTTTTATATTATATGTGTAAAGATTTGATCTTTTGTGTTTAAAAGATTTACAATGAGTTATAGAGATGTTTTGTGATCTGAAAATAATTAAACAACCTTGTTTATCTGAGTTCTCATGATTTTACAACATATATATGTGCCTATATGAGTGCAAGTGCACAAATCATGCTCGATGCATAAATCTGGAAATTTATGACTAGTGGAGAGATTCTGTCTTTTTCACACTGATACGTTGTGAATATGGAAAAACTTAAAAGATCAAAGTTGTAGATACCTTCAGCAGATTTCCAGAAAATCTTTAACCATCTCATTCTGAGGTCGGATGCAAACGTTATAGCTAAAATACCGAAGAGTTTGTTTCTAGTCGATTGTTTTTTTTTCCAGCTTCGTGTTTCGTGTTTAGGGTCAGTAGTTTTTTCGGTTTGTTGTCATATATACACATGTTTAAACATGGAAAATACCTCTTTTCTCCTGTGTCCAAAACCCTAGTAGCCCTTTTTCCCTTCTCTCAAAGCCTTGTTCTTTTCTTTGGCGATTTTGAGGGATTTCGTAGGATTTTTCAGCGAATTTATGCATGTGTATGTTTTGAGTCGTATACTTTTGATTTGAGAAATTTCTTCGACCAACCTGAATTGTATTATGATGTCTAGAATCTATTAAACACCTGAGATGTTGTGGACATGAGATATTATTTGTACACCGAGATATGTGCACGAACACATAAGTACATGTTCTTAATAAAGTATACGTGACATCTGGGACACAGTTAGGCTAGTGAGCCATATATGTCGATCCGCAAGATAATGCGATGAGGCCAGTGAGCCGTATACGTCGATCCGCAAGGTAATGCGATGAGGCTAGTGAGCCGTCTATGTCGATCCGTATGGTGATAATGATGAGGCCGAAAGCCGATATGTCGATCCGCATGATGATGCGACGAGCCGTAGAATTTCTTGTAAAAAAAAATAGCATGGTGGAATGTTAATAACTTAAGTTAAATAGACGATTCTATTAGTCCTTGCTCACTGTCGGGATATATTGTGAGAATATATATATATATATATATATATATATATAGAGAGAGAGAGAGAGAGAGAGAGGCTCCTATGAACTTAAGTTCATAATGAATAGTGGTGCACCAACTTTTCTAACCACTCATCTTGCTTTGGGATCCGTGAAAGATATAAAGGCCATTTTGAGATTTGTGCATCACAAATCTCAAGGCAAGATGAGTGGATAAAAAGTTGGTGCACCACTATTCATTATGAACTTAAGTTCATAGGAGCCTTGCTCTATATATATATATATATATATATATATATATATATATATATATATATATATATATATATATATATATATATATATATATATATATATATATATATATATATATATATAGTCACGACTTGTGTTATTGCTTCCATGTTAAATTACCCGAAAGTGTTGGGTACGTTTAGATGCATTGCATACATAGTATATATGTGATATGATTTGTGGTGATGACTGAGCTAGACGATATTCCCTTGTGATCTGTGCCAACTATCCGAGGGTAGTTCAAGATGTGACTTTGACTCTAAAGTTGAGGTTTGGAATAATTGTATTTTACTTCTGGTAATATTTTTCATTTGTAGGACTGGAATTAATATATAGTGATTCACAATTCGAGACATGGTATATACATGAGGGTTTCCTTGTTTGGATTATTTCGCTCGACGTACTAACTCTTGTATTGTGGGTCTCTACATGCCAATTTTCCTTTAGTACTTTATGAATGATTTTGTATCTATATGTATTAACCAGTATTTTCTTATTTTCTCCTAGCCCTTCCCCCTGAGGCAGTGGAGATGATTCTCACTATAGCTTGGCTCGTTGTTTCCCTCTTTCGTGCAAATGAGGCAGGTGTACTGAGAGTCGCAGTTGATGGATAGCATCACGCACCTTTTTAGTTATTTATATTAGTAGTTATTTTTCTGAGCTCCACAGTAGATGTTTATTTTAATTGTTTTTAGACTCTAGAGATTTGTGATCCTATTGTGTAAAGGCTGAGTGCCTTAGTGAATCTCTTAGTGATTCTTGTACTGAGACAGATTTTATATATGCTATTTTATCTCCAGTTGGGCCCTGTTGATGTTGATGATCTTTATACTACTTCCGTAAATTCTCGATCTCATTATTCTATTTTATTATTTATTTGCCTGTCTTGTACTTTCACCTGTTACTTGACTTCACTAGAGAGATATTACTGTGATGGTGAAACATGTTGATGCACGGTGTTGGTGCATGGCAGGTTTGACATTCTGGGTTTCACCTTGGACTGCAGCCTTGTTGAAACCTGGGGCGTCACAGTTGGTATCAGAGCTCTAGTTCTAGTATCCTTAGGATCATTCCTGTGTCATGTTGTGGAGCTAGGATAGAGTTTCCTAGGAATCATGTGTAGAGTCCGTTAGAAATTCCTAGTATGAGTGAGGACGTATTATACATATACGCGAAAATTTACAAATTTTTTATGAACTATTTGTTTTGAAGTATAAAGCATGCTGTGAATGATAAGTGATACTATTTTCCTATTGGTATATGATATGCTTATCAAGCTCTGTTTCTAAATCTATAGATATCGGGAAGAGGTCGTGGTCGCAGAGGTACTAGTGCTCAGGGAGCTAGGCAAGCTGATGTAGAGCCCGAGCCACAGCAGGCTCCTCCTGAGCAGCAGCAGTTTCCACCGGAGCCACAGCAGGCTCCACAGTATCTGATAGACCTCATGGCACCCATTGCAGCCAGACTAGCAGCGCTTGAGGAGCGAGTGGGGAGCCAGACTCCACCAGTTGCAACACCACCAGCGATTCCAGACATTCCGAGTGCTGAGGAGTTTCCAGAGACTACGCCGGGATTTACCCCACCGGCGATTCTGACTAAAGCCACGAGCAGAGACATGGCTTCGTCTGGTAGAGAGGTACCAGAAGATGAAGGCACCAGAATTTCAGGGGTCATCAGATTCTATTGTCGCACACCAATGGAAGGAAGATGTGAGTAACACACTAGATATGCTTAATGTGGACACGGTGCAGACAGAGGTCGGCATTTTCAGCCTCAAGGGCGATGCAGGGGGTTGTATCGTCTACAGTTCACCCCAGAGCAGAGGATGACGCTTACTTGGGAGGATTTTGTTTACTTCTTTGATGAGCAGTATGTGTCGGCAGCATCAAAAGCCGGGAGGGAGTTAGAGCTAGTCCGATTAGAGCAGGGTGATATGTCGGTGGCCGAGTATGGAACTAAATTCATGGAGCTACTTAGATTCACAGGCATGTGGCGTGACCGGAGAGCCATGTGCTCGGATGTTCTTGATGGGGCTTCACCGAATTTACGCCAATACCGGCATCTAGGAGATTTCGATCAAGACGGAGGTGGCCGACGCCATATCTCGTGAGACAGAGGCAACTATGTTCATAAAGAGCAAGGATGGGAATGCTAAGTCAGGACAGCCCGGGGACAAAGGAAAGGGAAAGAGATCATTTTCAGGACCAGGAGCACCTCAGCAGCAGGATAAGGGTCTGCATCAGCAAGGTATTCATAAGAAGGGACCCCAAATGAGATTTTCGAGCACAAAGAAATAAAGCAAAGCAAATTTCGTGGAAAATGTTTTCATTGCAATAAGTTCGACACGAGCGCCAGAGTGCCGTAGCGCACCACCAGCAGGCCAGCAGGGCAAGAGCCAGAACCAGCAGCAACAGAACCGTGCTCAGGACCGAGGGCAGAGTCAGCAGTTGAGGATTGAGGCACCACCAGCAGTCCCAAGGATTGGGGGACAGGTGCGGGCTATTCAGGAGATGCAGCAGGGACAGATAGTCCCATACGTTCCAGGCGATTCAGCGCAGCAGCCTTCGGCTACCGGTAGAGTGTATGCAGTTGTTCCTCGAGATCATGGAGCGAGTGGGGCCGTGGTGGAAGGTAATGTTCCTTGTGAACTCCTTTCCGGCCCGTATTCTTTTGATTCTCGGCGCCGCATTCTTTCATCTCCTATGATTTTGTGTCTAGCCTCCACTTGTAGCACAACCGTTGGATATTCCACAGATGTATCTACTCCTTTAGGAGAGGTGTCTCTTAGAGAGTGTTTGTAGGAGATGTGTCGTTAGTTTAGACGATTCGAGTTCAGAATTGATTTGATCATTTTATGTATGATGGATTTCGATGTCATCCTTGGTATGGATTGGTTGTCTTCCTACCATGTGAGTATTATTTGTTTTGCCAAGACCGTCGGCTTGCGAGCTTATGATGGGTCTAAAGCGGTAGTAGCGACCTCACGAGGCAACGGTTTGCGGAATCATATATGGCATACATCGAGGAGGTCATGTTGCGGGATCGGGGTGCAGGCTTGAGTGAGACACGAGTGGTCTCAGAGTATCAGGATATCTTCCAGGACATACCAGGATTACCTCCGGTGAGAGAGGTCGAGTTTTGCATAGAGTTACAGCCAGGCACCGCGCCGATTTCCCGAGCACCTTATCGTATGGCGCCTGTTGAGATGAGGGAGCTTCAAATCCAGTTAGATGAGTTGTTATCCCAGGGTTTTATTCGCCGGAGTCATTCTCCGTGGGGAGCACCGGTCCTCTTTGTGAAAAAGAAGGACGGGAGCATGCGTTTGTGTATAGATTATCGTGAGTTGAATAAGGTCACCATCCGGAACAGGTACCCATTACCGAGGATTGACGACTTATTCGATCAGTTGCATGGAGCGCAGTTTTTCTCGAAGATTGATCTTCGATCTGGCTATCATCAGTTGCGAGTTCGGGAGATGGATATTCCTAAGACCGCCTTTCTGACTCGATATGGGTCCTACGAGTTTCGGGTCATGCCATTCGGACTGACCAATGCACCCGCGGTATTCATGGATTTGATGAACCGGGTTTTCCGTCCATACTTGGACAAGTTTGTGATCGTGTTTATCAATGATATCCTCATCTACTCGAGATCGGAGGGAGAGCATGGGCAGCATCTTCGTTTAGCATTACAGACTTTACGGGAACATCAGTTATATGCTAAGTTTAGAAAGTGTGAGTTTTGGCTACCCGAAGTCAAATTTTTGGGCCATGTTATCAGCAAGGAGGGCATAGTCAGATCTAGCTAAGGTGGAGGCCGCTCGATCGGGAGCCAAGACCGCTACGTAGATTCGTAGCTTCTTAGGTCTGGCGGGCTATTACAGGAAGTTTATTCAAGACTTTTTGAAGATCGCTACACCGCTTACACGCCTTACAAAGAAGGGTGTACAGTTTGCTTGGGGATCAGAGTGCCAGGAGTCCTTCAAAACTTTAAAGATTAAGTTAACAACAGCACCAGTGTTGATTATCCCAAGCAGTGATAAGACCTTTGTCGTCTACACGGATGCATCATTGTTGGGTCTAGGAGGTGTTTTAATGTAGACAAAAAGAGTAGTAGCTTATATTTCGAGACAGTTGAGGACTCATGAGCAGAATTATCGCACACATGATTTAGAGCTAGCAGCAGTGGTATTTGCACTAAAGACGGGAGACATTATTTGTATGGGGTGCGCTTTGAACTATTCACGATCACCGAGCTTAAAGTACCTCTTTTCACGAAGGAACTCAACGAGGCGGCGGCGATGGGTCGAGTTCATTAAGGACTACGAAGCCTATGCTTTCAAGATCATCTAGGAAAGGCGAATGTTGTAGCGCACGCTGAGTAGGAAGCATCGTCGCGGACTTGCGAATTTGAGATGTTCATTATACGAGACCTTTGCACCCTTAGCCACTATGATTTCGCACGAAGTTGGCGTAAACAAAGATTGTCTTAGGAGCTTTATCGGTCTGCGATCATCTTGGGGCTTACAGAGTTACTAGAGCTCAGCTAGAGGACTCTTGGATTCAAACCCAAAAGGGGGAGATTTCCAAAGAACCCAAAGCTGACTGGACTATTGGAGCAGATGGAGGCCTTCGGATGAAGGGCAGATTGGTCATGCCGAATAACCCACAACTAAAGAAAGATTTATTTGATGAAGCACATCGTACTAAGTGCACAGTGCATCCGGGCACGACAAAAATGTACAAGGATTTGAAGAGGCATTTCGTGGAAAGGCATGCGAGAAATTTCTAATACGTGGCTAAGTGTTTTACCCGCCAAAGAAGTTAAGGCGTAACATCACGCACTGCAGAACCCCATGTACTTTACCCATTCCCGAGTGGAAGTGGGCAGATATTTCCATGGACTTCATTATAGGGTTGCCCAAATCGAAGAAGGGAAATGATTCTATTTGGGTGATAGTAGACCGGCTGACAAAATCGGCACACTTCTTACCGTGAGGACAACCTATCTGTGAGACATATCGAGGATTTTCATCTGGGAGATAGTTCGACTGCATGGAGTCCCGGAGACGATTGTGTCAGATCGGGGTTCAGTCTTCACATCCCATTTCTGGAAGAGTTTTCAGAGTGCATTTGGTAGCTAACTGTCATTTAGTAGTGTCTTCCACCCTCAGACGGATGGTCAGACAGAGAGGGTGAATCAGGTATTGGAGGACATGCTACGAGCATGCGTGATTGATTTTCAGGGCAGCTGGGAGGATCACATCCCATTGATTGAATTCGCATATAATAATAGTTATCAAGCTACTATTGGTATGGCACCATATGAAGCATTGTACGGGAGGCCTTGCAGATCACCTATATGTTGGGCAGAACCAGAGGATAGCCTATTACTTGGACCGGAGCTTGTTAGGCAGACCACAGAGAAGGTAGCATTGATTAAAGAACGATTCGCGTCGCCGAGTCGGCAAAAGAGCTATGCGGATCGAGGCGACGACCCTAGAGTTTCGATTGGAGACTTGGTTATGTTGAAAGTATCACCGATGAAGGGCGCTCAACATTCGGTAAACGGGGGAAGCTTGCTCCGAGATATGTTGGTTCATTCAAGATTATTGGGCGTATTGGAGCTATTTCTTATAAATTAGATCTTCCAGCATCGATGTCGAGTGTACACGATGTCTTTCATGTTTCAATGCTCAAAAGCATTTGCGTGGACGAGGAGCAAGCAGAGAGTGATTGATACACCGTAAATTGAGATTCGTGATGATTTGACCACCATAGAGGTTCCGTTTGTATTCTTTCTAGAGAAGATAAAAAGCTTAGAAACAAAATTATTCCATTAGTGAAGGTCCAAAGGAACCGGAAGGAAGCTTAAGAGATTTCTTGGGAGCGCGAGGAGGATGTTCGTCGCGACTACCCACACCTGTTTGAGCAGGTAAGAGGTTGATACTTGGCTATACCTTTATGTTATGATATTTACATATTAACTACATCCATATTTAACACTAAAATGATGTACTAACACTTAGCTCCTAATCATTCGGAACACATGGTATATATATGGGGGGTTCCTTGTTTGGATTTTTCGCCCGATGTATTAGTTTCGCTTAATTAGGAGTTGAGTGGGGGTATTCGCATTCTAGAATGTTAAATGTTGATGTTACTATTATGCGTTTGCGGAATTTCGGGGACGAAATTCTTTTAAGGGGGGAAGAATGTAAAACCCCAATAATTTGAATATTTTGTGATATATATTGATAAATATATTTTATGGTGAAAAATATCATTAAATAATATTTGAGTATGTTATCAAGTGCTTTGAGAACAAACAAGTTCACATTTGTGAGAGAAACGTGTCAAAACATGCACGAAACATGCACGAGTATAAATCTGGAAATAATGACCAGTTATGCGTTTATAGGTTTTACACACTATTACAGTTATAATCTGGAAAACCTTAAAACACCAAAGTTGTAGGTCTCTTCAACAGATTTCCAAAAAATCTTAGATCACCTCATTTGGAGTTCGTATGAGAAAGTTATGGTCAAACTACCGAAGGGGGATACTTTCCTAGTCAAAACAGATTTCCTGGTTCTTATTTGGATTTCGGGTCTGACTGGGTTATTTCGGGTTTACCTGTATATTAATACATGTTTTCATGAATTTTCACATCTTTTATCAGAACTCTTAAACCCTAACAGCCACCAAACCCTCCTCTAAACCCTAGAACTTTCTTGTGAGAATTCAAGAGCCTTTGAAGCAAGATTTCATCTTGGATTGTCGCGCAGCTTAGGGATCTACCTCGCCTTTGCATCCTTCACTTGTTTTAACAAGATTTCAGGTGAGTTTCATCTCTGCTAATCCTACACCTAATTTTTCAGAGAATCCTTTTAATGAAATTCTTTCACAAGGTTTTATTGAGCCTAAAAGAACTAGTTTTGAATATAGAAAAGAGATTCTTTTATATTATATGTGTAAAGATTTGATCTTTTGTGTTTAAAAAGATTTACAATGAGTTATAGAGATGTTTTGTGATCTGAAAATAATTAAACAACCTTGTTTATCTGAGTTCGATGATTTTACAACATATATATGTGCATATATGAGTGCAAGTGCACAAATCATGCTCGATGCATAAATCTGGAAATTTATGACTAGTGGAGAGATTCTGTCTTTTTCACACTGATACGTTGTGAATATGGAAAACTTAAAAGATCAAAGTTGAAGATACCTTCAGCAGCTTTCCAGAAAATCTTTAATCATCTCATTCTGAGGTCGGATGCAAAAGTTATAGCTAAAATACCGAAGAGTTTATTTCTAGTCAGATTGTTTTTTTTTTCCAGTTTCAGCTTTCAGGTTTAGGGCTGTAGTTTTTTCGGGTTTGCTGTCATATATACACATGTTTAAACATGAAAAATACCTCTTTTCTCCTGTGTCCCAAACCCTAGTAGCCCTTTTTCCCTTCTCTCAAAGCCTTGTTCTTTTCTTTGGCGATTTTGAGGGATTTTGTAGGATTTTTCAGCGAATTTATGCTCACTGTCGGGATATATTGTGAGAATATGGGATATATTGTGAGAATATATATATATATATATATATATATATATATATATATATATATATATATATATATATATATATATATATATATATATATATATGTATATATATATATATATATATATATATATATATATATATATATATATATATATATATATATATATATATATATATATATATATATATATATATATATATATATATGGTCACAACTTGTGTTATTGCTTCCATGTTAAATTACAGAGTGTTGGAGTGCGTTTAGATGCATTGCATACATAGTATATATGTGATATGATTTGTGGTGATGACTGAGCTAGACGATATTCCCTTGGATCTGTGCCAACTATCCGAGGGTAGTTCGAGATGTGACTTTGACTCTAAAGTTGAGGTTTGGAATAATTGTATTTTACTTCTGGTAATATTTTTCATTCGTAGGACTGGAATTGGTATATAGTGATTCACAATTCGAGACATGGTATATACATGAGGGTTTCCTTGTTTGGATTATTTCGCCGACGCACTAACTCTTGTATTGTGGGTCTCTACATGCCAATTTTCCTTTAGTACTTTATGAATGATTTTGTATCTATATGTATTAACCAGTATTTTCTTATTTTCTCCTAGCCCTTCCCCCTGGGGCAGTGGAGATGATTCTCGCTATAGCGCTTGACGCTCGTTGTTTCCCCTCTTTTGACGAGGTGTATGCGAGTCGCGAGGTTGATGGATAGCATCACGGACCTCTTTTAGTTATTTATATTAGTAGTTATTTTTCTGAGCTCCACAGTAGATGTTTATTTTAATTGTTTTTAGACTCTAGAGATTTGTGATCCTATTGTGTAAAGGCTGAGTGCCTTAGTGAACCTCTTATTGATTCTTGTACTGAGACAGATTCTATATATGCTATTTTATCTCGGTTGGGCCTGTTGATGTTGATGATCTTTATACTACTTAGTAAATTCTCGATCTCATTGTTCTATTTTATTATTTATTTGCCTGTCTTGTACTTTCACCTGTTACTTGACTTCACTAGAGAGATATTACTGTGATGGTGAAGCATGTTGATGCACGGTGTTGGTGCATGGCAGGTTTGACATTCTGGGTTTCACCTTGGACTGCAGCCTTGTTGAAACCTGGGGCGTCACAGCAAACATCGCACATCATCACTTTTTATCAATTATATGATTAGTATAGCTCAGGTAGAGTACCGCACCCAGACTATTAGCAGAAGGTGTCATGCCTCTTTCTCATAAATACTTACGTCGCAAGAGTGTCCTCCAAGAATAGCTATGCCAAGGGTCTGAAAGATTACAAGAGAGTGCATCAACAGAAAGGCATCGGCATGCCTGCATTGGATGAGTACGGGAAAAATGATGATAAGGATATTGAGGACTTGCATTGGGACTCTCTGTCTGAGGATGTGTATACATGTATCCCTCAAGATGCTGATTTCCTCTTTTTGGCTTGGCTCGGGCTACCTAGGAGAGTTATGAGCCTGATCATCACTGTCTCATTGTTAGCCTTACCATTGATGAGGGTCACACTCAGTCGCTAGCCTCGAGAAAAGATGACGTTAAGGGCCAGAGACAACATCTGGCTAAACCTAGCCAATCCTCCCAAAAGTAGAAGAAGAAGGTAGTACCCAGAGAAGGTCCTGGTAGATCCTTATCTGGCTCAGAGACTCATGTGGAGACAAGATAAATCCACCTACAAAGTGAAACCATTCCATCCTTGAGTGAGACAATGGAAATAGGAGATGAGGAAGACGAGCAGCCTCCCTGTGAGGAGGACAAGGTTGGAGGTATCTAGTTTTTCTCACATGTACGAGTTGTTCATGCCTAAGTTTTCTGTGATTAACTCATTCTTGCTCCTAGGGCACACATCTGAGAACTAGCAAAACTGATGATAATGAAGAAGACGATGATGATGAGCATTTTGTTATTAACTTACTCTACTCCTTTGGGCATTCATTAGCTAACTAGTTTTTTTATGATGGTGGTGGCAAGGTAAACCCCAACGAGGCGATTGATCTCTATCCCAACAGCCTATTAATACTAATCCAAAAGGGGTATATGATTCTTCTAGTAATATGAATGTGTCCCCAATCGGGTGACAAACTAAAATAGATGGACAGAGGTTGTAGAAGAAAATCAGACATCGATGCTCGCACTTACAACCACGCTAGGGCTAACCATGATGGTACCTTCAACCTTTGGTGTGACTCAATAAATGCAACAGTTTATGATCCCATGCTCTGAGAGTGGTTCATCATCCTCTCTTGCTCCTTCTGATAATATAATTATATAATGGGAGGAGCCTCAGTGTCTATCGAGACTGGGTTGTCTAGTTCTATGTTAGGTGTCGTTCTCCTAACACCAATCTATATTACCGTGCCATTACATCTGTGTCATCCTCTCTCCCCTTCGGTTAATGAGAATGAAGAAACTGCCCATCGATTCATGGCTGACTCGTTTTGTTTTATTCCTTGCTTTGATAGTGATAACCTATCTATCTCTTGTGCGTGCACTCGCTGATCCGTACGTCTTGTCTGACCATCCCTCTCTATATTAGAATCTTTCTTCGTCGCCTTCAATCGCAAGAATCAACCTCCCTGATGGGATTAGTCTCGTATTCAGCGCAGAGGCATGGGATAGAAGGCTGGTCCCAACCCGTCTACCAATGTCATTTCATGAAGATGACTTCTATAGCTGTATGAATATATTTCTCCTACTTGTTTTGAGGAGGACCACTTTTAAACTTGATGTCTTACATCGTATCCTTTGAGACCCTGGCATGTCCTGAGGTGATTGTTGCCCTAGAAGAGATCTGATATGAGTTTATTTTTAAAGCTATCTATAGCAAAAGTTGCAGATGTCTGGTAGAAGTTGCAGATGTCAAGTGTTGGCTCTCTCACATAAGGCCTTTATGATCAAATGTGCACAAAGATCCAAGGACATCAAGCTATGGTTCAATAGAAGATTAGCTCATGTACCAACACCATTAGTAATCTCAAGGCTTGATTGGAGGATGTCTGTAGAAACGTCGACCTTGGTGAGGTGGATGTTGTGACAATTCAGCAAGCCATCCAACAAGTTGAGGAAATCCTCAAACATTACAGTCTATGTTTGATAACAGGACGAAGTATTTGTAGGAGGTTCAAGTAGAGATGAAAATCCCTGGTTGAAGAGGATCTCAGAATCTAGGATGAGATTGCGTTGAAGGAGAAGGGTATTGTGGAGGCATATGCTAAACTTGATAGGCTCGCCAGCATGGATAACGCGACCCTTTGTCAACATGCTAATAGTTGATAGTCAAGAGCTTCTAGGATGAGTTGGCTACCCGCAAGACGGAGCTAAAGACATTGATCGAGCAATGAAACTATAGGAGTTAGGTGTTAGGAGTTGTTCTTTTCTTTCTTACCCCGCTCTTTTCTTTCTTTTATTTTTAGTATCTAATTCTGCATTCCCGCCTTGCAACCTTAATTTTGATGTTATTAATGAAAAGCTTAAATTTGTGGTGCACATGATATTTAATCATTGTCGTAATTTCTTACGATGTTGAACAATAATTTATCTGAATAATTTTACTACAAAAGGAACCCTTGGGTTACACAAATACTACCTAATTCACAATCTTACAAAATAACTAACACATAGAGATTGCCTAGCCATCAAGAAGTATAGGCAGTTAAGGGTAATGCTTTTTCAAGTGCCAAATGTTAATCGGGAACATCTGCGAATCTCCCTTCTCATTGATGAGATGATATACACCACCTAATAGATTGATTCTACTACAAATGGTCCTTTCCATTTCTCATCAAACTTCCTTTGGGAACTATTCATTAGGATCATCGGTCGACGCATGGCCATGGCCATTTGCCCTTTTTGGAATACCCTCTTCATGACCTTCTTATTAAATACCTTTAAAATTTGTGCTTGAGAGAGCTTGATGTGTTGTTGAGCAGCCAAACACTTTTCATCTAATACTTCTAACTCTTGAAGGCAGAGCGTAACATTATCATTAGATATCATTCCTGTCACCAACACAGTGGGAAGTGATGAGATTTAGAGTTTCAGTTGGATGATAGCCTCACAGCCATAGACCAAGGCGAATGGGGTATTCCCTATCGAATTTTTAATTGTGGTCTAATAGGCCAAAGGCACTCTTCCAACTTTTCGTCCCAGTTACATTTATTCCCTAAGATGAGTTTCTTTATTATCTTGATAATGGTCTTATGAAAAACTTTTGGTAATCTATTGGTCGAGGGGTTTTAAGGCGTGGTGGCCAAGTTTATAATCACAAACTTGTTGCAGAATCACCCGTACGCATGACTGATGAACTAAGGCCCATTGTCCTGGTTGATGTGCTTGGGTTTGCCAAAACAGTATATAACATGACGTTTAAGGAAATTGGCCATATTTTTTGTCTTGATCCCATTCAACGGTATCGTTTGACCCATTTTGAGAAATAATCAGTTCTGGCTATGATGAATTATGTCTTGTACTAGTTAGCAAACTAGTTGGGCCAATGCTATTCATGCCCCATGTTTCAAATGGCCATGATGATCCAATGAGATGGAGATATTTTGCAACCTAATGGATGAAATCGGCATGATACTGACAAGTGAGGCACTACCTAGCATATTGTACTGCGTTAGCGACCATCATTGGCTAAAAGTATCCAAGCGATCAAAGTCATTTATGAAATTGATCCAACTGAAGGGGCACACAAATACCCCTTTAGGCCTTTTTGACTACTCTTTATGGATAGGCGTCATAGAAGTACCCCGTCAAATAAGCATCGATAGAGTGTCTTTGTACCAACATTGTAGTAGAACCTAGCCTAGCGTCTTTTTGCTAAAGTTGCCTCTTTTTGGTCCTCTGGTAGGATTTTGTGAAGGACATGATCAATGATGTGAAATCGCCAATCTTGACCTCGTAGGATAACTGACATCGTGTTATACTCAGTGTCCTTGAGTGTGTTGAGCTCTAGCTTCGGACAATACAATTATCAACTGCCCACCATTATGTATTGGTGAGCTCCATGTGGTAATGCTAAAGTTGATGCTAATCCTACGAATGCATTTGCGTAAGGGTTCTGTAATCATCCCACGTATGCAACACTGACCTTGCAAAACCCACTCCATCATGCTCTTAGCTTTGTTGTAGTGAGGGAGCAAGTCTTCATGTTTGACTGTGTGCTCGTCATTGATTTTCTTAACTATGAGTTGAGAATCTCCCTTGACTTTGAAATACTCAACCTCCAGTTCCTTTACCCATTCGAGTTCGATCAATAGAGTATTGTACTCTGCTACATTGTTAGAATGCGGTTCTGTCAACATAGAATGACATGCTTTCCTAGCATAACGAGTACGATCTTGACCCCAACAATGATGTGACTATTCAGTTCCGCTTAAGAAGCCCTATCAAACAACATCTGCCAGACTTGCTTATTGGTTGTAGCATTTGCCTCACAAATCTCATCCAAGATATCTTCATGAAGCTTTGAGAACCCTGGGAACTGGATGATTTGTGAGAAAATCAGCCAAAGCCTGGCCCTTGATTACTTTGTAGGGCACAAACTCCAAATCACATCAAGAGAGAAAGGTCACCCGCTTCGCTACTCGTGAATTGAGTGACTCGGGTTTTGTCATAAAAGTTCAGTGAGGATTTAATTGGGACACAAGACGGATGGATTGTGTCAATGTTTAGCTCCTACCATCGTACGTCTAAAGTAATAAATGACGGCTAAAGTAATAAATGACCTGCTCATGTTGCTAATTATTTTTCTAGGCTAACATGGCACCAAGTAAATGATCAATAGACCTCACATATAGTATAAATGGCCTCCTAGTGGTTGGCATGACAAAAACCAGTAGGGTGGTAAGATAGATCTTAATCTCGTCGAACGCTTTGTGACACACCTCATCTTATACGAAGGAGGTGTTCTTGCACATTAGCTTGGTGATAGGTTGGCATCGAGTTGAGAGGTTTGAATATATCTCCTGATATATGCTAATCAACCTTTAAAAGCTCCGAGGTGCTTGAGATTTTTTATACGAGGCTTCTCCAGAATTGCATTTATCTCATCCAGATCGACATGGATGCCTTACGCTATGATGATGAATCTGAGGAATTTTCTAGTAGAGACTCTGAAAAATGACTTGGCCCGACGCATCTTGAGATGATGCTTCACTATGATGTCAAAAGCCATTCTTAGATCATGAAAATGGTTTTCTTTTCATTGTCTATTGAGTGATAGATCATGCACATCATATTCAATAGTCTTTCATAGATTTTCAGTAAAGGTCTTGCTCATCATGAGTTAGTATGTCGCTCTGACATTCTTCAAACTAAATGACATTATTCTAGAAGCAAAGATTATCCTCGTGTTTATGAAGGCGGTGTGTTCCTAGTCATTCTCATGCATCTTAGTTTGGTTATATCCAGGATACCTATCCATATATGACATGTGTTCGAAGCCATATATATTGTCGAGCATGGTGTTGGTAATTGATAGAGGGAATTCATCTTCAGGGCATTCTGCATTCAAATTGCACTAGTCGATGCAACCCTAGATGGTATCGTTCTTCTTAGGGATGGGATCGATGTTAGACACCCACTTTGGTAAATAGATTTCTTTGATGAACATGGAGTCAAGAAGTTTCTGTACCGCTCTATTGATGCTTTGCATCATATCCGTCTTATACTGACATTGAGGCCAGATTGCATCGGGTTTAATGCTGACATGATGTATAGTGACATCTTGTCCAGACCAGACATATCTTCATATGTCTAAGAAAATAGATTAATGCATTCCTACAACAAGGTGATCAGGTCTTGCATTCATATGACAGGAGACGTGCATTGATAAATATGGGTTTGTAGAGAGTTCCATCACCCAAGTCTACCTTTTCCATCTTGTCATCAGTTAGTGGCTCATACTGCTTGAATTGAGGTTCCCATTGACCATCAAGCTATTTGGCCCATGAAGGAATCTCATCATCATACTCCAACCATGCGGGTTCGTCTTTGTTATGACTAACATACACCATGCGTATAAATAATTCTAGAAAAGTTGTGCCTACACTACTATCAGAATCCTATGTTTCAGTGTTTGAGAAGTGGTCAGCAAACATGCTTTCTTAGTCACATTCTAGTTCTGAAGCTTCTGGTAGTGTGAGCTATCTAAGCCCCACTCTTTGTCTTGTCGTAGTAGTCTTCAATCCTTCCTTATGGGACAAAGGGCTTCAAATGAGATGCACAAGCTTTAACAAAATTGAGTCCCTAATGAGCATTAAGGTTGTACCCCTAGTGTTAAATTATCCCTTGATCTTTGGTGCTATTATGGTGGAACTGTGGGACTTCATCATCAGCCTCATCATCGAAGGTCCATGAAGAAATCAGACCGGCTTTCCCAAAATATATTGTCATTTCACTTGTGAACTTTGTGGGTACTACAAATCTCACCTCATGTTAATTTTCAATTTCTTAGTATTCTTTACTTATCTTGGTTACGGGCATGTGTAGTGATTTGCCAATGTTCAACATTATTACTTGTTTTGGGGTTATATTTTGAATATTAGATATATAAATCACATATAAAGAGTATTCAAAATGGATAACTTTGCTCATAACCATTATACTGCCTTTAAAAGGTACATCATCACAACTAGCCCTAAGATCTAACACACCAGGATTTATGATAAGAATAGGGGCCTTGGTCAGCTTCACATATTATTTGGTGTCATCTGGGGTATTCTCAATAGCCATCATATTTGCCATCATCATCGCAATGATCATCCCAGTAGAGCCATACGTTAATGCAATAGCTTTTGTGTCCTTGCATTTTACTCCATCTCGATCATTTATTTGATGCATTGGTATAGGGTAGAGGGAACAAGTATACTTTTATCGATCGAAGGTTGCCCCAAAAGAACATTATATGATGGCTCAGCATCAATGATGTAGCATGTTACATTAGATTTGATCTGGAGCTTGAACTTTATCTTCCCAATTGATTGATATTATCTGCATTAAAACTAAAGAGTTTGGTATTGGTGTGGCAGAGTCGGTGCAACGGTGCCTAGAGGGCCTTGGTCAGTTTCACATATTCTTTGGTGTCATCTGGGGTATTCTCAATAGCCATCATATTTGCCATCATCATCGCAATGATCATCCCAGTAGAGTCATGCGTTAATACAGTAGCTTTTGTGGCCTCTGAAGGGTCGCTCATCCATGTATATCTTGCATTTTACTCCATCTTGATAATTTTATTTGATGCATTGGTATAGGGTAGAGGGAACAAGTATACTTTTATGGATCGAAGGTTGCCCTAAAAAATATTGTATGATGGCTCAGCATCAATGATGTAGCATGTTACATTAGATTTGATCTGGAGCTTAAACTTTATCTTCCCCAATTGATTGATATTATCTGCATTAAAACTAAAGAGTTTGGTATTAGTGTGCCAGAGTCGGTGCAACGGTGCCTAGAGGAAGTTCAAGATTCTCCCTATAATGATACTGTTGGCAGATCCGGGCTCAACTTGCATGAACGTTATCTTTGAAGATCCTAAGTATCTTATGAAGTATAGTAGCCTTCTGATTTTTAATGCATGATATGAGCATGTTCCTTTCAGAGAATGTTACCATAGGAAGATCTCTCTCAACGTGGTGGCACCACACGCATAGGTTGTCTTTAGACTTTTACTCTGATGGTTGGACTTGCATGAGGTAAGTCTCAGGGTCACTCAAAGCCCCCTTAATGTTGCTTTAACCTCGAAGGCTAGTTGGATTAACTCCTAGAGTGTTTGCTGAAATGTTAGCAAATTTGGCAAGAATGCCAAATGGTTGCTACCTTCTAGGCCCAGGCCCATTATTGTTTGTGCTAGGAACTACAAGAGGTGGTGCCATCATTGGATTGGTGGACTGGTTAGCAGATGAGGTTTCATGAGCTTCTTGGTCAGTTTAGTTGCACTGCCGGTGAAACAACCTGCCACTCCTAAATCCTTCACGTGTATTCTGAGCTAAAGTAGCTGCCAATGCCTCTGCCTTTCTGAGTGCCTTGGCCACTGCCTCATCTTTTCCTAATGCAACATGTACTATGATGGCATCATCTTTTGAATAAATAAGCTCGGGCACTGACCCCTCATCATCGCTGCAGAGGACCATCATGATGTTACACACCCTTCTCTTGCCTTTTGAGTATTTCTATCATAGTTAGGTAAAGATTAATTTCTTGTCCTTCACAAGAACATGGTGAGCCAACATGATTCCTCCTTTAGAAAGACCGGGTCAGTCCTTTGGCTTGCTAACCATGTCAATATCTAGTTAATAATCTTTAGTTCTATTTTAGGATTAGCACTACTCTGCCTACAATAATCACACTTGGTAAATCTCCAAATTATATTGAGATCGTGTTCATAGAAACTTGCTTCTACTCTTCCCTTTGAACCAAATATCCAAATTTATTTAGAGTCCAAATCTGTTCCCTCGGCATAATGTAGTCTTTTGAATGGTGCCCTACGAAGTGGTGAAAGATGCAATAGTTTGGATCATTGGTGCACCCTAGTTCTTCAGGTTTCTTTAGTTTCCTAAGCTTGACGAATCTGATGAGTGCTTTCAGTGCTTCAACTACTTCTAGGATTGCTTCTTGCCTAAAGACATAAACCCTCTCGGAATCCTGCTTGAATTGATTTAGCTGTTGTGAAGGACCTTCACCCTTATTTTTCATAGGTGGAGGTCCCGATTATAATTAGGATTGGCATTGGGTTGGTAATTATTGTCTATATTCTTATTGTTATTATGATTGTTATTCTCTCATTTCTATGGCCATGGTTAGGTTTGTGGTGCATCGACCATCATTATTACCCTAGCCTTCCTATTAGTGCACGGCTTGTTGGCTTAAGATTTGCTTTTGCCTCCACGATTACCATTTTGACTAGGATTTCTCTAAGCTGAATGGCAGTAGCCTCAGCTTTCTTGGTATTTTTATCAGCTCTTTCCAAGTTTTTGAATTAGTGGTGCCCAAGTGTATGATGATATGATCCGGCAAGACATCTCGACAAGCATCGATGATAAACTTTTCAGACATCATACCATTCAATTCGAGGCTAAGTCATTGGAATCTCTCAATATAGATTAGGATCTTCTCACCTGGTATGTAGACTTTATCTTTAACTCTTTGATAGGTCACTTCAAAGTTGATCTCATGGAACCTATCGTTGAACTTCTTTTTTATGTCTTCCACAAATTTACAAAACTTGATGGCAGGCTCTCAAACTAGTGAAAGGCGGGCCTCTAATGGGTACTGAAGAATACCCTCACCATAATAATAGCATTTACCAACTAAAGTCTAGCTTGGGCTTCAAAATGGCAAAGATGCTATTGAGGTGAACCATTTTCTTTATGCTCTACATTGTGATAGATTTATACCTCTTTGGATATAGTACATTGTCTTAAAAGCTAGATAGGGCCTAGAAGTCCCGTCATTATGTTCTCCTTAGTTTTTGGTAGCCGCCTCTACTTTAGCTGCTAGTTAAAGCTCTACACTATTGTAGTTGGTTCATAATGGCCTGCACCGACAGATCTGTTCAAATGCTCCTATTGCGAACTGAGCTATTCGGTGTGAGGCACAGGCACTGCTCGAGTAAATGTAGAGCATGTCGTATTAATGGCGGGAAAGTTGAATACCCTGGCATGCTCTAGGCTCAAGAGCGACACTTACAATGTGGTGTTAAGGTTACCCTCTGGTCAATTTCCTATTTCCTCAAGGTTAATCATCTCTCATGAGGATCATGAATTTTGGTGCAAATTGGCAACTTTTTCCATTGTGTTCCTTTGGCTTAGGTTTTTCTGCATCAATACACAGAGATCAACTTCTTCCGGCGGCTCACACAGCTGTTTAGATGCTTCATTTGATCATTCAATGCGGACGCCTTCTATTTTAAAATTGCTCCCTCTTGAGGTTGTTCGCTGGAAAAGTCGGTATGATTGTCATTGCTTGAATCTGTTACACCTTTATGGATTTACAAACGAGATTCAAGAGGGGTTATTTCACGATGGAAACAAGAACCCAAGCAAATGAGATCGACTAAGCGATATCAAAGCTTTTCTCGAGATCAAAATGAGGTTTAATCTCAAGGGAATGATGTAGATCTGATGTCAAAGTTGATCGCCTCCCCAAAAAGCTAGATCTGGATCTTCAAAAGCCTCGCCTTTATCGTCAAAAGTCAGATCTTGATCCGGTAGAGTCTTCTCCTCTGTCCAAAATTCCGGATCTGTGCAAATGAGCCTTGCACCTCATATTTATAGCCTCAAAGCAGATAGCGGGTCAGAACTGGGCCCAAACCCCACGTGGTCACTTCCAAGTGGCTCGGCTTTGGCCGAGCCACTACTTGGAAGTGGCTCGGCCACCGAGCCACTTGCAAGTGGCTCGGCCTTGGCCGAGCCACTTACAGGCCGAGCCACTTGTAAGTGGCTAGGCCACCGAGCCACTTAGAAGTGGCTCGGTTTTGGCCGAGTCGCCCAAGCGGCTTGTCTTCCGGTGTTCCGAGTCTGATTTGATTGATCCATTCGACACTTTGCTGATCCGGAGCTTTAAAGTTGGGTTCATCCCTTTGCTCGCGTGTGGTTTGTCACTTCATTCGCCTTGCACGTTTTGTCGACTTGCTTTATGCACTTCGTCGACTCGGTTTATTAATTTGGACACTTCGTCGACTTGCTTTATGCGCTTCGTCAACTCGCTTTATGTGTTGGCGTCGATGTGACTTATTGTTGTATCATCGATGGTTTGCCGTTATGTCGTCGGATGGCTCGCCGATCATCAACTCTTTATCACAAGCTGTGTTCGGGAGCTTATAGGCAATTTTCAACACCTACAGATACCCCCTCCAAAGTGTTTCGATCTCGCTCTTTTATAGAAGGAGCCGAAATACTTTGAACATGATAGGCCCCAACCTTTAGTCGGTATAACGGGACCTGAAAATGGCTTCAAATCTTAACTTCTCCAATTCTTTCGGACTATCTAGTGCTTTGTAGGATGACTGAAAGTGTCACGGTGCTGTATTTATTATCTGACCGCTGTTGAAGTCTTGAATCAAAAGCTGGTGAATGAATTTTCTTGTTTTAGCTCGCGTTGGTGAGTTGTCGTCGAACTGACCATCCAATTTCATGAGGCTTAACCTTGAATTGGCGAATTCTCCGTTGTGTCACTTGGCGTAGGCCTAACCACAGTGGGAGGAGATTGGCGGTTCGCCCTTTAATTGGTGGACTCTCTGTTGTGACGCTCATTGCAGGACTGACCACAGCGAGAGGAATTTTTTTTTTTGAGATGTGACGCGTTGACCGGCGTCAAAAATTTTCTCTTAACGTTCAACCTTCAATCGGCGATTTTTCATTACGACGCGCTGGCCGGCGTCAACACAGTTTATACTCATGCGTTCACTAGAGTTTCGGAAATTAGTTTATCCTCATATACCCATTCTGAGGTGGTCGAGTTATCCTTAAGATATTTTCCAGGAACTTCTAGCCAAAATAGAAAATAGTTTATACTCGTATACCTTATTGGAGTATCCCGGTGAGAGTAAATTGGGGGTTGTCGAGTTATCCTTAAGAATATGAAACTATTCTCC
Organism: Asparagus setaceus; assembly: GCA_012295165.1. Lineage (NCBI taxonomy): Eukaryota > Viridiplantae > Streptophyta > Magnoliopsida > Asparagales > Asparagaceae > Asparagus > Asparagus setaceus. Next base: position 27,056,249 of record CM022709.1, on the reverse strand, counting down.
AGGAACTTCTCAACAAAAATTAGGAAACAGTTTGTACTCATACACCTAGTTGGAGTAGGATTAGGGCTCGCATAATTCGAACCATATGAGAGTTGACCCTTGATGGGCGACGACCCCGTCTGGGAGAGAGAAAACTGATGAGGCAAGTGGATGGGGATTTGAGTTTGGTCGGATCCTCCTTTGACTAGGTTTGGCCGAATCCTATTGTGATTAGGTTAGGCCAAATCCTCCTCTGATTAGATTTCCAAACCCCTTTTGATTAGGTTAAGCCAAATCCTCCTTTGATTAGGTTTAGCCAAATCTACCTTGCCGATTCGCTCGCCAGTTTGGCTATGACCAACTTTATGTCGGAAATCCACGTCGATAAATTCAGACTCGTGGGGGATTAGTAGATGGTGTCTGAGCATGGTTCTGGAGTGTGACGGGGTGCACCGGTGCCAAGTTCAGTCTCCCAAGTGCTGATCGTCCGCTTGAGCTGACATTCTTATATTGCACCTAGCTGTTAGCGGCTGATGAACCCGTTCATATGAGATGAATCTCAGCGTTAGTGGCTGAAGAGGCTTCCAAGGCTAATGCTCAGATGATTCAGGAAGCAGCTCGGTCACATAAGAAGCGGCGTAAGACTCATCAGGCAGACGATGGGGGAGAAGAGACATCTAGCTCTGCCGGAGACCGCTCGAGAGAAGAACATGCTGACGAAGAACTTGTTGGGCCAGGTTTGTCAACATTTCCTCTCTCTTCTTCCTTCTCCTCTTTTGGAGTTATTGACATTATTTCGTCGCTTCAGGTATGGCCGCCGAAGTGGAGGAGCTTCGTGCCTCTCGAGCTGGAACTCAAGCCGTTAAGCGGAAGAAGCTAGTCCACAAAGCCCACGTGGATCCGCGAGCTTTTGTGACGGACTTAACCGGTGATGACTTCGTTAGCGGAGGAGGTAATGCTTAATCGCCTTTGAACACTTAATTCCTCGAGTTTAGAACTCATATTCCTCCACCTTTTGTGCAGGCGGATGCGAGAGTGATTTCCATCTCCCTCACCACGATTTTGCTTCTTTCGAGGGACCCAGCTTCACCCAACAGATGCATGAGTCCATGGTGGAAGACTCCGCAAAATCCATTAGGATTAATGGGACTACCGATGTAGGGCCTGATTCAACAAATTCAGGTATATCTATCATTGGTAATACTCCATTTAGATGGCGAGTGCAGGAATTGAATGACTCGGAACCCGTGCCTCCCCTAATCACCTCTATGCTCCTTGCTCTTTTAGAGAAATTGCAGGAAGCAAATAAGGATACCGGGGTTAAAGAGACAAATTCCCCTATAGGAGGTAAGCCATCTTCACCCGTTGCAGGTTTCTTAACTTTATTTTCTTCATCTTTGTCTCCTCGTGTCAGACTTCTCGCTAGAAGATTTTGATGAAGCCGGCCTGCCTATGGACATCCCTGCAATGGATTTGACATATGATTCTCCTCGAGATGATCATCTTCCCGATGATATATCGCTTGAGCCAAAGATCCCCGCGACTGCTGAGGTTCATTCCTCTAAAGGTATGGGTTCATTCCCCCATTAATTGTAGGACTAGCCATTTATGACTAATACAACTACAATTCGACAAATCTGAGGAATTCATTCTGTCGTTAGCAGGCATTCCTTATTCCGATGTTCCTTCAGAATTAGGTACCATGTCGGCAGCTATGCCTGACGAATGTGCCACGAGACCAACTGCAACAGTTAGTGCATCAGTAGCAGTTCATATTTCGATAGACTCATCAAACCACGAAACAATGCCGATTGAGCCAGGTACGAGTTATTCAGCTAAGGATGTCTATACCGGCCTTTGATTTAAGATTCTGAAATGCCCACCCTCTTATTTTTGCAGGGCGTATATCTCAGCTTCACGATTTGGCTAAGGCACTGATGTTGGACAATAATCCTGATCGGCTTATCATTTGTATTGAAGCCCGGTCATTTTTCTCTCTCATGAACATGGTGATCGACCAGCTTCTTCATAAAGGGCTCTCCCTCCGTCAGTTTAGGCCGATCCTTGACCAGCGGATAGTTTTGATAAGGGACGCCAGTTTTTCAGAGTTAGCCCAGGCCATTGTTGATGATCTTGATCGCCTGGAACTCGATCTTCAGAAGCTACGGGAGCTGTAAGCGACAGGTGCTTCATCATATGTGGCTGATCGAATGGGTCCTCATCTGGAGGCGTGGCACAGCACTCGAGTTCTTAATGAATTCAAGGTTGAGGTGCAGCGAGGCCGGGTAGATCAAGTTAAGACTATCTGAGAAATCAGCATCCTTGAGCTACATCGATTCTCTTATTGCTTCGAGTAAGGTCGAGATAGCGCAACTTAAGCGAGAACTCCAAGCAAAGGAAGGAAACTTAGACACTTTACAGCTGACCAGGACTAACGAAGAGGAAGCTCGGACCATCCTATCCAAGAAGCTGGAGCTCTCAGAATAAAAATTGGTCGAAGTTGAGGAGAACGCTGCACAGACGCTGAATGCGAATGAGGAATCTTTCAAGGCTGAGTTACAGGAGGAGCTCCATCAAGCTTACAATAATGAGTTGTCCCAGCTGGAACAACAAATCTTGTGTCGTAAACTTAATATTTGAATGCCTGCAGTTTGAAAGACTTGATTCTTCATTAGTTGAATAAAACCCTATCTTCCTTTTATCGATGTTCAATGTGATCATTTGAAATAATTAGCAATCATGCTTATAGGATTTTTGGCAAACCCTCAGCCATCAATGGATTTGATTAGCCTTTACCGATTACCGTTTGAATCGGGCTAGCATGCGGATTGTCTAACCCGTTCCACACGTGACGTTGTGCTAAAAGAATGAAACTCTTTTAGGCTTAATGCTATGATGTCGAATACATAGACTTTGTCATCTTTTACGGGCAAGAGACTAACCGGCAACGCGTGGTAGGTATTGGCTTTAGGGTTACTGGCCAACCCCCAGCCATCAACGGATTTGATTAGCCTTTACCGACTACCGTTTGAATCGGTCTAGCATGCGGATTGTCTAACCCGTTCCGCACGTGACATTGCGCTAAAAGAATGAGACTCTTTTAGACTTAAAGCTACGATGTTGAATACGCAGGCTTCGTCATCTTTTACGGGAATAGACTACCCGAACGATTAGGAACTAACCGGCAATGCCTGTTAGGCTTAGGCTTATCCCTACTTAGGCTTCGGGATAAAATTCCCCAAGATGATACTTGGTGTCTTCTTCAATCGGAAAAAAGACTAAACCGGCAACGCGTGGTAGGCGTTGGCTTATCCCTACTTAGGCTTCAGGATAAAATGCTCCAAGATGATACTTGGTGTCTTCTTCAATCGGTAAAAGACTAAACCGGCAATGCGTAGTAGGCGTTGGCTTATCCCTACTTAGGCTTCGGGATAAAATACCCCAAGATGATACTTGGTGTCTTCTTCAATCGGTAAAAGACTAAACCGGCAACGCATGGTAGGTGTTGGCTTATCCCTACTTAGGCTTCGGGATAAAATATCCCAAGATGATACTTGGTGTCTTCTTCAATCGGATAAAAGACTAAACCGTAAACGAAAGATCAAATTGATGTGGGAAAGGAAGAACTTTATATTCTGTTTCCCGACGATGGAAGGAAGGATTTTATATCCCGTCTCCAGGTCTTCTTTTAGGGTAAAGACGAACCCAAAATAAAAGATGAAGGATTTCATATCCTATCTCTTGCCCCTGGAGAGGAAGAATTTTATATTCTATCTCTAGGAAGGAAGAAACTAAAAGTGAGATCTCCACTTCGAGAATCGGAAGGGGTGAAACTAAGAGTGGGGTCTCCACTCCGAGAATCGAAAAGAGATTCAGATAATTTTCACTTTTATAGGATTCATGATCTGTTCTGAAATTTTCATTTGTCGAGATGAAATTCTAACCGGTACCGTGGGAAGGCATGACCGAAGTGGGGGGAGATTCAGATAGCTTTCACTTTTATAGGATTCGCTACCTGATCTTGAAATGACTTTCTCGTTTATTGAGAGAAAATTCTAACTTCGGCTCTAACCATAGGAAGGCGTGGCCGAAGTGAGAAAGATGGAATCATACGTTTATCGGAAGGGGATCTCAATTATGAAAGTGGGCCTCTTATTCATTGAAAGGAATTAAGAGGGGATTCTGCTGGTGGATTAGACCAGAAAGGTTTTTTTTAGTAGACTCACCGCCAATAAGTTTGATCAGTGAGGGAATTTGATGGAGGATAAATTTAGGGTTATCCTTGAGAACGATGTGTGAATTATTTCCCGAGAAACTTCCCTTCAATATGGGTTATCCCGAATGTACTAAGGGTAGTACTTTTTCAGGAACTTCCCATTTATCGGTATTAATTGCCTGTCGCCATCTTAATTAATTAGGCGATACGCACCGTTTGAGTAGATCTTGTCTATCACAAACGGTCCTTCCCATTTGGGTTCAAATTTACCTTTCTTCTTCGAGTCGAGAATTATCAGTCATCGAGCAGCGAGGACCAGGTCTCCTTCCTTGAAGCTTCTGCAGCCGGACTCTCTTGTTGAAAGCTCGACATTACGGCTTGGTAAAACTCAATGTGTTGTTGAGCTTCGAGCTTCTCATCCAACATCTCGAGCTCTTCAAGGCATCTCGATGTTGTTCCTCCATCGCCATCTCAGCCATGGCATCCGGCGATGGAAGGAAGGATTTTATATCCCGTCTCAGTCTTCTTTTAGGGTAAAGACGAACCCAAAATAAAAGATGAAGGATTTCATATCCTATCTCTTGCCCCGAGAGGAAGAATTTTATATTCTATCTCTAGGAAGGAAGAAACTAAAAGTGAGATCTCCACTTCGAGAATCGGAAGGGGTGAAACTAAGAGTGGGGTCTCCACTCCGAGAATCGAAAAGAGATTCAGATAATTTTCACTTTTATAGGATTCATGATCTGTTCTGAAATTTTCATTTGTCGAGATGAAATTCTAACTTCGACCGTAACCGTGGGAAGGCATGACCGAAGTGGGGGGGGGGGGGGGATTCAGATAGCTTTCACTTTTATAGGATTCGCTACCTGATCTTGAAATGACTTTCTCGTTTATTGAGAGAAAATTCTAACTTCGGCTCTAACCATAGGAAGGCGTGGCCGAAGTGAGAAAGATGGAATCCTTCTGTTTATCAGAAGGGGATCTCAATTATGAAAGTGGGCCTCTTATTCATTGAAAGGAATTAAGAGGGGATTCTGCTGGTGGATTAGACCAGAAAGGTTTTTTTTAGTAGACTCACCGCCAATAAGTTTGATCAGTGAGGGAATTTGATGGAGGATAAATTTAGGGTTATCCTTGAGAACGATGTGTGAATTATTTCCCGAGAAACTTCCCTTCAATATGGGTTATCCCGAATGTACTAAGGGTAGTACTTTTGAGAACTTCCCATTTATCGGTATTAATTGCTGTCGCCATCTTAATTAATTAGGCGTCGCCGTTTGAGTAGATCTTGTCTATCACAAGCGGTCCTTCCCATTGGGTTCAAATTTACCTTTCTTCTTGAGTGAAATTATCGGTCATCGGCGGCGAGGACGAGTCTCCTTCCTTGAAGCTTCTGCAGCCGGACTCTCTTGTTGAAAGCTCGACATTACGGCTTGGTAAAACTCAATGTGTTGTTGAGCTTCCAGGCGCTTCTCATCCAACATCTCGAGCTCTTCAAGGCATCTCTGATGTTGTTCCTCCATCGTCATCTCAGTTGCGAAGGCGATCCGAAGTGATGGAATTTGGATTTCCAATGGAAGCACCGCTTCACATCCGTATACTAGAGAATATGGTGTAGCTCCGGTTGGCATGCGTATTGTGGTGCGATATGCCCATAGTGCTTCTCCGAGTTTATCATCCCAATCACGTTTATTGGTCTTCACGAGCTTTGACAAGATCTTAATGATAGTCATGTTGAACGCTTCAGCTAAACCGTTAGCAGCGGGATAATAGGCCGTCGACGAGACGTCTTGAATCTTGAACTTTTCGCAAAACCTGACAAAGGCATTGCTGATGAATTGAGGACCATTATCATGTATGATCTGCCTTGGCACGCCGTGTCGATAGATGACGTGATGCTTGATGAACCTGATGATGTTGTTTGTCTTCACCTCTTTAAGTGGAATTGCTTCAGTCCACTTAGAGAAGTAATCGGTGATTGCGAGAATGAACCGATCACCTTTAACTGACGGAGGGAAAATAGGACCTACGATGTCCATTCCCCATGTCTCGAACGGCCATGAAGTAGCCGAAGGATGCAAATGCTCCGGGGGTCGATGCATGTAGTTCGCGTGTATTTAACACGCGTGGCACTTTTGAGCGTACTCGATTGCATCATTAACCATTGTTGGTCAGAATTACCCCATTCTCCTGATGCGATCATAAAACTTGGGACCAGGTTGGTGTGCGCCGCACTCTCCACCGTGTGCTTCCCTAAGAACTTCCTCTGCTTTTTTGCTTGAAAGACACCGAAGCAGCAAGCCATCGTACCCACAACGATATAACGTTTGGGTCTCTGAATTATAAAAGAACCTCGTCGCTCTTCGTCGGATCGATTCCCTCTCCTTTACGTCTTCTGGCAAAATACCGTGTAGGACATAATCGATTATAGGAAATCGCCAATCCCGGGGTGCTAATTCAATTCGGGTTGAGTGCACCTCTTTGATGACCACTTCTTTGTCGTTGTCTTCTTCACCATATATTGGCACGAAGAGTTGGTGAGTCCTCACAGTGATCAACTGCTCCGACTCAGGAGGTTATGCTAACGATACTGATAATGCGGCTAATGCATCGGCGTATGCATTCTGAAGGCGTGGAATATACTCAATGAAAAAACACTTCGAATGAATCTGCCATCTCAGCGCTGGTGATCTGAGAATCAAGTCAGTTCGACTTCATAGTCCCCACGAACTGTTTGACTATAAGTTGAGAATCTCCAAAAGCTTCGAGATATTCTACCCCAAATTTCGCTTAAACTAAGTCCAACAAGTAAGGTGTTGTATTGATCACATTATTGGAGCACGGTTCTAAGAAGAATAAGCCTGCAAACAGTTTCCCGAGAAACTAAGACAACTCTAACTCCGGCAGAAATCTTAGAACATCCGGGGGTGCTTGTTACGTTGGTTGCTCGAGAAGCTCCATCAAAGTACAGCTGCCATATTTGCTGATGTGACGTAGTGTTGACCTCGTGGGTTTCATCTGGTAAGTCATCATACAACTTGGCCGTATTCTTTGTTGGATTAGCTGCCAAAAGATCGCAAATTGTCTGTCCCTTGACCGACTTCTATTGCTTGAAGTGCAGGTCGTATTGGGATAAGAGCAAGGCCCATTTCGCCAAATGCCAATTCATAGAGGCGGGTTGCGTCATGAATATCCAGACTGGATTTATGCTGGAAACAACGTAAATCGTCTGCCCAACTAAGTAGTGTCGCATCTTTTGAATCGCGAACACCAACGCCAGGCATTCCTTCTCGATCATCGGATAGCGAGATTCAGCACCTACTAACGTCTGACTTAGGTAATACACCGATTGCTCGGGACCGTTGTCATCATCTTGCATGAGCAAGGTGCTTAACGAGTGGTTCATCGCCTTGATGTAAATCAAGAATAGTTTACCTGTCTTCGGTGCAACGAGAATGGGAGGATTCGCTAGATATGCTTTGATATCCTCAAATGACTTTTGACAGGCGTCGTCCCAGAAAAATGATACTCCTTTCTTATTTAGCTTGGAGAACGGTGTTCGCGGGAAAAGTTGGGATGATTGTCATTGATTTGAACTTGCTTACAGCTTCTTTGGCCTACAACAAAATTCAAAAGAAATATCGCCTTTTATTTTAAGGCTTACAATGAAAATAAAAAAAGATTACAACTTTTTATCCTTGTGAACAAACACGAGGATCTCTGTTATATCGAGGTCCTCGCTATGGGTTCTTTGCCCGCGTCGGACTTTTTGTGTCCGTGGACCACAGCGCAATTCAATCTAGGTAGAGACCGTTCTGAACTACAGATGTAAGGCCTCGCTTCACGCAGAAACGGCGCCGAGGGATCACACTCACGAAGGAGAGGATCGCTGGGGATCACACTCACGAAGGAGAGGATCGCCGAGCGGGTGAGATCTACTAGGAGAAATCACAGCTATCCACGAGGTTAAGGCGAAGCTTAACCTAGAGGGTATCTGTAGTTCGACCGAATTGAGTTACCTTCGGCTTGTAGATCGACGCCGATCGACTTGTGCTCGCGTTCTGAACGGTGCGGCCACTGTGGATCTCGTGGAGAACTCTTCGTAAAATCCTCAAAATCCCCGCCAAGCCCAAAGCCAAATCCTCCAAATTCTCTCTCCAAGCCGCCTTCCATCAACAAGACCCCCTATTTATACAATAGGGCGCCCGCCGGCTCGCCACTTGTCGAGGCACCTCGCCAAGTTGGCCGAGGTGGCTCGCCATGGTGGCCGAGCCTCCTACCACTGTCGAGGCACCTCGCCAAGTTGGTCGAGGTGGCTCGCCATGGTGGCCGAGCCTCTGCCAAGTTGGTCGAGGTGGCTCGCCATTGTGGCCGAGCCACTTCGCCACTTGGTCGGAGGTAACTCGCCAAGTTGGTCGAGGCCGCCGCCGCTTTTCTGGCCTTCTGCTTAGGCCTCGCTTATTCGGACTCTTGGCCTTCTCGGACTTAGGTTCCGTGCGTATTTGGTTCGGGACTAACTCTTGGTTTGTTCGGTTCAGCGATCTGGGATCCGATCGTCTATTCAAGTGGTTTAAACGTGCTTGTGGCTGTGGGTTAGCCGTCGAGTTAGTGTCTTAGCGATTCGGCGTCGGTATCATTCGATGGGTTGTCATTCGCCGACTCCCATCCGCGAGTTGGTTTGGGGATCTTGTAAGTATTTTTCAACGCCACAGATACCCTCCAAAGCCGCCTCGCCTCAATTCTTAATGAGTGCAGGATGCTTTGGACATGATAGTTCCGGCCTTCGGTGAGGGTCCCAAAGATAGCTTCAAGTCTTGATTCTTTCGGATCATCGGTTCTTTGTAGGATTCACGATAAGATCGCGGTGCTGCATTTATTGTCGACCGCTTGTTATCTTGATTGGTGGGTGAGTTTTGTTTGTAACTTCGTGTCGGTTGGTGGTTGTTTGACTAACCATCGGACTTTTGGACTTCTCGTATGTCGGCGAACTCCTTGTTGGCGACACATTGGGCATGTCAGTACATGGAATTTCATAACCCTCAATCGGCTAATTCATCCGTCATCCGTGTGTTGTTGGTTTAACCACGCCGAGGACTGATCTTTCATGGAGATATCCTCAGAAGATTCCTTGTTGAAGCAGGGAGACCATTTGGCTTTCAACCATCGCCCTAGCCTTCACGCATGAAAGCGACGCTTTGACCGTTGTTAGGATATGATTATCCACGGTGGGAGAAGTTTCTTCGACCGACACGTTGTCCTGTCGCCATGACTTTCGCTACCATCGATTATTCCTCTCTTGGATATTATGGTGGGAGGAAATTAAGGGTCATCGAGTTATCCTTAAGAATATGGATTTATTCTCCAGGAACTCCTCGTTGAAAATTTGGAAACAGTTTATACTGTAATCCTAGTTGGGTAGGATTGGGCAGCGTTGATTGGCGTCGATGCAATCCGCACGATCGAGTTATCCCTAAGAATATTTCTTGTGAGAATATTCTTCCGGGAACTTCTCAATAAATTAGGAAATAGTTTATACTCGTAATCCTAGTTGGGTAGGATTGGGCAGCGTTGATTGGCGTCGATGCAATCCGCGCGATCGAGTTATCCCTAAGAATATTTCTTGTGAGAATATTCTTCGGGAACTTCTCGACAAATTAGGAAGCGGTTTATACCGTAATCCTAGTTGGAGTAGGATTGGGCAGCGTTGATTGGCGTCGATGCAATCCGCACGATCGAGTTATCCCTAAGAATATTTCTTGTGAGAATATTCTTCCGGGAACTTCTCAATAAATTAGGAAATAGTTTATACTCGTAATCCTAGTTGGAGTAGGATTGGGCAACGCGTTGATTGGCGTCGATGCAATCCGCACGATCGAGTTATCCCTAAGAATATTTCTTGTGAGAATATTCTTCCGGGAACTTCTCAATAAATTAGGAAATAGTTTATACTCGTAATCCTAGTTGGAGTAGGATCCTCCAAATCTCTCTCCAAGCCTTCCATCATCAGACCCCCTATTTATACAATGGCGCGCCGCCACACTTGCCGAGCCACCGCCAAGTTGGTCGAGGTGGCTCACCATGGTGTCGAGCCTCCTCTACCACTTGTCGAGGCACCTCGCCAAGTTGGTCGAGGTGGCTCGGCCATGGTGGCCGAGTCAGCTCTGCCAAGTTGGTCGAGGTGGCTCGCCATTGCCGAGCCACTTCGCCACTTGGTCAGGTAACCTATGCTGGCCGAGGCCAAGCCACTGCTTTTCTGGCCTTCTGCTTAGGCCCTGCTTATTCGGGACTCTTGGCCTTCTCCGACTTAGGTTCCGCTCAGATGGTTCCGGACTAACTCTTGGTTTGTTCCGCTCAACGGTCCCGATCCGATCGCCTATTCAAGTCCGGTTTAAACCGTTTGTGACGCTGTGGTTCGCCGAAGTTCGTGGTCTTTAACGATTCGACGTCCGTGATTATTCGATGGTTGTCATTCGCCGACTCGCCACGAGTTGGTTTCGGGATCTTGTAAGTATTTTTCAACGCCACAGATATTCTCCAAAGCCGCCTCGGCCTCAATTTTAATGAGTCCGATGCTTTTGACATGATGGTTCCCGCCTTCACCGGCCGAGGGTCCCAAAAGATAGCTTCAAGTCTTCGATTCTTTCAGATCATCCAGCTTTGTAGGATTCCCGATAAGATCACGGTGCTGCATTTATTGTCCGACCGCTTGTTATCTTGATTCAAGCCGGTGGGTGAGTTTTGTTTGTAACTCGTCGGTTGGTCGTTGTTTGACTAACCATCGACTTTTGACTTCTCCGTATGTCGGCGAATCCTTGTTGGCTACACATTGGTCGTGTCGAGTACATGGAATTTCATAACCCTCAATCGCTAATTCATCCGCCATCACGCGGTGTTGTTGGTTTAACCACGCCGAGGATCGATCTTTTCATGGAGATATCCTCCAAGATTCCTTGTTGAAACAGAGACCATTTGGCTTTCAACCATCGCCCTAGCCTTCACCATGAAAGCGACGCTTTGACCGTTGTTAGGATATGATTATCCACGGTGGGAGAAGTTTCTTCGATCGACACGTTGTCCTGTCGCCATGACTTTCGCCATCGATTATTCCTCTCTTGGATATTATGGTGGGAGGAAATTAAGGGTCATCGAAGTTATCCTTAAGAATATGGATTTATTCTCCAGAACTCCTCGCTGAAAATTTGGAAACAGCTTATACCGTAATCCTAGTTGAGTAGGATTGGGCAACGCGTTGATTGGCGTCGATGCAATCCATACGATCGAGTTATCCCTAAGAATATTTCTTGTGAGAATATTCTTCCGAACTTCTCAATAAATTAGGAAACAGCTTATACCGTAATCCTAGTTGAGTAGGATTGGGCAACGCTGATTGGCGCCGATGCAATCCGCACGATCGAAGTTATCCCTAAGAATATTTCTTGTGAGAATATTCTTCCGAACTTCTCAATAAATTAGGAAACAGCTTATACCGTAATCCTAGTTGAGTAGGATTGGGCAACGCTGATTGGCGCCGATGCAATCCGCACGATCGAAGTTATCCCTAAGAATATTTCTTGTGAGAATATTCTTCCGAACTTCTCAATAAATTAGGAAACAGCTTATACCGTAATCCTAGTTGGAGTAGGATTGGGCAACGCTGATTGGCCGATGCAATCCGCACGATCGAAGTTATCCCTAAGAATATTTCTTGTGAGAATATTCTTCCGAACTTCTCAATAAATTAGGAAACAGCTTTATACTTGTAATCCTAGTTGAGTAGGATTGGCAACGCTGATCGGGCCGATGCAATCCAAGACGATCGAAGTTATCCCTAAGAATATTTCTTGTGAGAATATTCTTCCGAACTTCTCAATAAATTAGGAAACAGCTTTATACCGTAATCCTAGTTGAGTAGGATTGGGCAACGCTGATCGGGCCGATGCAATCCGCACGATCGAAGTTATCCCTAAGAATATTTCTTGTGAGAATATTCTTCCGAACTTCTCAATAAATTAGGAAACAGCTTTATACCGTAATCCTAGTTGAGTAGGATTGGGCAACGCTGATTGGCGCCGATGCAATCCGCATCGATCGAAGTTATCCCTAAGAATATTTTTGTGAAAATATTCTTCCGAACTTCTCGACAATTTAGGAAACAGCTTTATACTGTAATCCTAATTGAAGTAGGATTAGGCGACGCTGATTTGGCCGGTAATCCGAACGATCGAAGTTATCCCTAAGAATATTTCTTGTGAGAATATTCTTCCGAACTTCTCAATAAATTAGGAAACAGCTTTATACTGTAATCCTAGTTGGAGTAGGATTGGGCAACGCTGATTGGCGCCGATGCAATCCGCACGATCGAAGTTATCCCTAAGAATATTTCTTGTGAGAATATTCTTCCGAACTTCTCGACAATTTAGGAAACAGCTTTATACTGTAATCCTAGTTGGAGTAGGATTGGGCAACGCTGATCGGGCCGATGCAATCCGCACGATCGAAGTTATCCCTAAGAATATTTCTTGTGAGAATATTCTTCCGAACTTCTCAATAAATTAGGAAACAGCTTTATACTGTAATCCTAGTTGGAGTAGGATTGGGCAACGCTGATCGGGCCGATGCAATCCGCACGATCGAAGTTATCCCTAAGAATATTTCTTGTGAGAATATTCTTAGGGAACTTCTCAATAAATTAGGAAACAGCTTTATACTGTAATCCTAGTTGGAGTAGGATTGGGCAACGCTGATCGGGCCGATGCAATCCGCATCGATCGAAGTTATCCCTAAGAATATTTCTTGTGAGAATATTCTTCCGAACTTCTCGACAATTTAGGAAACAGCTTTATACCGTAATCCTAGTTGGAGTAGGATTGGGCAACGCTGATCGGGCCGATGCAATCCAGACGATCGAGTTATCCCTAAGAATATTTTTTGTGAAAATATTCTTCCGGGAACTTCTCGATAAATTAGGAAATAGTTTATACTCGTAATCCTGATTGGAGTAGGATTGGGCGACGCGTTGATTTGCGTCGATGATGGCATTCGCGAGAGTTTTTCCAAGCTTGGCAGAAGGAGTAGGAGCCAATCAACGGACTAATTTGGCACTATTTTGACATCCGGATAAGATTCCAATTAGGGCTCCTAATTAGGGGCTGATTAGAGTCCTAATTGGAATTGATTTGGGCTCCAATTAGAATTCTTACTTCTTGCCAAATAGGAGTCCTTGTTCAAAGAGGATTGGGTCCATGTGGGATTGTAATAAATACCCACAAGGCCTCTTTCTTGCTGACCTAGGCCGGCCCCCCCCTATGCTCTCTCTCTCTCTTGTTTTCATCTCGCTTCTCGCCGTCTTTTCTTCCTCGATCAACAAGGTATGCATACGAGAGCCTTACGAGTCCTTTTTCTTCTTTTTTCTTCTTTTTCTTGTGCGTCGCGAGTGCTTGGACCACGAGGGGAAAGGCGAACAGCAGGTGGCGGTCCGGAAGGCGGCGAGCTGTTGTATGGCCCGCCACGCCCTTGGCGGTATTCTTAGTCGCGCCAGCGCATGTAGCGGCTAATGCTAATGCGCCGGCGCACTGTGCGGCTAGTGCTGTCGCATACGCACCTTGTGGTATTCAGTCCGTGGCGGCCAGCGCCGTGATGCGCCCGGCGCGGAATGTCGGGTTCGGCATCGGATTATGTAGCCTTTTTGACACTTTATTTGCTGATTTTTAGCCATGTATCCGACTTTTGTTGTATTTTGCAGCTTCCGATGTTGTCGGAGATCACGCCCGAGGAGCCGGCCGACTCGCGACGCCGCTGCGGAATGCACGCCTCCTTCTTCGTGGTGCGCCAACTTATTATCTTCTCATGTATATACGTTATATCCCCGCTTCGTTCTCCTTTGTGAGGCGATTGGGAAGAGCCGAACTCCTCCTTTGTGGGGACCGACGCTTCAGATTGTGTACACTCGCCACGACCCCGCTTCGTTCTCCTTTGTGAGGCGATTGAAGAGCCGATTCTCCTTCGCGGAGGATTGAGGCTTCAAAGCTCACCCGTTTTAACGGAGCGATTTCATACCGCACTTTACTGTAGAACGGGATATATATTGTTGCTTTTTTCATGCGACTATATTTATCGCTCTCCCGTATTCGCACGGTGAAATCGTTGCATTCGCTATAAGGTCGTGACTCGATCTCATGGGTTTCGAGATGAGTTCTACGCCTTTATATCGCTTCCTTTTTCAAGATATTCCTCCTAAATGATCTCATACCCCTTTGTTCTCTTGTGGTAGGCGGATGTCTGATGATTATTCGCCTACTTCAAGGCTCCTAATGTCAAGTCTCGATTCTCAAGGTCATCCCGAGAAGGCCTTTTTCCACCGAGGAAGTTTAACCGCAACAGGCTTAACACTCGCATGAAGAAACCCGCAAGCCCGAGCCTACTATCATAATTTCTCGATGACGAGTTTGAGGGATCGCCCATCATCCACTCCACCGCCTCCCTTATAGCCTTGGTCAAACCAGATTTCCACCCTTCGAGTATAGGGCGGGTGGAGGCTCCGTGTTAATCTTGACGGACCCTTCCACGAATTCAACCTATCGCCGAGATTGCCCCGGCCAAAATCGCTCCTCGACTCCAGCCGTGATGGGTCTCCTTCACCGTTGGAGAATGGTTTGAAACAGTGCAATCTCTATTATTGAGGTTAGATGGGCTAATCTTTATGGTCTTCACCATTCATATTGATGCCTTGGAGGAAATTCAACAGGTTGGTGGCCCTCACCTAGTTAATCGCTAGAGCAAAGCTCACTAGCCGGCTAACTCTTGCGATCGTGGTGGAGAGTTTAGCCTTTTTGAATCATGCAATGAGGTGACACGACTCATCGGCCAGGCTCGATCAAGGCTTCTCGAACGCACCTTCGCGAGAGGAGAATATCAGAGCAAGAGGTCATTTTTGCGAACTCCTATGAGCGGTAGCGTCACTTGCAGCGTCCGATAGATTGGTATCACACCCATGTCAATCGCACATGAATCAGGACTGTTCAAGGGGAGAAGACTTTGAAAAGTTTCACGCGTGAGTGTACCAGAGTCCGTATGCCATCGAACGCGGAGAAGCAAGTCCTCGAGGCGATGCGTCGGGAACATGCGGCTTCTATCACGCTAACTCTGAAGAGGAACTTGAGAAGGAAGCCAAAGCTCGGGTTCGAGCGAAACAGGAGGAAAAACTAGCCGCTGTCAAAGCTGACCTCACTTCCTTCACATTACTAGATTGCGCCAATGAAGGTCAATACCGATGAGGCGCCTTTCGTGGGTGTGAGCTGCGAGGACTCCACCGTGCTTATAGTGATGAAGTATCTCAAATAACAACTAATCCTTTGTCATAGACTTGATGTTTAAACGTAGCTCCTATCTTCGTGATGAATAAGATTTATTCCTTTCATTATTTATTATGATTCTTTTACGCCGTAAATAATTAACCATAATACTTATAGGATTTTGGCAAACCCTCGACCATCAGCGGGTTTGATTAGCCTTTACCAACTACGTTTGAGTTGGGCTAGCGTCGCGGATTATGCGGATCCGTTCGCGCGTGGCGTTGTGCTAGAAGAATGAAACTCTTCTAGACTTGTTGCTATGATATTGAATACATAGACTTCGGTACTCTTTTAGGGCAAGAGACCACCGACAGCAGCGTGTTACCGTAGACTCATCCCTTCTTAGGCCGGGATAAAATACCCGAGTCGATCTCGGTGTCTTCTTCAATTGGAAAAAGACTAAGCCGACAGCGTGTGTTAGGCGTTGGCTTTATCCTTCTTAGGCCGGGATAAAATACCCCAGAATCGATCTCTGGTGTCCTCTTCAATCGGAAAAAGACTAAACCGGCAGCGTGTGTTAGACGTTGACTTTATCCCTTCTTAGGCTTTGGGATAAAATACCCGAATCGAACTCACGGTGTCTTCTTCAATCGGAAAAAGACTAAGCCGACAGCGTGTTAGGCGTCGACTTTAGGGTTATTGGCCAACCCGACCTTCAGCGGGTTTGATGTGCCTTTACCAACTACCGTTTGAGTTGGGCTAGCATGTAGATTTTCTAAATCCGTTCTACACCGCGGCGTTGTGCTAAAAGAATGAAACTCTTCTAGACTTAATGCTACGATGTTGAATCACGTGAAGCCGTCTTTTATCAGGGAATAGACTACGACAGCGTGGTAGGCATTGGCTTTATCCTTCTTAGGCCGGGATAAAATGCCCGAATCGATCTCGGTGTCTTCTTCAATCGGGAAAGACTAAACCCGACAGCGTGTGTTAGGCGTTGGCTTTATCCCTTCTTAGGCCGGGATAAAATGCCCGAATCAAACTCGGTGTCTTCTTCAATCGGAAAAAGACTAAGCCGACAGCAGCGTGTTGGCGTTGACTTTAGGGTTATTGGCCAACCCGACCTTCAGCGGGTTTGATGAGCCTTTACCAACTACCGTTTGAGTTGGGCTAGCATGTAGATTTTCTAAATCCGTTCTACACGGCGTTGTGCTAAAAGAATAAAACTCTTGTAGACTTAATGCTACGATGTTGAATCGTGAGCCGTCTTTTATCACGGGAATAGACTACGACGCAGCGTGGTAGGCGTTGGCTATCCTTCTTAGGCTTGGGATGAAATGCCTGAGAATTGAACAGGTGTCTTCTTGTCCGGAAAAAGACTAAGCGGAAAGCGTGTGTTAGGCGTTGGCTTTATCCTTCTTAGGCTTCGGATAAAATGCCCGAGAATCTAACTCACGGTGTCTTCTTCAATCGGAGAAAAGACTAAGCCGGCAGCGCTGTGGCGTTGGCTTTATCCCTTCTTAGGCTTGGGATAAAATACCCGAATCGAACTCACGGTGTCTTCTTCAATCGGAGAAAAGACTAAACGACAGCGTGTGTTAGGCGTTGGCTTTATCCCTTCTTAGGCTTGGGATAAAATGCCCGAGAATCTAACTCGGTGTCTTCTTCAATCGGAGAAAAGACTAAACCGCAGCGTGTGAGGCGTTGGCTTTATCCCTCTTAGGCTTGGGATAAAATTCCCGAGAATCTAACTCACAGTGTCTTCTTCAATCGGAGAAAAGACTAAACGACAGCGTGTGAAGCGTTGGCTTTATCCCTTCTTAGGCGGGATAAAATACCCCGAGTCGAACTCGGTGTCTTCTTCAATCGGAGAACTAAGCAAACCTTGGCGTGTGGCGTTGGCTTTATCCCTTCTTAGGCGGGATAAAATGCCCGGTCGAACTCACGGTCTTCTTCAATCGGAAAAAAGACTAAACCGGACAGCAGCGTGTGAAGCGTTGGCTTTATCCTTCTTAGGCTTGGGATAAAATTCCCCAAGATGAACCTTGGTGTCCTCTTTTGGGGAGAATGGCTGAGCAGGAAAAAGATTGATTGAGGTGGGAAAGGAAGAATGTGTTCTATTTCAGGGATGAGGCTATGTGATTCCTTACAGTAGGAATCGAAAAAACTTCGAGCGACCTTGGTCGGACAACACAGTCGAAAATCTGGCGTACCCCGGTCGAGCTACAGGAGAGAGCGGGACTAAGAGTGGGATCTCCCTCTCAGAGAGCAGAAGAAACTTCGGGTGACCTTGATCGGACAACACAGTGCGAAAATCGGCATACCTTCAGTGGCTACCTAAGATGAAGATGGAACTAAGAGTGGGATCTCCACTCGAGAACGAAAAGACTCGGTGACCTTGATCGGACAACACGGTCTAAAATCCCGGCATACCCGGTCGGTAGCTACCTAAGATGAAGATGGAACTAAGTGGGATCTCCCTCCGAGAAGCGAAGACTCAGGTGACCTTGGTGGACAACACAGTGCGAAAATCGGCGCATACCTTCGATCGGTAGCTACCTAAGATGATATGGAACTAAGAGTGGGATCTCCACTCAGAGAGCGAAAGAGACTTCGAGGTGACCTTGAGGCGGACAACACAGTGCGAAAATCTGGCATACCTTGATCGGTGCTACCTAGGAGAGCGGGACTAAGAGTGGGATCTCCACTCAGAAGCGAGAAAAGCTTCGGTGACCTTGGGAGGACTACACGAGTCACGAAAATCCCGTACGCCCGCCCGGTCGCTACCTAAGATAAAGGTGGAACTAAGAGTGGGATCTCGGTCGAGAACGAAAAGACTCGAGGCGACCTTGATTCGGACAACACAGTCACGAAAATCCGTACATACCGGTCGGCGCTACCTAAGATGAAGATGGAACTAAGAGTGGGATCTCCACTCAGAAGCGAAAAGACTTCGGTGACCTTGATTCGGACAACACGTGCGAAAATCTGGCGCATACCGATGCGCTACCTAAGATGAAGATGGAACTAAGAGTGGGATCTCCACTCGAGAAGCGAAAAGACTTCGGTGACCTTGATCGGACAACACAGTGCGAAAATCTGGCATACCTTGATCGGCGCTACCTAAGATGAAGATGGAAAGAACCTTCGTTTATCCGCGAAAAGGATCTTGCGCTTGGAGAGGAAAAATTTTATATTCTATCTCGTAAAGGGATTTTGATTGGGCCTCTTGTTCATAAGCCCGGAATCAAGAGGGATTTTGGTAATGTACCGAGAAAATTTGTAGACCTACTGAGTCAAGGAATTTGATCGTGGAAATTATGATGGAGGACAAATCTAGGGTTATCCTCAAGAAAAGTGGGTGAAATATCCCACGAGGAACTTCCGTCGAAGCGGGTTATCTGAAGATACTAAGGGTAGTATTTCTTGGGAACTTCCCATTATCGGCATTAATTGCGGTGCGCCACTTTGGGTAATTAGGCGTCGCACCATTAGATAAACCGTTTCTATTACAAGCGGACCCTCCCATTTAGGTTGAATTTACCTTTCTTTTTGGAAGTGAGGATTATCGGTCGTGCGGCGAGGACCAAATCTCCTTCTCTAAAGGTTCTTTGTCGAACTTTCTTGTTGAAAGCCCTCGACATCCTAGCTTGATAGAACTCAATGCATTGTTGAGCCTCCGAGCTTCTCATCTAACATCTCGAGCTCTTGAGGCGTTTTGATGTTGTTCTTCGCGTCATCTGTTGAAAGGCGTCTGCATGGAATCTGAATTTCCAGCGGAGGCGCCGCGCAGTAAACGAATGCGGGGTGCGCTCGGTTAACTAGCGTCTGGTTGTGCGATATGCCCAGTGCTTCTCAGAGTTTATCGTCCAGTCTAAGCTTGTTATTCTTCACAAGCTTACGGTACGATAATCGTCTTGTTGAATGCCTCGGCTAATCCATTTCTTTGCTGGATTATAGAACATTGTGAGACATCTTGTATTTTGAACTTTTAAAAACGATGAAGGAATTGGCGATGAATTAGGGACCATTATCATGCACGATCCGTCTGGGGACACCATGTCGATAAATGACATGGTGTTTGATAAATTGGCAGCGGTACTTCGCCTTCACTTCTTTTAAGGGATTGCTTGACCACTTGGAATGTCGGTGTCGCTAGAATAAACCGATGCCTGAGGAGGAAAAATGGGACCTACAGCGTCCATTCCCCATGTCTCGAATGGCGGGGATGTGGCGAAGGATCTGCAGCTTTCGGGGAGGCGATGCATATAATGGCGTGAATTTGACAGCGTGGCATTTCGGCGTGCTTCGGCGTCATTGATCATCGTGGGCCAAAAGTAGCCCATTCTCTGATTCGATCGTAGAGCTTGGGACCGGTAGTCGCACCACATTCACCTTCGTGTGCTTCAGAAGGACCTCTTACCTCTTTGTTTGAGAGGCATCATGCAATAAACCATCGTACCCTCGGCGATATAGCGTGCAGGTTTGAGTGTCATAAAAAATCTTGGAGCTCTTGGGATTGACTCTCTCTCCCTCCGTCTTCGGTGAGAATGCCATGTAAAAGCGATCGATGATAGGCGCCAATCGGGGCTCCAACTTGGTTTGGGTTGCATGTACTTCTTTGGTAACTACCCCTTATCTTCTTGTGCCTCATGTTATAATGAGTGCGAAGAGTTGGTGAGTCTGGCCGTAACTAGTTGCTGGTCCGGAAGGTTGTGCTAACGACCACTGCGCGCCCGGTGCATCCGCATAAAGCGTTTTGGGTAGCGGGATATATTCGATGAAAAACTCTTGAATGAGTCGCTATTTCAACGACTATCGATGATAGGGATTAGATCAGTTCGACCGTAGTCACCAACTTGTTTAACTATCAATTCGAATCGCCGTGCGGCGAGATATTGACCCCGGCTCCTTGGCGAAACTAAGTCCAATAAGTGGCGCATTGTATTCAGCTTCGTTATTAGAGCAAGGTTGGTGAGTGAATAAGCGGGATTGATTCCCACTCCCTCGGGTATGGGCAAGGAATACTGTCTTCTTTACTTCTTGGAAATCAATGAGTTGATTTTGCTCTCTAAGTCTTTGATCTTCTGGCTTTCTGAGCAACAACATCTATGTTTTGCCCGGCGTTCTTGAGTTCGGGAGGTTATCATCTTCGTGCTTCCTCACGATGCGAATCGCTATCATCTTCATCGGCGTTGGTGCGCTAACTTCGATTCACCTTGATGTTTCGTCAAGGCTTGGATCTGTTGGTCATGCATTTCTCTCATCATCTGCATAGCCAACTCCATTTCTAACGAAGTTTTCCGTTGTTTATTCAGCGCCGTCTAGCATTTTGGCCACTTGATGCATGCGATCATAAAGCGTTTCTTGGGGGCTCCCTTAAGCTAGATACGGTATGATCAGATCGCGATTCTTGGAGCCAATATCCGACGCATCATCCTCGGCGGTATCCCCGAAGTTTATCATATCGGACCGTCGGATAGTCCCGGACATAGCGAGTTAGCCGTTGCGATCGCGTGGAATAGCCCGTCTGCGATGGTTCTTTCTTTGGTCATATTATTAGTGACCTCGGCGCTCACCCTCTCGGGATGTCATCCTTCTGAATTAGCCTTGACCTAGATCTCGGCGTGTTGGTGTTAAGCCTCTAGAAGACCGATACCCTTTAAGGTTCCTTGGCGGCAATTGCATTCGAAAGCACCGTCTTGATGAGCTTGGAGCACCCGGCATGCGTCAATTTAGGGAATCCTTGAGATTTTCGTACCCTTACGCGGTAGTACGGCTTCGTCGGTGTGTGTGGGAGCAATCTTCGTGTGTTGGCGCGATCTCGGGTATAGCGTCGCCGTCATCGGGCAGGCGTCTCCTTAGAATGGCCAAAACTACGAAAGTAACTTCGCCTTGACTTCGCTTATGTGGCGTGAAGTTTGAGGAGACTCGGACTTGATTTTTAATCGGTTGGTGGGGTTGCGGGAATCTCCGGTCCTTTAAGGCAGTGCGGCCTCTATATGAGGTGACGTGATCCCTTGAGGACCCAGCGATCCTTGATAGTTGGTTTGGTGGTGGTGGCGGTTGGCTTCTGCCGGTTGGTCGCGAGCACCTTTGATCTTGAAGTGTGTCGGTCTTGGACTTTGGCGAGTTTGCAATGCTTATAGCCGGCTTAGGTGCAGAGCAGGAGCATGGGCAAGCGGGGTTGGGGCACCGTTAGACTTGGGCCTCAAACACGGTGGTACATTGGTGGCTTCTTTACGCCTCCTTCTTGAGTTCCGAGCTTCTTTGCACAAAGCTTCGTGCTTGCGCAAAGTGCGGCTTCGGATGAGCTCACAGGTGTGGAGCGGTTCCGTTTGTAGCGGACCCACTTTCGTTGGTTGGCGGCTTGGATAGGCCGTCGATCGCGGTGAACCTGCGTAGAATCTGATCTTAGATCCGCTTAATGCGGACCCCATCCATGGATTGCATGGCCTTGGCAAGTTCTGCGCCATGCTTTGTCGTCGCCTTTGGCGGGCTTCGCTTAGGCGCCCGGCATCATCGGCGTTCATCTCGAGCCATCCCGGACTTAGGCGGGGATTTCGCTACTGCGGCGGCGAGTTGGACTTCGCCGTCTGGGGCTCTACATGGGAGGCCCATCGGGTTCTCCTTCGGCGGAGATCTTCTTGGCGGAAATCAATGAGTTGATTTTGCTCTCTAAGTCTTTGATCTTCTCGCTTTCACGAGCAACAACATCTATGTTTTGCCCGCTAAGGGTTCGTGAGGGTTATCATCTTCGTGCTTCCTCGATCGAATCGCTATCATCTTCATCGGCGTTGGTGCGCTAACTTCGATTCACCTTGATGTTTCGTCAAGGCTTGGATCTGTTGGTCATGCATTTCTCTCATCATCTGCATGGCCAACTCCATTTCTAACGAAGTTTTCCGTTGTTTATTCAGCGCCGTCTAGCATTTTGGCCACTTGATGCATGCGATCATAAAGCGTTTCTTGGGGGCTCCCTTCGCTAGATACAGTATGATCAGATGCGATTGCGGAGCCAATATCCGACGCATCATCCTCCGCGGGTATCCCCTTCAGAAGTTTATCATATCTGGACCGTCGGATAGTCCTGCATCGCAAACGAAGTTAGCCGCTATGCGCCGAATAGCCGCGCCGATGGTTCTTTCTTTGGTCATATTATTAGTGACCTCGGCAGCTCACCCTCTCGGGATGTCATCCTTCTACGGGGTCGCCTTGACCTAGATCTCGGCGTGTTGGTGTTAAGCCTCTAGAAGACCGATACCCTTTCTGGAGTTCCTTGACGGCAATTGCATTCCGAAAGCACCGTCTTGATGAGCTTGGAGCACCAGCATGACAGCGTCAATTTAGGGAATCCCTTCGAGATTTTCGCACTCCCTTGCACGGTAGTACACAGCTCGTTTGTGTACCGAGCAATCTTCCGTGTGTTGGCGCGATCTCGGGTATAACGTCGCCGTCATCGAGGCGAGGCGTCTCCTTAGAATGGCCAAAACTACGAAAGTAACTTCGCCTTGACTTCGCTTATGTGGCGTGAAGTTTGAGGACTCTCGGACTTCGATTTTTAATCGGTTGGTGGGGTTGCGAGGAATCTCCGGTCCTTTAGGCAGTGCGACCTCTATATGAGGAGTGACGTGATCCCTTGAGGACCCAGCGATCCTTGATAGTTGGTTTGGTGGTGGTGGCGGGAATTGGCTTCACCATCGTCTGTGCGTGCACCTTTGATCTTGAAGTGCCGTCGGTCTTGGACTTTGGCCGAGTTTGCAATGCTTATAGCCGGCTTAGGTGCGAGAGCGAGGAGCATGGGCAGCGGGGTTGGGGCACCGTTAGACTTGGGCCTCAAACACGGTGGTACATTGGTGGCTTCTTTACCGCCCTTTCTTCACCACGAAGCTTGCCGCACTAAAGCTCGTGGCTTGGCGCAGGAGTGCGCGGCGCCCCGGATGAGCTCCTCGAGTGTGGAACGGTTCCGCTTTGACGCTGACCCACTCGTTGGTTGGCGGC
Organism: Asparagus setaceus; assembly: GCA_012295165.1. Taxonomy (NCBI): domain Eukaryota; kingdom Viridiplantae; phylum Streptophyta; class Magnoliopsida; order Asparagales; family Asparagaceae; genus Asparagus; species Asparagus setaceus. Next base: position 27,032,762 of record CM022709.1, on the reverse strand, counting down.
TTGGATAGGCCGTCGATCACTTGGTGAAACCTGCGTAAATCTGGATCTTAGATCCGCCAGAAGGACCCCATCCATGGATTGCATGGCCTTGGCAAGTTTGCGCGCCATGCTTTGTCGTCGCCTTTGGCGGGCTCGCTTGGAGAGCGCCGGCGCATCATCGGCGTTCATCTCGGCGCCATCCGGACTTCGAGCGGCGGGATTTCGCTACTGCGGCGAGGTTGGACTTCGCCGTCTGGGGCTCTACATCGGAGGCCCATCGGGTTCTCCTTGCGGCGGAGATCTTCTTGGGCGGCGGGGAAGCTGGATCACGGAGGGCGAGGAAAGATACTCCTCGTGCCTGGCTGGTCGAACTTCGAACTTCGACCTCTTCCTCCAGGGATAGGAATCATGGGTGCACTCGACGCACTGACCGAGGCCTGGCTCCCATCGTGGTCGCCAACTTGTTCAAGGGAAAAGTTGGGATGATTGTCATTGATTTGAACTTGCTACGACTTCTTTGGCCTACAACAAAATTCAAAAGAAATATAGCCTTTTATTTTAAGGCTTACAATGAAAATCAAAAAGATTACAACTTTTATCCTTGTGAACAAACCACGAGGATCTGTTATATCGAGGTCCTCGCCATGGGTTCTTTGCCTCGTCGGGCTTTTGTGTCCGTGGACCACAGCGCAATTCAATCTAGGTAGAGACCGGGTTACGGAACTACAGATGTAAAGGCTCGCTTCACGCAGAAACGGCTCGAGGGATCACACTCCGCGAAGGAGAGGATGCGCTGCGGGGATCACACTCACGAAGGAGAGGATGGCGGGCGGGTGAGATCTACTAGGAGAAATCCTGGCTATCCACGAGGTTAAGGCGAAGCTTAACCTAGAGGGTATCTGTAGTTCGACCGAATTGATTACCTTCGGCTTGTAGATCGGGCGTCATTTGGACTTGTGCTGCCGGTGCTTTCCGGAGCGGTCGTCGGCGGCTCGTGGATCTCGTGAGAACTCTTCAGAAAATCCTCGAAAATCCCCGCTCAAGCCCAAAAGCCAAATCCTCCAAATTCTCTCTCCAAGCCGCCTTCCATCAACAAGACCCCCCCCTATTTATACAATAGGGAGTCGCCAGCGGCTTCGGCCACTTGGTAGAGCCACCTCGACCAGGGCGAGCCTCCTCGACCACTTGGCGAGGCACCTCGGCAAGTTGGCGAGGTGGCTCGGCTATGGTGGCCGGCCACCACTTGGTAGAGGCACCTCGGCAAGTTGGTAGGGGTGGCTCGACCATTATTAGGCCACTTCGACCACTTGAACCACTCGACCACTTGGCGAGGCACCTCGGCAAGTTGGCGAGGTGGCTCGGCCATTGTGGCAGAGCCGCCGGCCACTGGTAGAGTAACTTCGGCCAGAGTTAGCCGGCCGGCCGTTCGCCCGTTTTTTGGTTTTTGCCGTTTTCTCGGTCTCTCGGGTTTAGGCCACGCCTATTCGACTCTTGGCCTTCTCGGGACTTAGGTTCCGTCGTATTTGGTTCGGGACTAACTCTTGGTTTGTTCGGTTCAGCGATCTGGGATCCGATCGTCTATTCAAGTCGGTTTAAGCCGTGCTTGTGGCAATGGGTTCGCCGTCGAGTTAGCGTCTTAACGATTCGGCGTCCGTATCATTCGATGGGTTGTCATTCGCCGACTCCACATCCGCGAGTTGGTTTGGGGATCTTGTAAGTATTTTTCAGCCTACAAGCGGTTGGCATTTTCGGAGAGGTTTGATATGAACCGCGGATGTAAGCTAATAAGCCCTTGTAACCCTCGAGTTATCTTAAATTTCGGGGGTTGTAATTCGTTATCGCCTTAACTTTATCACGGGTCGATGTGAATACCCTTAGTGGTGACAACGAATCCAAGGAATTTGCATTGGACATTAGAAAAGATTTAGTGGGGTTCATCTTTAACTGATGACTCCACATAAGATCGAATGTCGTTCTCAGGTCTTTGATGTGGTCATTCTTATCGCGGCTTTTCACGACTAGATCATCGACATAGCATTCAACCGTCTTCCGAAGATGTTCGTGAAAAATCTTCGTCATGGCTCGCTGATATGTAGCGCCCGCGTTCTTCAGGCCAAACGGCATGACCGTGTAGCAGAAGACACCAAGGGGAGTCCTGAACGCCGTGTGTTTCGCGTCATCTGGGTGCATCTTGTTTTGATTATAACCTGAAAAGCCATCCATCAAAGACATTCTCTCAAATCCGCACGTGTTGTCAATTATGACATCCATGATTGGAAGAGGAAAATCATCTTTTGGGTATGCGGCGTTCAGATCCCTATAGTCGACGCATACTCTGATTGTTCCATTCTTCTTTAGAACCGGAATAATATTTGACACCCAATCCGGGTGCTGTACTTCCCTGATGAAACCTGACGCTATGAGCTTCTTTACTTCCGCCACGATTGATTCCATGATTTGCGGACGAAATCGTCTTTGCTGTTGTTTGACTGGTTTGACATCCGGCTTGATATTGAGGTGATGGGTAGCCACATTCGGGTCGAGCCCTAGCATATCTTTGTAGCTCCAGGCGAAAATGTCGATATACTTCCGGACGAGAGCAGTCAATTTCTCTCTCTCTTCCGGGGGAAGACTGCCGCTCATCAATATAGGCTTCGGATTGGCTTCGTCACCCATATCGACTTGATCTACTGCATCTTCAGTCGGAGGTTCTCTTTGCTCGAATCGGTCCCCGTATTGCATATTGAGGTGATGGGTCCACGGGTCTTCCCATATTGGCATCTGTTCATCATCCTCCATCGTTGTAGGGTCAGTTATAGTCATATTTGACATTAACCCCTTAAAAATTTCGCCGATGCTGACATCGAAGTCCCAAACTGAGGAGTCCGATGAATGTCCATCTCCTGCATCGGATAATTGGTCGTCAATGAACCAGCAACATTCGTCTTCTGAAGAAGATACATAACCCAACCCTCTTTGGAATCCGTAATAATTCAAGGGTTTCCTTTTTGGGACATGCGCAGCTTCGGGTGCAATTCGGGGACCTCGCCCGAAACAAAGACCTTCGCCTCTCGCCAGGTCGTACCCCCACTTTTTCATGAGATCTCGTGCTTCTGGACTATATCTAGATAGATGTGAGCCCGGCTTATCGTCGTCGATATCCCTCTTCAAGAAGTGATCTAGTGGTGGGAATGCTTCTCCCCTACCGTAGATTAAATCCTTCTCACCTCCTGTCTTGGTGGGGATGACAAGTGTTGTTCCGAAGGAATCTCGGAGCTGCTTCTGCGTCACACACGACGATCGGATCGGCATGTGCAGTTCAGGATCATCATACAATCCTTTAATTAAATCAATAAAAGATGGGGAGTATTCTAAGTCACCATTTATTTTATTGTCGGCAAGTTGTAAATTACAACTTCATCCGACGAGTCTTCATCGTCAAGATTGATTACAGCGGGTACAATATCATTTATAACAAAACTCCCCTCGTAATCAAGCCCAGCTTCGGCATCAGCTTCCTCACGCTGTCCGTACCTTGGGCGATGATTGATGTCGAGTCATTCTTGTAAAGGAGAGAGTCGATGAAGTAGTTCTCCAACCCTTAAGCGGTTGTTTGTCGCGACCACCGTCTTGACTTCATTATTAGTGTCGACATATTTGGACGATGAAGAGTGGAGGGACTATAACATTATTATGGATCCAAGGCTGACCCAATAATAAGTTATAAGAAGTCTCCGCATCTATCACATAGCATGTGACTTGGACTTCAAATCACCCATTTGGCACTTTATCCGGATTTTACCGGTGGTAGAGACCAGCGGTGTTAAATCCGTAAATCAATGCTGTAGATGCCGACTCTTGGCGGGAATCAGTTTGTACATCAGGAGGAGTGGCATGATGCTCACAGCGGAACCCGGATCGACTTGGATCCGGTTGACTTCGCTGGAGCCAATGTACCCGGTAAAGTATATGGGCCTGTCATGCTTGGAATTCTTCATCTGCATATCCTCCTTGGTGAAAGTTATATAAGGGATGTGCTTGGTAGCGAATTACCTTCTTTGGGTCAAAGATTGAGCGACTCATGTCTTGGCTCGACTGAGTGAAACACTTACGAGTCGGCTAGAGCCTCTATGCGCCTCTCAGGTTTCCTTTGACAGCCGCAGAAGCTCCTAAAGCGTTATCCTCGCCGGGATATTAGCCAGTTGAGCCATAATGTTGAAGCGTCGCGAGGAGTTTGAACTTCTCGGTTTATCTCTTCCAATCGGACGATTGAAACGAGACTGCTTCGAAACTTGATCCTCCTGTTGTTGGGGTTGCTTCTCTTTTAACTTGACCGTGTTTTCTTTAGCGACCACCTGCTACTGCAACTTTTTCGCACGCGTAGGGGGAGTCATTGCTACCCCCAGCTCCGTCAACGTCTTTGCATTTGGATTAGGAGCTTCGGGATACTTGTAGTGATACTCATGTCCACTCCTGGTGGCGAAGACTTTCTGTTCTTCTTCAGAGAGTTGGAGCGTCATTATCTGCTCATCATCCTTCTCCAAGATTGCTGAAGTGGCATGACATAGCTTCCCCTTCCCCTTCGACTTCTTTTTAGACAAAGAGGTCACCCACTGCTCATCTTCGAATAAGTCCAGATGAACCCAAAGGATCTCACCGTTCGGGGCTGTATGAGGTACGAGTCCCTTTTCACGTTGACCGTGACGGTCGTCGTTCACCGTCTTCATCCCAACTTTCACAACGGGCGTCGAATGGAACCAATCCAAGGGGACCGATCCGAAGCTGATGGAGACTGCGTTCGCCCCTACTTTCTTCTCTTTGGATGCCTTCGGGGTAATGACCCCTACATCAATCAAGGCCTGGATTTTATCCTTGAGATGATAGCATGACTTCGTCGGGTGGTGCACCGATCTGTGGTAGGCGCAGTACTTTGGATCCGTAACCTTCTTTGCCTCCTCTTAGCTTACAATCGGCGATAACTGAATTTTGTTATTCTCCAGAAGGTATTTGAAAATACCGAGAACTTCATCATCCTTGAAGGAGTAAACCTTGGGGAACCTTGGCTCCGACGACTTCTGATTTTGCGGTCGTTGTTGCCATTGGGGTCGTGACTGCTGCGGTGCTTGTTGTTGCCGCTGTTGTTGGGGCTGCAGCTAGAACGTTTGATTTGCATCAACTGTTTTGGCTGGTGCCTTCCCTCTGTCGCGTGGGATGAAGTTTTGCTTATTTGCGTTCTGACTAGTGACCTCTCTGCCTTTTTCTTTTTCGAGAATATTTCGGCACTCCCCGCGCACCTTCAAGTCCTTCCAAGTCTTGGACGGTGCTGTTCCCATTGCTTCCAACACGTCCAATGATAAGTTATTATGGCACGTTTGGATGATGAACTCCTCAGTTATGGGGTCCCGGCAATTCATCGCCTTATTTCTGAACCTTTTAACGAAGTTATCCACCATTTCTCCGTATTTTTGTTTCTCATCCAAAAGCGACCCGATAGATATTTCGGTGTCGTCGTCAAAGAAGTAGGTGAGGAACTTGGACTCCATGTCATCCCAACCGTTAATGCTTCCAGGTTTGAAACGGCAGTACTAATCGAAGGCAGCTCATTACCGGAAATAACTCCTAAGTGGGACTTGAAGTAGATAAGGTGTTGAGTGGGGGATCCCTTCCTTGTCGAACGACATGAAGTTAATTAGGCTAAACTTTGCCGGATACGGGATCGATTCCCAATCCCTTGGGTATGGACACGGTATGCCCGTCTTCTTTACCTCTTGGGCAGAAATGAGAGTATTGATTTTACTCTCCAGATCTTTTATCTTCTCATTCTCACCTATATTTTTGTTTCGGTGATTTTGAGGAGGGACGACGGTATCGTCACTAGCGCTCTGTTCATTAGAGGTATCATCGGCGTTACGGCCTTCATCCCCATTCGCGTCACTATCCGTTTGGTTATCATGATTACGACGACTTGACTCTCCTCGGCGATTCAACAACGCCAAGATCTGCTTGTCCTGAAATTCTCTCATTTATTGCATGGCCATCTGCATTTCAAGCTGGAAATTCTCCTTTTGCTTGGCCAAAGCCTCTTCGAGCATCTAGGCTACTTGTTCTGCACTAATTATGAGTGCTTCACGGGGTCGTCCATCACTTGATAACGTATTATCGGAGGCAAATGCGGAGCCCACCGGCCACACCGGCAGGCACCTTGGCTTGCCATATTGGGGTTCCATGGTCCCCGACCGCAATCGAAGTCATCCGCTATGAATGCCACGCGATGATGTCCCTTTCTGGTCATATTAATAGAGGCGGCAACGGCTTCGTCATCTTGGCGTCAATCTTCCCCTCTGAGCGCCTTGATTTAGGTTCAGGTATCTTGGCGCCAAGCCTATCAAAGACCAATAATTTGCTCGGAGTCGTCTTGTTGCAATCACACTCGGACAACACCGCCTTGATCAATCTGGAGCATGGGCAATTCGTGTTTTTCTCCAGGGATCTTTTTTTTCGAGATCTATTTGTACCCCCAGTTCGATAGTATAACTCATCGGTATGAATGCCGGAGCAACCTTTCATGTGTTGGCATGACTTTTTAGGTCTAACGTCCTCGTCATCAGACGAGAAAGTCTCCTTCTGAGGATGAACTGCCCTTCTAGGTCCATCAAAGGTCACTCGCTGTGACGTACGTCTTCGCGAGTGTGAGTCTTCAGCGAACTCTTGAACTTGGACCCGCAGCCCAGTGCGGGTAGCTGCACAAACCTTCTTGTTGAGGTTGAGGTGGGTATGACCCCCTGCGTTGGGAGTGACCCGGGACTTCCTCAACGGGCCCAAGCGCTCCTTGAGTGGAACCTTGCCTAGATCATCAGGCACGGGACCGAGGCATTCTAACACCTCTTCTTGCTTTGGAATGAACTGGCGGGATCACCTGAAGCAGGAATTGAGGTGGACGGCGACTTGGGTGGAGTCGGCAATGGAGTTGGTGGTGGAGCGGACTTCCTTTGATGGAGACCATCTCGGGGTAGCGGAGCCTTCGTAGAATCAACTCGGGAAGGCTGATCCTTATTCAACACTTCGGCTTTAGCCTTAACCGTTGATCCAAATTTTGGCCTCCATACTTGGTGCATCTTCGGGGGCTTCTTTGCCGCTTCCTCCTTCTTTAACCTTCGGGCCTCTTGGACGAGAGGTACTCCTCAAACTGCTTGTTGCTTGCTGCGTCTTTGGCAGCGGTGGGATCGGAATCCTCACCTTGAGATTCGACGTTTGAAGACCATCGAATTCTCCTTACAGCGGAGATCTTCTTGGATCTGCGGGGGGAGGACGGTTAGGGTGAGGACGAGAGGTACTCCTCAAACTTCTTCTGGTCAAACTCATACTCGACCTCTTCTTCGACCGGGATCTGAATCCGAGGCTGTGACACGACGATCTCTGACATGAGACCGTTGGCTCCCACTGTGGTTGCCAGCTTGTTCGCGAAAAAAGTTAGTATGATTGTCATTGCTTGAATCTGTTACACTTTTATGAGTTTACAAACGAGATTCAGAAAAAAAAAAGATCGCCTTTTTATAAGGCTTTACAACGAACAACCAAAAAAATTATAACTTTTTCTCCTTTTAAAACAAACGCGGGATCCATTTATCAGATCCTCGCTTACGTGGATGTCTTTGCCTGTGCCGGGGACTTCTTTTCCATCCGTGGACCACCGCATAATCCGGATCCGGTGCGAGATCTACACGATCAAGAGGGTTATTTCACGATGGAAATAAGAACCCAAATAAATGAGATCGACTAAGCGATATTAAAGCTCTTCTCGAGATTAAAATGAGGTTTAATCTCGAGGGAATTATGTAGATCTGATGTCGAAGTTGATTGCCTCCCCAAAAAGCTAGATCTAGATCTTCAAAAGCCTCGCCTTTATCGCCAAAAGTTAGATCTTGATCAGACAGAGAATCCTCCTCTCTCCAAAATTTTAGATCTGTGCAAATGAGCCTTGCACCTCATATTTATAGCCTCAAAGTGGATAGCGGGTCAGAACTGGGCCCAAAGCCCACGTGGCCACTTCCAAGTGGCTCGGCTTTGGCCGAGCCACTACTTGGAAGTGGCTCGGCCACCGAGCCACTTGAAAGTGGCTCGGCCTTGGCCGAGCCACTTGAGAGTGACTCGATTTTGGCCGAGTCGCCCAAGCGGCTTGTCTTCCGGTATTCCGAGTTTGATTTGATTGATCCATTCGACACTTTGCTGATCCGGAGCTTCAAAGTTGGGTTCATCCCTTTGCTCGCGTGCTGTTTGTCGCTTCATTAGCCTTGCACGCTTTGTCGACTTACTTTATGCACTTTGTTGACTCGGTTTATTAATTTGCACACTTCGTCGACTTGCTTTATGCACTTGGTCGACTCGCTTTATGCGTTGGCGTCGACTCGCTTTATACGTTGGCGTCACGGTGACTTCTTGTTGTATCATCGACGGTTCGCCGTTATCTCGTCGGAAGGCTCGCCGATCATCAACTCTTTATCACAAGCTGTGTTCGAGAGCTTATAGGCAATTTTCAACGCCTACAGAGGTGATGCCAGTTTAACTTCCAGTCTTCATGATCATCGTGAGCTTACTATACTGTCCGAGGCACAACCTGATTGTTTGTCTCCCATAGTCCCTTCATACACTGGGTTTGCCAAATGATGAGCATGGGTCATGAAGATGAGTTGTTATTTTTGAATGAGTCTTATCTGCAAGTCCTCAATAGTACTCTGAGAAGTCATTCATATCAACCTTATTTCACCTACATCTAGTATGGGTGGCTTTATGTTGTCGATCCGTCATGTGGACATGAACAAATTTGGGCTCATCTTCTTCATTAGTCTCAAGGCATGCCTTCTACGTGATTGCTTTTTCTTTGGTTGGCTTTGTCTAAGACCTACAGACAACCTTTTGAAGACTGACGGTCTTGAAGATTAAGTTTGTGCCAAACGTGGTGAAGAAGTGTTGATAAGACCCCCGGTGTAGGAGTAGAATGTGCAACATTTAACGTGTCCAATTGTCCAATTTTTATAACATGATAACGGCAATGTTGTGAACTCTGCATTATCAACCCTTTGATAGGCATGGGTGATTAACTGCTTTTATTCTACCAACAAGAGGTCTTGGGTGTTTTTCTATTAGATATCCTGAAGATTGGAGACCACTTCTAAATTAGTAACCCCCTAAGGGGCTTATGATCTTCCTACCCTTGACCCTAACTATTCGTGGATCTTGATACCAAATGGAACTAGGGTGATCTTAGTTTGTTCACTCATTTCATCCTAATAGTAGGCCCTTCTTCTCACACCTTGTGAAGTGAAAACCTGCCATTCTTCATATCTAATACGGATGTACTTGCTTGGGGAAACTGCACGGTTCCATGGGGTTTGGAACTACTTGTTTTCCAAGTTCATTAGTTGTCTATGTGGCAACTGGATCTAGGAAGATTTTAAGCTCCCTGGGATTTGCCGATGTGTCTTCATTAAGTTGGCCATCTGCAAGATGGCTGGGATTGATTGACACCCATCTTTGTTTCTAGCATTTGGATGAACATTGTGCAGTTTTGTGGTCCTTTATTGTAACAAACGATGAGATTGGGCTGTTTGCTTTGTTGGAGGACTTGCACTTGGAATTTGTTAAAAATATCGATAGTGGTAATGGTAGTAGGACTCTTGAGCATGGCTATGCATGAATGTGAGATTGATTAAATTCTACAAGTGAGGACTCAGATAGTGATTAGAATCTTGAGTGAGGACTCAGAGAGTGATTAGATTCCACAATTTTGGACCAACAAAGTGATTAGGTGTCGCCGATTTTCCTCAGGCTAGACACCTTCTCTTACTTTTTGTTTACCCTCTGTTCCTCAATCATTATAAAATTCGAGGGTCATGAACTCACTTGTCTTGTAGAAGGATTTGTGATCAATGGAAGAATGGAGCCTTTGTGAAACTATTTCTTCTCGTATGTTTGATCTTTGCATAGTTTGCCTCTTGAATTTAGGGTGAAGCTCAGGCTTTGTATGTAATTCGCCAAGTAAAGCTTTCAATAAATTGGGTGAAATTCACTCAATTTTGGGTCTTGTGTGTAGTTTGATGAGTCTGTCAGCAAAGTTTACTTGGTATTTGAGTGAAGCTCGCTGAGTTTGTCAATGAAGCTCACTCAGATGATTTTGAATTTCAAATTCTCAAATATTATACCTTGATTTGAGGTGAGGATAGGTCTTGGTCGAAGCTTGGTGCAGAATCATTGGCCGAAGTTAAGGGTGAGATCTCTGGGTGAAGTTTATGGTGAGATCTCTAGGCGAAGCTCGCTGAAAGCCTATAAATAGACTATTCACTTTTTCTTCTTCACTTTTTCTTCCAAAACCTTAAACCCTCAAAATTTTAAGTTTTACAACCTTTCCAAGTTCTCTTTCATTCCAATGGCTCAATGTCATCAACTTATCAAGGAAAAGTACATTGTCGATGGATCTTGTCAGTCGAAGCCTACCGCCGCGCTGCCACAATCGGAGATGACATCAGGTAAGTTTAAAACTCATCTTTTTCAGCAATGCCATCAATGTCAAGGTTGTTGATTGCCAAAATGGCACCCATTGGGCTCAAATAGTGCTTCAAAGCACTAAAGTTACTTTCTTCAATCTGGTAGGGGAGATCGGGATTCCCTACATGAATGTATGAAGTGTCCCAATTAGCTAATTGGGGAGTGACCTTAAGAAGAATTCTTCCCAACAACCAAAGAGTTAGGGAATATGGATCATTACACTCACATTGTCGGCACATTCCGGGAGCTAGTCTTCCACTTTCGTATTTGCCATCAAATGGTTGTAGGTGTAGCCTATGGCCCTCATGTTGCTCATGTTCCTTGGGCTAAATATATTTTCAAGAATATGAGCAAGAAGGAAGGGTGGAGCCTATCCCACTGAGCTCTGGTCTTGAAGTGGAGACTCAAATGTTCAAGCACGATCTGATAATCCACACTGCTAACTTGAATGAATGTGGATTCAGACCAGGTGACACGTTTGAGAGTTTCCATCACCACGCTAAAGAGCATATTTCCACTTAGGTTTTGCTTGTGGGTTTCCTTTTGATTTGGTTGAAAAGATGTATCGTGCCATTTCGGCTAAAGGATTGCATCTCTCTCAAGGTTCTATACTCAACGGTATTACTTGCTCATGGGTATAACTTAGCCATGCTCCAGGTCATGATTAGTTACATTCACTAAGGATTAAGGGAGCTGGTGACAGAATATTTGAACCAAAATGAGGGTTTTCCAAGGGAAGAGGTGCCTAATCCAAGGGTGGAACTGCAATATACCTATTTGATGGTATTGTGAACACTCTATTGCTCCTCTCTTATGTCGATAGCTACCAGACATGAGGAGGGGGCCTTGTTGCTACAATGATATGAGACCTCAAAGTGGATAGTTAAGTATGTTGTATGGATCCCCAAATTGTGTGGAATAAAGACTAATACCGCGTCTACTGATTCCCTGACATCACCAAGACTAAATTTGGTGATGAGTTTGAAGGTAGTCCTGGAGCTGAGGGGTTTACCTATTTAACCAATGGTTGTTTCAAATGGTTGGTGAATATTAGGCTTGGGCATCTCCTCACTCGCCTAAATGGGATGGAGTCCTACATTGAGCCCTATGTTCCTTGCCATTTTGTGTGAAAGTTTGGGTACGATCAACTTTATGTTGGTAATCCGAACACTGGGCTGCTATGTTCGGGGAGCCTAGTAGATAGAGTCCACACTTGGTATCATTTCACCACTAGGTGCACTTGTGCCACGTTTATCTTACCATACAAAACCCCTTACTATTATATAACCTTAGAGTTTTGTAAATGGTATAGTGCGGTGAATATCGACAGCCTGCAATTCAAGGTTAACAAGACTTGAGTAAAGTTAACCAATCAAAAGTATAAAGAAGTTTGCAGGAAACGATCCAAGAGCAGAGTGCTTGGACTCCATGAATATCTTACAGAGGTAAGATGAGAAGGAGATGATGATGATGATGATTCAGATGTGCCTGCCGTAATGTCGCCACCATGTAGGCCCGTTAGCATAGCATACAAGAGTCATCAACCCACCAAGATGCGGCAAGATGGGACACCCATGGGAAGAGGCCACGACAACCTCCGCACCTCTAAAAAGAGCCCAAGCACCAATGCTTGGAGTCGCCGGTAAAGGAGAAGTCTCCTCAGCCCCTAACTCATGGACCAGTGGCTGAGTCTACGGATGCTTTGGGTAAAATTTCTTATTTGCCGTTATCCTACTTCACTGAATATTTATTCTAACAACGTGCACTTTTTGTTTGCAGTTAAAGGATCCATATGAGTTGATTGGATGGATTTAGAGAAAGAAGAAAGGATCGACTATGACACTGATGCTTATATCACTGACTCTAAAGAATCTAATCATGGAGACGACGCGGGTTGATCTTTTCACATCCCAGGTATGATTTCATCTACAAGCATGATGTAGTCATTTTAATTCAATGACTAATCATTCATCTCTTTCCTTTTGTAGATGTTAAACCTGAACCAAAAGTCATTATGATTATGACTTCTACGCCTTCTCCCATTGTTGAACATGCCGAGATGCAACAACTTCTAAGTTCCCTAAGGAAGCTAAACTGGGAGCCGAGCCTGAAACCTGAACCTCAAGTTTAACAGGAGAGCTGTCCTTCATCTATGGCTGAGAAGTTAGTCAAAGCTAAAGCTGCCATCACTCCTAAGGAGCCTGTGATCTCGGCTACAATGACAGCGATGATCGTACGACCTTCTGAGCCTTTAGTTGTGCAAACTCAAGCTCTGCCTGCTCTCGTCAACATTTCAAGCATGTTTGTTTCACATGCTTCATTCTTTATGCCATCTAGTGGGCAACTTTTGGTGGTTTTATCTGCTTCTCCTACCACAACCGAGGTCTTAGCTGTTGCAACTGAGGCAAGCTCATCAAGGCAAGCGACGATCAAAATTCTTTCATCTCAGGACTCTGATGATTTAGCTGAATCAGAGATCCAAATTTTGAATGAGAGCCTGATGAAGCTATTTAGTCAGAGCGTTGAGAGGGCACTGGCCTATCTACCCATACCAAACACTTGCTGCAAGGTCAACTCGGCATTCTTGTATTAGGTACTAGAACCGAAAGCAACGTGCCTTATCGAAGAATGATTGACCAAGCAAAACTCTATTTTCTAGAGTTGCAAACTCTATAGAAGGTCAATGTCTTTGTTGTTGCAGATCTTGAGTTCTAACGTGTTACAGTGCATTGTGGTAAGCTCGAAGAAGCGGCACGAAAGCAGATAGAGGAGGTCAACGAAATTCTATAGGAATTTATCATTCGCCTTACTAGTGTCAACAACGAGAGTGCAGAATTTGCTAATGCTATTTCTAATAGGCAGGCCATCATTGATGAGGCACAGGCTACCATAGCCGAGGCACAGGCCAAGTTAGAAGTAGCTCACAAACAAAAGTAGTCAAAGCAAGGTCTGTGGCATTAGCTGACGAATGAGCTCAAAGGACAAAATGCTTGAGGATGGAGCAAACTTGATTAGATACAGTTGAAGCTCAAACGGTTCTAGCTAACTTGGAGGTTCTGAGAGAACAAGCTATGAAGGGGGCTATCGACACACACAAGGCTGGAATGACCAAATGTATTGAGAACATGGTCTTGTTCTGCCCATGATATGGCCTTCCTTCATGTTGCATCTTTTGAATTTAGACAAAATTATTTATAATAACCTAGTTTCTTATATAATAACTTAGTTATTTTTGGTAGTAATAAAGAATTTTCTTTTGATTTTAAAGTTCGATGATAGAGGTGTACTGTTAACTTATCATACAAAATCTAGAATCTTTAATGACTCTGAGGGGAGAATGATAGAGTTGTGGGATTCAACTCATCAATATAAAAAGAAGGGTCGATAGAGGTGTATTGTTAACTAGTCGACGAGATAAACTGATAGAGGTGTAATATTAACATATCATATTTCTAGAATGGGTACTGTTCAAAGATGTAATGTTAACATAACAGTACTAAGGAGTTTAACAAAGGTGTAGTATTAACATGTCAAATGAAATGGTCGACAAAGGTGTAGTATTAACCAACTAGATTTAAGGGAGTTTAAGGGAAAATTACCGTGTAATGTTAACTTAATGGTATGAAGAATGGACAGAGGTGTATTGCTAACCAATCGATTTTAGAAGTAAATACTGTTAGAGGTGTAATGTTAACAATTCAAGTTCAAAGAAATGCAAACCATCCAGAGGTGTAATAGTAACAGGATAGTGGCAAAAGACACCCGATGTCAAATAGAGGTATGGTGTAGCTAGATGACTCGCTAGAGAAAGTTTTAAATGTGATGGATAACTCCATGGGGAGATGACGAAGGCTCAATTCAAGGGTAATGTTTCTTGAGAAATTTTATATTAATTGGTGTCATAAGCCTATTACCATTTGGGCCGATAAGGAGGCATGCCCTATTTGAGTAGATTGTCTCTACTATAAACAGGCCTTCCCATTTAGGTTGAAATTTACCTTTAGTCTTTTATGTCATGATGATGGGCCGATGAACAACCAAGACCAAATCTCCTTCTTTGAAAGATCGTTGCTTGACCCTTTTGTTGAAGGCTTTTGATATACGAGACTGGTATATCTCGATTCATTGTTGAGCTTTGAGTCTCAACTTGCAGAGTGCCTCTAGTTATTGATGATTCCTTTGATGATGTTCTTTAGTCATCATCTTCTCCGCAAGAGTGATTGTAAATGATAGAATTTAAATCTCTAGTGGTACCACAGCTTTGCATCCGTATACCAAGGAGAAGGGCGTAGCACCCATGGGAGTGCAGACCATTGTTCGATAGGTCCAAAGACACTCTCCAAGTTTCTCATCCAAATCTTATTTGTTGGAAGAAATGAACTTCTTGAGAAGTTTGATGATGGTCTTGTTTAATGCTTCGGCCAGACCGCTAGCAGCAAGGTTGCATGGCGTTAAAGCCATATCCTGAATTCTAAACTTATTGCAGAATTTGACGAATGATCAACTAATAAATTGAGGATCATTATCGT
Organism: Asparagus setaceus; assembly: GCA_012295165.1. Classification (NCBI taxonomy): domain Eukaryota; kingdom Viridiplantae; phylum Streptophyta; class Magnoliopsida; order Asparagales; family Asparagaceae; genus Asparagus; species Asparagus setaceus. The sequence continues at coordinate 27,017,712 of CM022709.1, read as the reverse complement.
GGACGATCCTTCGAGGGATACCCAATCAATAAATGATATGATGTTCTAGGAACTTAACCACATAGGATGTTTTAACCTCTTTGAGTGGGATGGCTTTGGCCTACTTGGAAAAATAATCAGTAATCTATTCCCAACATCTTAAACGGCCACGAGGCAACGGTCGGATGTTATTCTTTTAACGGTTGGTGTAAGAAGTTCATATAGAATTGATATGCACTACATCGCTTGGTGTAGGCCATTGCATCTGCAATCATATTGGCCAATAATAGCCTAAACGATAAAGTCAATCTTGGAGCTTGCGTTTAGGTTGATGAGCTCTACATGTGCCATCGTGGACTTCTTTGAGTGCTTGTTGAGCTTTAGTTGATGGCAGGCATCTAAGTAGTACACCATCCAAGGATCTCAAGTACAACATTTGTACAGCAGAGTCGTAAAAGGAGCAGAGCGATCTCTTTTGGATGCAGATTGTTTGCTTTGGATCATCGAAGAGTATGCCATTTAAGGCATAATCTATGATCGAGTAACACCAATCATTAGATTCGATACCCCAAGGTGTAGTATGGATCTTATTAGCTTATAAGATCTATTTGGGATAGAATAGTTGATGGCTAGCTACCATAATGTGCTTGGTGGTCTTAGAAGACAAAGCTAAGGTTGCCACGAGTGATGCCAAGGCATCGGCCTAAGTATTCTTGAGGTGAGCTACATAGTTAATGTAGAATCTCTTAAAAGAATGAGCAAACTTCAATACCGCTTCATGATAGGGTAAGAGATCGTTGTATCGGACCTTATATTTCCCCTTAATTTGATTGATGTTTAGTTTGGAATTGCTATGAGACTCAAGGGACTTTACGCCCATATCTTGATCGAGTTGTTGGCCAATTATGAGGGCATTATACTTAGCCACGTTATTAGGATACGGTTCGGTCAACAAATAAGGACGGGGAAGGACGTGACCATGGGGAGTGATGAACATTACCCCCACACATGCAACAATAGCTCCTTCATATCCCCATCACGATGCAACGTTAAAGTAAATTTGCCACACTTGGTGGTCTAAGGTGAATTCGACTCGAACGCCTCTTATCGTACACTTGCAACAACAACTCCTTCTTTGAGTTGCCACACAGGATGATCCATGAGGAAGTTTGCAGTTGCTTATCCTTTAACCGATTTTTTGGGTATGAATGTCATATCGTACTGAGAAAGAAGTATTGCCCATTTGGTAAGCCTGGAATTCAAAGATCCTAGCTTTCTCATGAGTACCCTCAAAGGGTTGACCTTAAAATTAAATGAATAGATAGGTCGGTTAGATAATGTCGCATCTTTTGGATAGCAAAGACTTGAGCTAACCACTCCTTTCCGATCAGATTGTAGCGATGCTTGGCACTGATCATGATTCAGCTCAAGTAGTAGATTGTCTGTTTGTGACTGTCATCATTCTTCTGAGCAAGAAGTGCTCCAAGAGAGTGGTTCATGGTTCTGACATAAATTAGGGATGGCTTGCCTGATATCGGAGTGGCTAGAATAGATGTTTCATGATATATTCTTTATTCTCGTCAAAGACTTTTAGAAAAACATCATCCCAAATGAACTAAACACCTTTCTTCATCAACCTTTAGAATGGTTGGCACTTTTTAGGTAGATTAGCTATGAATGTATGGATGTACGCTAGACACCCTTGTAGACCTCTAACTTGTTTGAGTAGGTGGAATCTCCTGGATGATTTTGACTTTCTCTTGATCGATGTATAACCATTTGAATATAATAATAAACCCCAAATATTTTCCAGATAATACCCCTAGTAAAGACTTAGTTTGGCTCATCTTGAGTTGATGTTTTCGCATGATGTCAAACAATATCCACAAGTCATTGAGATAATCTTCTTTATGATAACTTTTGATCGTGAGGTTATGAACGTGGCGTTCCTCTGTCTTGCAACAATGCTCATGAAAGATCATGCTCGTTGCATGTTGGTAGGTAGCTACAACATTCTTCAGACCAAAGGGCATTACTGTGTAACACAATACCCCTAAGGATGTTTTGAATATTGTATGCTTCTCGTCATTCGGATGCATCTTAATTTGATTATATCTAGAAAAACCATCCGTGAATGATATCCTCTCAAACCTACACGTATTGTCAATCATTAGGCTCATTATAGGGAGAGGGAACTCATCTTTTGGATAAGCCAAGTTGAGATTTTTAAAATCGATGCAGATTCTGATCTTTCCATTCTTCTTTGTCACGATGATAATATTGGCCAACCAGTATAGGTGCTATTCTTAATGGATAAAGCCACTGTCAATAAGTTTACGAATTTCTATCTCGATTTGCTCCATCAACTTGGGATAAAAGTGTCGCTATTATTGTTTGACAGGCCTGATGCTGGGGTCAATATGGTGATGATGCATGGCCACACTCAATCTAGTCTGGGGATGTCTTCATAGCTCCAAATAAAGATATCAATGTACTATCGAAAGAGAAATATGAGTTCTTCCTTTTCAACAGGCGATAAACTCGCTGATGAAGATGGGTTTGGGGTTAGCCGTTGCCTATATTGACTTGAATCACCTTAACTTCAGTTGGTGGTTCACGTGGTTTGAAGCGTGATTCCTATTGAGCACCAAGGTGTTTTTCCCATGGATTATTTTTCGGATCGTCAAACACATCTGATTCGTTAATCTTTTCGGTTTGGTTATATGAAGGCATATTGACCATGAACTGTTCGAGCATGGCACCGATGTAATGTGTTGTGGAAATAGTGTCAAGATTGCAAGTGCACAATCACGTTATAGTATAGTTACAATGTCGATCGCAAAAGAAAGGTGTGTAGGAAAAATTCTAATACAAGGTTCTAGATGTGTGTGGAGAATGAGGAGTGAAAATGAAAATGATATAGAGAGTGTGTGATCATTTACAATAAAAAAACTAGAACAAGAGGGAAGAAAGAGAGAAAACAAAATAAAAAAATTAAACTAAGCGAGGAGAAGAAATTAAAAAATAGAAAAGAGAAAAATCTAGAAGAGAAAAAATAAAAAATGAAAAATAAGTAAAAGATAGAGGATATCAAGTAAAAAAAGATAACAATCTAGAATTGAATCCACTAGCTAATTTTATTTAGGATTTATGAATTACTCTCTTTTATCAAAGTTTACTTTAGATTTACTAAGAATAGACTATCAAACCACTTAAAAAACATAACCTATTAAATTATCATCCAAACAAAATTTTCATTCATATAAAAACAAGTTACTATATAATAATTTTAAAATTCAGAAGCATAACCTATCAAACCACTCAAGATAAGCATAGATTATCAAATTCTTCTTCTACTAATTAGTTCTCTAGTTGATTATCCTAAGCATGATCATTTTGAGCACAAAGAAAGCAATCCACAAATCATAAAAGAAATCAAATTAGTTTCATACAATTCTCGAATTCCTATTAGATTTACTTACACATTTTGAAAAATAAAAATAAGGAAATAAAATCTAGACTAGATAGCATAAAAGAAAGAGCTAAAAAATAAAAACTAACTACAAAAATAAGAACAAGAATAAGGAAATAAAAATTTAAATTATAAGCATAAAAGAAATCTAAGTAACAAAAATAAAAGAGCATAAAAGTAAATCTACACATGAAAGAAAAATGTGAAAAAAAAAATTCTATAAAGCAACAAAAATAAAAAAGCATGAATTTAGATTTATACTACAAGGCATGAAATAAATCTAACCTACCAATATAAAAGAAAATAAAATCCTAAAACATGAATTTCTAAAATAAGAAAACAAAAAGGAAAATAAAACTTACCTTGTAAGGGGTTGGCCTCTTGAAACCAAATCTTCGTCTTCATCAATGAAAAGAAGAAAATAAAATTGAAAATTTGGAATAAATTTTTTTTTATTTTAAACTTAAAAAGTTTAAAAAATTGAAAGACCTTATTAAAGGTCCTCCTCTCTAAAAAGGAGTTTACAAAATTTTTCACACTCAAACGTCTCACACACTACCCCTCTTTATTGCCTACTGTAATTAAAAAGAGCTCTTAGATTAGTCTTGTCCTCCCAGAAATAAATCTCATCCATTTATTTTTTTTGTTATGAACCAACCGGTTAGCCAATCGGTTGGCAAACTGATTGGCCAATCGGTTAGCGAACCTATTAATTTCTAACAGAATTGATTTCTTAGTTGACTTGTTGACTTGTTTTTTCTTGAATCCTTGGGCTTTTGTGGCCATCCTCTTGGCTTAATATTGGGCTTCAATACGTGGCTGGCGTATTAGTCAGCCTAAACGCCATGACCATAAACTCAAAGGTACTATACATAGAAAATGAGAAAATTTAATTCTTTTGGGCTCTTATTCATTAATTCTTCTTTTCTTGCAAATTAAGAGAAAAACACATAATTAATGATATATTTATTCAAATAAAATAAATAAAAAGGGTATAAAAATTTAATAAAATACGATGATCAAATACCCCCGCACCTAAGCTTTTGCTAGTCCTCTAGCAAAGAAATAAATAAAAAGAAAACAAAAAATCCTAACTTACTATCATAGGAATCACAGTTATTTTTAGTACATACAACAAGCCTTTAAACTCCTAGGTTACCCTAGAGTATGAGTTTTAGTCTCGTGACGGTTTGTAGTGAATACACCCATAAAATTCGGTTAATTTGCCAATTTGAAAAAGTAAATGTATAATTAATTCACTTGATATATTTAAACAATCTAATTGAAGCTAGTTGTTACTCAAGGGAATATTTTTATGTATAACTCCAAACTAAATCTCTTAGAAAAACTTTTCATTATAGTTATACAAAACCAAGTCTAACTTAGAAATTAGATTAAAAGTTTTGAAAATAACATGCTAACTCTTTGTTTCAAACTATATATATATATATATATATATATATATATATATATATATATATATATATATATATATATATATATATATATATATATATATATATATATATATATATATATATATATATATATATATATCAATATAACTATATAAATAAGAAAAAGATATTTCTCTTTTTCTCCATCTTTTTAAATCTATACATTCTTTATTCCTTGGTGATTTTGTTCAACTTTATCGGGCTTTCTAAGTGACTATTTAATGAGTTTAGGCCAATGGATCCCAACCCAATTGGACTTAGGTCATTAACTATAAAAGTACTCGTCGGACTTAATTACTTGGTCAACTTATGCTTAGTAAGATAGAACCACCTTGGAGCTCAAGAAGCTCATCAGCAAAAAGTTCTTCAAAGCTAAGATTAGAAAAACTTGTGTCTCACTCCGTAAAAGCTAGTTTTGATTCAAATTCCTCCAGTGTCTTGATTTCATCACCAAAGATCTCCTTAAAACTCGGGTCTAATTCACTCTCTTCTTCTAACACATCACTTGAATTTTTCTAGATATAGTTTACTTCTAAAGATTGATCTAATGAATCAGTCAGTTGGTTCCCTAAATTGAAAATATTGAGATCAACAGTCATATTTCCAAAGGACAGTTTTATTTGACTAGTTTTATAGTTGATCAGAGCATTAGAAGTTATTAAGAATAATCTTACTAAAATTACAGGTATCTGATCTCTAAGATAGGAAATGGGCTACGTTTCCAAGTTACAAAGTCAATGGGAAAAATGAACTCCCGTACTTTGATCAAAACATCATCTATCTCTCATTTAGGAATTTTTACAGATCTAACAACTAATTGGAGGGTACATCTAGTGGAATTTAATTCACCTACCCCTAGCTATTGAAAAACTGAATTGGGAAGAAGATTCACACTAGCTCCCAAGTCTGGAAGTGCATTATTAATGAAGGTGTTTCCTATGGTAAATAAAATGGTAGGACAATCAGGATCCTTATGTTTCAAATGCATGGGCTTTGAGAGCATGTCACTAATATATTGGCAACTAGAAAGACTTTCTTGGGAATATTAGTGGTTCTTTTCTTAGTGTACAAATCGTTCAAAAATTTTGCATAGAAGGGGATTTGTTCGATTGCATCTAAGAGAGAAGTCTTGATCTTGACATGCTTAAAAGTTTCTAGAATTTTCTCTACTTGAGAGAATTTTTCCTAGGCCTAAGTATAACTTTAAAGGGAGCAACAGGTTTAGATCTATCAAAATTGAGCTTAGTTTCAAATTCACACTCTTGGTCATTGGAAGGGAATGATTGTTGAGCAAAGTTATTAGAAGGAAAGAGAGTTTGTTTAGGATCAACATTTTGAATAGCAGAAAAGGATGACGATGTTTGACCTAGAGGCATTCTAACTTGATTATTGACCTGTTTCCCTAACCGTAGTGAATGGATTGCATTTAATTAAGCTTAGTAAGTTGAACTTGATCTAGTGTCCTTAGGGCTTACAACAGGTTGACTCAAAAATTATCCTTTCTCTTTTTCACTCACGATAGTACCAAGTTGACCAAGTTGTATTTCTAACCTAGCTATGGCTTGAGTGTTAGAATTGAGTACTTGATTGGTTGTCTGCATAAAGGAATTTAGAGTGTTGGATGACTAAGTCAATATGTTGGTGGTCTATGTGGAAGCTTTTATCATGGCCTCTAAACCTTTTTCTAAGACACTGAAACGTTTCTCAAGATTAGAACTCGGAGGAATCAGATTTACTAGTTGATTTTGAAGAGACTGATTCTGATATGCAGGATTGGGATGTAAAATGTTATGATTCCATGAAAAATTTGGATGATTTCTCCAACCCGGGATATAGGTTGGAGAAAATAAATCATTCACGGGACATTAAAATGCAATGTTCACTTGACCTAGTGGTTGATTATTTTCTAAGAGAGGATATTTCTCTGAAATATGGGTTCAAGATAGGCAGTTATATCCTAGGGCAGAAACTAGATTGATTTGAGCTGGGGCTCGTTCTTTGATTTCTAGGGCCTCTAACATACGCAAAATTATAGCAATCTTTGCTTCATAGGCTATATTTGATTCTAGAAAAATATCACTAGATTTGGTTGGGGGAGCTGATGAAACTCTTTCATCATAGTGTTCCCACTTCATGGTTTTCTCAGAAACTCTCCAAAAATTCTCAAGCTTCATCGGTATTATTCTTCATGAAATCCCCTTGACACATAGATTCTGAGGATATTTTTAAAGAATAATCCAATCATTCATAGATGATTTAGCATAACCACCATTTTTCTAGACTATAGTGAAGACATTAGATAAGAACATCCTTAAACTTATAAAAGTACTTTCGAAATGGCTCCCGCGTGACTATGTTGAAATTCTAAATGCCATTTCTAAGCATTACCATTTTATAAATTGGAAAAAATTTCTTGAGAAAGATGGTAACAAATTCATCCCAAGTTGAGATAGAATTTGTGGGTAAGTTATAAGTCATTTCTTGGCTTTGTCCTTAAGAGCAAATGAGATAAATCTAAGTTTAATCGCATCCTCAGATAATTCTCTAATCTTAATCATAAGATAAACTTCCTCAAACTCGGATATAAAAATGCAAGCATCATTGGATTCATTTCCTAAGAATTTTGGAAGAATGTTTATGAAATGTGGTCTAAGTTCAAAATTAGCTCCATTAACGTTGGGTAGTCTAATGCAAGACAGGATTGCATTCCTAGTGGGATAGCACATGTACTGAAGAACAGGTGGATTAGGATTTACCATTTTTTTAGTCTAAAATATTGGTTCAACACGGATTAATCGATTGATATTATCCCTAATCTAAACTGGCATACACCAAAATAAATTATTTTAGAATTTTTAAACTAAAAAGGAAATTAGGAAAAAGATGTAAGAAAAACAAAAGTTTTTTTAAGCCAAAACTAAGAGGCCTAAAAGATTTGACACAAAAGGAAGGATAAAAGAAAAACCTAACTAAATAAATCAAGAGCAATCACTTTGAAACAATCACCCTTAATTCTAAGGTTAAGCCAAAAGTCAACTAGACCAGCTCCTAACCAATAACTCCTTGACTAAAAAGATTGAAGTTTACCCGGTCAGTTAGCAAGGTAAGGATAGTACTAGAGAGAGGTCAAAGATCACTTAAGTAACTCCTTCCTTGGGGAGTGCTTTACATAACCCCTAAACCTTGTCTTAGACACTAATGGATTTAAGTAAAGTTAAACCGGCTCACTTAAAGATTTTTAATAGGAAATAAATATGACCTAAGTTGCAAGTGCACTACTATCAAGTTATAGTATAAAAAGTTATCGATCCCATGAGGAGGTGTTGTAGGAATTAATCAAAATCGATTCTTATGTTGTGTGTGCGACAATTAGGAGTGATAAAAAAATTGTGATTGTGGAGAGAATAAGAGTGGTTGTGAATATGTGTGAAATAAAACAAAACTAGATTGAGTGAGGAGAAAGAATGATGGAGAAAATAGAAGAAAACAAAATAAAAAAAATGAAAATCTATATACTATATTAAATCTCTTACCACTGAATCTGCTACTTGGCAACTTCTCCATTTTTTAAATCAATTTCTTAAATAAAAAACAAAAAATCAATCTATATTTTAATCAAATTTCCCATATCTCCATGTTCAATCCTACCCGTTGCTTTACCATCTCCGAATCTATTCTCAAGAGAGATCGACCGCTTCGGTTTCCCATTTCACCATTTTCGCAGAAGCTCCGTTTCGTCTTCTACAACTCCAAAAATCCTTTTTGCACTCTAAAAATCCTCACCTGTTTCTATCTCTCTCTAATTTTATTAAAGAATCTCACTCCCTCTTTATCCTTTCGTTCACCATCGTCGTCACCGCCCTCCCCATGCTCTTCCGCTGCTCACTCTCCGTCACCTTCGCCAATATCACCAGCTACTATATCATCCTCTCCTCATCTCTTCCAATATCTTTTTTCTGGCTCTTCCTGAATAGAATTCTTCTCTTATTAGGCCAATATCTAGAAATCACTGGTTTAACATAAACTTATGTAATCAATGGCTCTTTTCTGTGAGTTTGTTTTTCTTTTTCCTTTTTTTTTTCGTTTAATTTTCTCTTATTGAAATCCTCGCCATGGTTTTTGTTGAAACAGGACTATCTGACAATGGTAGCACAACTGGCCCACCAATTTCCGCAATGGATGGGTGATGGAGGGGTGAGAGCAAAAGAATGCAAAAACTTTTTGAGTTGCTTCGTGTTGCCTCCGCTGCTCTTTGCAGGTTTGTTTCTTTGATTTAAATATTTAAGCATTGTGCAGTATTTGGTCAATGTAATTTATGGGTTTTTCTTTGCTGCTGACTGTAAGCATTAAAAAATGCTAAGAGACAAAAGAGGAGGTTCGCCCTGGCAGCGAAGCTCGACGTTCACATGAGGTTCGCCCACCCAGTGAATCTCGATGTTCAACCGAGGTTCACCTACAGTTGTGAATCTCGACTTTCAATCGAGGTTCACCTACAGTTGTGAATCTCGACTTTCAACCGAGGCTCGATGTTCAACCGAGGTTCACCTACAGTTGTGAATCTCGACTTTCAACCGAGGCTCGATATTCAACCGAGGTTCACCTACAGCAGTGAATCTCGACATTCAACCGAGGTTCACCTACGCAGTGAATCTCGACATTCAACCGAGGTTCACCTACGATTGTGAATCTCGACATTCAACCGAGGTTCACCTACGGTTGTGAATCTCGACTTTCAATCGAGGTTCACCTACGCAGTGAATCTCGACATTCAACCGAGGTTCACCTACGGTTGTGAATCTCGACTTTCAACCGAGGCTCGATATTCAACCGAGGTTCACCTACGCCAGAATCTCGACTTTCAATCGAGGTTCACCTACGCAGTGAATCTCGACATTCAACCGAGGTTCACCTACGGTGAATCTCGATGTTCATACGAGGTTCACCTACGCCAGAATCTCGACTTTCAACCGAGGCTCGATGTTCAGCGAGGTTCACCTACGCCAGAATCTCGACTTTCAACCGAGGCTCGATGTTCAGCGAGGTTCACCTACGCAGTGAATCTCGACATTCAACCGAGGTTCACCTACGCAGTGAATCTCGACATTCAACCGAGGTTCACCTACGATTGTGAATCTCGACTTTCAATCGAGGTTCACCTACGCCAGAATCTCGACTTTCAATCGAGGTTCACCTACGGCGATGAATCTCGACATTCAACCGAGGTTCACCTACGATTGTGAATCTCGACTTTCAATCGAGGTTCACCTACGCCAGAATCTCGACTTTCAACCGAGGCTCGATATTCAACCGAGGTTCACCTACGCCAGAATCTCGACTTTCAATCGAGGTTCACCTACGATTGTGAATCTCGACTTTCAATCGAGGTTCACCTACGCCAGAATCTCGACTTTCAATCGAGGTTCACCTACGGTGAATCTCGATGTTCATCACGAGGTTCACCTACGGCGATGGCTTCGACCATCATCTGAGGTTCTCCTATGCGGTGAAGCTCGGCTCATCCATACTCAACCAAAACGCCCATGTTGACCACGTTCCCACGACTTCAACCCATCAACAGCTGATAATAAGGAGCCACATTCCCACGATGGGGGTGGCCAGTTACATGCCTAAAACCTTATAAATAGCCTTGAGCAGCTATGAAGAAGACACACACGCACGGAGAGAGACTTAGACGCAGAAGCTAAGATCATTCAGCAATCTCAAGAGCATCAGCAACCTTGTTCTGATCGTCAACGGGAAGCAATCTCGACGTGAGCATCGAGGGAAGCATCCTTTCGCTACCAAGAACCCACATAACAAAAGAGAAGTCAAATCAACCTTCTCTTCCTCTGTAATCGAGAGAGTGTGATTGTAATTTTTTTTTCAATCAAACAAAACTTTTTCGACCCTACAGAAGATGGCGACAACAGTGGGAGCAGCCGTTCTTTCCGATGAATTGGTGGTAGCGCAATCAGACAAGATTGCAGTTGGAACCGAGGTTCAAACCTTGGTTATTGAGTTCGATCAGAGTAAGTATGAGGAATTCCTCTCCTCTGGGGCATCGAGCCCGGTGAAGACACGCAAGTGTCGTCGAGTCTCGTATGAGACTTCAGCCCTTGTGGCTTCTGCTGAATCCTCTCGAGCGAACCTCGAGAGCCAGTCTCCGTCTCTCAAAGACGAGGCTCCAAAAGTTAGCCAACAGGCTAAGAAGTGGGTTGTTAAGCAGCCTAAACCAACGCCAGAGGCCAATAGTCAAGCTTTGGCTTCTTCCAGCGAGCCTCGCTCTGCCTGTATGAAGGCAGGTCCTTCTAACGGTCCACTCTCAAGACGTGCCAAGCAGCGTCGGCGACAGAACCAAGCTCGCCGAAAGGCGCTAGCGTCGGTCTCGTTCGACGGATTCCACTATCGTCCAAAGGCCGTCAAACAAGCCGAGGGTCGTACTGATGAGAAACATAATGAACCTCATCTTCGTACCCCAAACAGCGAACCTCGCCTTCGACTAGGGGTCCATTCGAGGCAAGATGGACATCGTCCCCACAACGAACCTCATTTTCAACACGAGGTCCCCTTGAAACAGGGCGAACCTCGTCCAAACAATGAGCCTCGTCGCCAAAATCGAACAAGAAGACAGCCTCGCCAAGCTCGCCAACCTCCATCTGGAGGGTCTCGCTTGTGCGAAGCTCGAATTTAAAAATTAGCTGGGGGTACCCCCATGTCTGATCTCCGTGATTATTTAACACGAAAGTGTGATATGGATCAAATGCAGTCACGCTGCTGTTGTGAGAAGCTCGTCTCTGCAATGTTTGCTCAGTGCCCTTCGATGCACAAGCCGACAGTCTTCGAACGACTATCCGATCAATTAACTAGACGAAAGCGGTTTCGTTACCAGAGACGGACGCCACGCAATGGTCGTTCCCCCGGAGTGACTATCAATATGGTTGGGAGAAGCAGAAGCAAAACCCCAACAGATAGACCCGATTCATCTGACCCTGAATATTCCCCAGGGTTACGAGGAGCGCTAACTGATAGTCAAGGCATTTACCGGCGCACCCGTATTCGTACCGGAGCAGCAGTTCCATTTGACTACCGACAATTGAGTGGCGGTACCCATGAAGAATTCGAGAACTCCGGCATGGCCACATCTCAACCTTCAAACACTGATCTAAGTGATCAAGCCAGCGTCCTCATGGCTGATAAAGAGGAAGAGATGGAAAAGAAGATCGAAGAGCAACAAGCTCTTATTTTTGCACAACAAGAGTCTATCAGACGCTTAGAAGTGATGATGGAGAAGCTCGTCGGCAAGAAGAAAGTAGACGAGGGAGGTTCCAAATCAAAGCATGAAGGCTATGAAGAGGATCGGGATGTCCACTCTGGGTCATCTGAAGTAGAGTCGAACCCACGCACAAAAGAGCAAGATCATAAGTTACATGATTTCCAAAAGTAGCTTGATGCCCTCAAGCTCCAAGGGCGTTTTAAGGAGCTGGGGGTGACCAGACCATACCCTGCGGAGTGGGATGATGTCCCATATCCTCCAAAATTCAAGCCACTCAATCTAGTGTAATTTGATGGGAAAAGCTCTCCATCACAACATATTTATTACTTCCAAGCACAAACCAGGCATATAACAGGTAATGATCCTATCATGACCCGATTGTTCATTAGCACTCTTAATGGAGTCGCTTTTGAGTGGTTTCGAAGGTTGGAGCCTGGTTCTATTCACTCTTGGAGAGATTTGGAAAAGTTTTTTATGGCCCGATTCTTCGATGACGACACTGAAGTGTCTATGGCCACTTTGCTGGCCGAGAAGCAAAAGAAGATAGAGTCCGTCAGCACTTTTGTCAAAAGGTTCCGGAACCAGTCATTGCACTCCCGGGACCAAGTTTCGGAAGCAACATTCATCGAGATGTGCAGAGCCAACCTCTCGATCAACATACTTTCGAAGATGGGTGCAGTTGAAGCACACTCTTGGAGAGACTTAGTGAGGCAAGGAGAACAGGTTGAAAACATGCTTAAGAGAATAGAGGCAGAAGAACCTCGGACTATCGTCCTAAGAAAGGGGGTAATCAGAGCAATTTTACGCCTCAAAAATAATCGAAGGGGAAGGAGACTCTAGCTGTAGAGACTCAACCTACTTCAAGGTCTTTTAAGCAGAAGCCGAATGCCTCCGATAGCCGTCCTATGAAGAAGTATGATTTCAAGGATGATCAGGTTATCCCGATTTTCAAGACTTTGCTCAAGATGAACAAGATCACACTTCCGGAAATAAAAAAGCCGGAGGAAGCTTCAAGGACGGATGATCCAAAATATTGCAAGTACCATCGAATGGTGCATCATCCGACGGGAGCGTGTTACATTTTGAAAGACAAGATCCAAGTCTTGTTAGAAGCAGGTGTTATGACTCTTCGGGAGGATCAGAAGAAAGTGTCTGCAAATATGGTCGCTCTCCAATTTGGTGATTTTGCGGAATTCCAAGTGCAGGATGGTGTGAAGCCGATCCCTCAGGCAGAGGCCAGAATCGTGAACTTTGACCTCCAACAACGGGAGGCGCAAGGTATGGTCCCTTACACTACGCCGAAAGGCGAAATTATGTGGGTTCATCCTGACCTTTTATCAGATGAGCAATGGACCTCTTCCAAGTCCAAAAGGAAAGCTTGCAATACCATCTCCGCTATACCCGAGAAAGGAGCAAATCAATAACTCTGCCAAGGAGCAAGTCGCCCTAGTCGCACAACCTGTACAAGCATTGGGCACCCGAGGCGGGAAAGAGTACTTAAGGGAATACTCCGAGGCGATACCCGACGTATCAGCAAAAGCACTAGCCGGTGAACCCAGGACAAAAGAGATCCGCTACAATAAAGCACTCAGAAAGGATACGCCTGAAACTTTGAAGGCCCCTTTCCGGTTCGATGTTCTAGCTTATCTCTCCAACATCCCGGTGAGAATCACATTATTTGAACTTTTGCGACTGTCTCAATCGACTAGAGAAGCTCTGCGAGAAGCATTAGCGAATAACGAAACTTTCCTCACTTATTTCCCGGAGGAGTCAGCGGAAATTTGCACCCAATGTCACCAAGTCTTCAAGGGCCCAATGCCTTGCATCACCTTCTCATCAGAAGACATGCAAGTGAAGAACCCGAAGCATGATAGACCCCTTTATTTTATGGGCTATATCGGCTCTCTCCGAATCAATCGGGTTCAAGTTGACCCGGGGTCTGCATTGAGCATCATTCCCTTAAGAATTATACAACATCTGGGGATACCGCTTCGCTTGGCAACAACAGGGACCACCATTTATGGTTTCAATGCCACCAATTCCCGTCCTTTGGGCAAGATCAGACTCAAATGCCAGATAGGAGACTTGAAGACAGACATTACCTGCTATGTCATCGATGCAGATACATCTTATAATCTACTCTTGGGTCGACCCTGGATCCATGAAAACTTGATCGTTCCATCTACGTTGCATCAATGCATGAAGTATGTGGATGAGGAAGGGACTGTTAAAACGTTGGTCGCGGAAAGGCAACCATTCAAGGGCGTGGAGAATTATTTTATTGATTCTGTCCATTACCTTGAGGAAGGACAAACCGGAGAACCACAGATCGAAGACTCTGACAGTGGAAATGAAGCTGATACAGAGTCCGAACAAACAGTTATCTTTAATGATGTAAAACCCTTTGTAATCGATCTGAATGAGCCAGATGGCGACGTGGTTATCTTCAATAATAATTATGATTTAGCTTACGCATCGGGTGTTAAAAGTCATACTGACTTGATGTCAGAAATTCTTCCACAGTTGTATGCTGAACCCGTATTGCACATGCCGATTCAGTCATCATTTATGACGAGCCAACGGTACTCTAATTCTTCACAAGCGGTTTTTGTGATACCGGCCAAGAATAATGATCAGAAAGATATTATCTTTAGACAGGTCAATAAGCCATGGCAAACTGAGTTAGAACAACCCAAAGCGGAGGAAAAGGAACCCCAATTCTCATATTTCTCGCCAACAACGCAAAATTTGATGAAGAAAATGGGGTATGATTTCCTTCACAAAGAAGGCTTAAACTACGGAAAAGGTATCAAGACACCAATCCGATCTGCCTATGTCCCGGAAGGTCAGCCTGATGATTATTATCATAAAACTCATAAAGGGCTGGGATATGAATCGCCGCCATGCTCATGGCATGTCACGACTGAGGGCGACTCAGATCATTCATCTTCTGAAACAGTTTCCTGGGATTTCGACGTCAGTATAGGACATGAATTTAGGTCCCTTATGGCCAATATGACCTTAGCCAGTCCAATTGAGATTCAAGAAGATGACCTCTTGCCACTATACGAGGATCCGCTAAGTCAACAACTTGGAATGCAATGGGAACATCGTTTTGAACAACGAGAACCACCTACTGATGACAAAATAGTCCAAGTTAATATGGGGGATGAAGCCAATCCAAAACCCATATTCATAAGCGATAGTTTGTCCGCTAAAGAAAATGAGTGCCTTATTGCTTTGGTACGGGAATACATCGATGTCTTCGCGTGGAATTATGAAGATATGCCCGGCTTAGACCCTCAAGTGGCTATGCACCGCCTTAATATCAAGTCAGGTGCTAAACCTGTCAAACAGCAACAACGTCGATTTTCCCCCCAGGTCATGAAGGCCATCGAGAAAGAAATTGAAAAACTAATCAAAGCAGGGTTCATTCGGGAGGTGCAACACCCCAACTGGGTAGCTAATATAGTACCCGTTTTGAAGAAAAACGGACAGATCCGACCGTGCGTCGATTACCGAGATTTAAATTTAGCATGTCCGAAAGATGATTTTCTTCTACCAATCACGGATCTTATTATTGACAACACATGTGGATTTGAAAGGATGTCTTTTATGGATGGCTTTTCAGGGTACAATCAGATCAAAATGCGTCCTGATGATGAAAAGCACACTGCTTTCCGAACACCGTCAGGAATATCTTGTTATCTGATCATGCCTTCGGCTTGAAAAACGCTGGGGCGACATACCAGCGTGCCATGACCACTATTTTCCGAAAATATTTACGGAAAACAGTGGAATGCTACGTAGACGATTTAGTAGTTAAGAGTCGTCACAAAGGTAATCACTTGCATGACTTGAAGACAACATTTGAGATAATGCGGGCGCATCAGTTGAAGATGAACCCAACCAAGTCTTTCCTAGGGATGTCAAGTGGTAAATTCTTAGGGTTCGTGGTCACAGTAGATGGTATACGTCTTGACCCGGACAAGGTCAAAGCCATCCAGGAACTGCCACCTCCTAGAAGTCTCAGAGAGCTTCGTGGTCTCCAAGGGCGTTTGGCTTACATCCGCAGGTTCATTTCCAACTTATCAAGAAAATGTCGGCCATTTTCGAAACTCATGAAGAAAGGGGTATCCTTTGTTTGGGATAAAGATTGCCAAGAAGCATTCGAAGAGATTAAAACATATCTTTCCAATCCCCCTGTGCTAGTTGCGCCTAAATCAGGAAAACCATTTTTGATTTATATCCGCGCTACGGAGTATGCATTGGCAGGTCTCTTAGCGCAAGACGACGACAATGGCCACGAATAGGCGGTCTATTACCTCAGCAGAACTCTGTCGGGGGCTGAATATCGATATCCTCCCATTTAGAAGGAATGTTTAGCTTTGGTCTTTACCATCCAAAAGATGCGGCACTACTTAGTGGGGCAGACCATACACGTCATCTCCAAAATAGATCCTATACGGGTATTCATGACCCAGCCTTACACATTGAATGGTCGAATGGCTAGATGGGCACTTTTACTATCTCAATATGATATTCACTTCAAACCTCAGAAGGCAATGAAGGGTCAAGCTGTGTGCGATCTTATGGCTAACCATCCATTGAAAGAAAAAATTGAATTATATCAGGACATGCCTGATGAACCTTATGAAGCTAATCTGGTGTCTGAGGAACAAGTATGGCAGTTGTTCTTTGACGGAGCCGCGAGAGCAACCCCTAGCGGCCCTGTTGTAGCCGGAGTGGGGGTGGTATTAGTATCTCCACAGAACCATGTGGTGCCACGAGCGGTGTCGTTATCAGAACCATGTACCAATAACGTAGCAGAGTACAATGCGTTATTGATTGGTCTCGACATAGCCAAACAATTAAACGTGAGACACCTGGAAGCATTTGGGGATTCACAGCTAATCGTGAAACAAGTAAGGGGAGAGTATGAAGTCAGGCACGAAGACCTTGTACCTCACCATGCAGCAGCCGTGACTTTAGCTGACTCGTTTGAAAGTTTCTACATTGATCATGTACCCCGTCTGCAGAACACTTATGCCGATGCATTGGCGTCACTCGCGGCTACACTAGCCTTGCCTGAGAACGCTACTCGGCAGATTATCGTGTCTAGTAGACAATTATTCGGCCAAAATACGCATTGCAGATCCAAGCATGTGAGAACAATCCTAAGTCACTCGAAGCACGAGATTGGCGATTCCCGATCATCGATTATGTCTTGCACGGGATCTTACCTGAAGACACAAAAGAAAGAGAGTCTATTCGTCGGCGAGCATCAAGGTTTTACTCGACTCCCAATTCTGGACCCTATATAGAAGGTCATATGGCGGTGCTGCCCGATGTTTGTCAATTAAGGAAGCAGAGCGAGTCTTGAAAGAAGCTCATGATGGCATTTGTGGAGCACACCAGCCTGGACCTAAGTTATGGGACCGATTGCGTAGACTTGGTTATTATTGGCCAACAATGGTAAAAGACGCCGTGGCTTTTGCTAAACGGTGCCATGCATGCCAGATACATGCTAACTACCTTCATCAACCGTCGGAACACCTGCATCCTACTGCCACGTCCTGGCCATTTGAAACGTGGGGGATGGATATTGTCGGTCCAATTTCTCCACCTTCTTCAAAAGGACATCGCTTCATATTGGCGATAACTGATTATTTCTCAAAGTGGGCCGAAGCCATTCCGTTGAGATTGGTCAAGACAAGTGATGTGATCAAATTTGTCAAACATCATGTCATATACCGATATGGTGTGCTGAGGCAGATTGTCCACGACAATGGTCCACAATTTGTCAGTCATGCCTTCACGCGATTTTGTGATAAATTCCGGATCCGGAACCTAGCATCAACAGCTTACTACCCCGCTGCGAACGGACAAGCTGAAGCTTTTAATAAAACGATCATCAATATCCTTACTAAGGTGGTCTCTGCAAACAAAAAGGATTGGAATGACAAGCTGGGGCAAAGTTTGTGGGCTTACCGCACAACGGTTCGCACACCGACGGGTACTACCCCATAATCTCTGGTTTATGGCTGCGAGGCTATTTTGCCATTGGAAATTCAAATCCCATCGCTACGAATAGCATTAACCACCGGAATGACGACTGAAGAAAGTCATCGCCGACGTCTTGAGGAGCTTGAAATGTTGGACGAAAAGCGACTACAGGCTCAACAACGTATCGAGTTTTACCAGGTCCGGATTTCCAAAGCATTTGACAAGAAAGTCAGATGTCGTATTTTTAAGGAAGGCGACCTAGTTCTTGCTGTCCGACGCCCAATGATTTTGAATTCTAAAAAGAAGGGGAAATATGAACCAAAATGGGAAGGACCATTCGTGGTGGAGTCTGTTTACTCGAATGGAGCATACCGCCTAACCAATCAAGAAGGCGACAAAATCATGATGCCTATTAACGGTAAGTTTCTGAAGAAATATTACCCTTAACTTTTTGTTAGTCCTGCAAGATAGTAGCTTCATCCTGCATAGTTCACGCATCAGTCCTCTGCAATAGGACGGTGGGGTTACAGAATGTTATCACATTAAAAGTACCTCTGTGCTATACAGCGTTCTACCGTGTGAAGAATATCACCCGTATCTAATTATCAGGGATAATGATCTGCCATGTGTCGACTCGTTACCTTGTCATTTCTGAAGTATCAGCCTACCAAGTGATGTGCCAATATGTCATCTTTTTGATGTTCGTCATTTCTCATAAATGACGTTCATTGTCCAATATTGACCTACCAAGTGATGTGTCAATATTTCATCTTTTAGATGTTCGTCATTTCTCATAAATGACGGCATCCACTATTCAATATTGACCTACCAAGTGATGTGTCAATATTTCATCTTTTAGATGTTCGCCATTTCTCATAAATGACGACATCCACTGTCCAATATTGACCTACCAAGTGATGTGTCAATATTTCATCTTTTAGATGTTCGTCATTTCTCATAAATGACGGCATCCACTGTTCAATATTGACCTACCAAGTGATGTGTCAATATTTCATCTTTTAGATGTTAGCCATTTCTCATAAATGGCGACATCCAGCATCCAATATTGACCTACCAAGTGATGTGTCAATATTTCATCTTTTAGATGTTCGCCATTTAAATGACGACATCCACTGTCCAATATTGACCTACCAAGTGATGTGTCAATATTTCATCTTTTAGATGTTCGCCATTTCTCATAAATGACGACATCCACTGTCCAATATTGACCTACCAAGTGATGTGTCAATATTTCATCTTTTCGATGTTCGTCATTTCTCATAAATGACGACATCCACTGTCCAATATTGACCTACCAAGTGATGTGTCAATATTTCATCTTTTCGATGTTCGCCGTTTCCCATAAATGATGACATCCACTGTCCAATATTGACCTACCAAGTGATGTGTCAATATTTCCACTTTTCGATGACGTTCATTGTCCGACATCGGCCCACCAAGCGATATGCCAATATTCCAACCTCATCATCCTCATAAACGAGGCCTGTTTATAATTTAATTGTTTGTAAATAGAGGAGAAATTTTAGCAGTTAAGCCTAAAAGAACCTCCTCGAAAACTCACCATACTGAGGGGAAAAGTATGGCTAGTCCAGTTTGAACGGCAACTGGTAAAGACATACCAAGTCCGTTGATAGCTGGGGGTTTGCTAAAAATTCCAGATTGCAAATGCAAATTGCACAAGAAAATATTGAGTGAACACAAAAGAGGGAATTTTATTCATAATCTAATCGAAGATACATAAATTACAAGTGCTCGACGGCCTGACGGATTTCTGCAGCAAGTGTGACCATAGCTTCCCGGTGGGCAGCCTTAACCTCTTCCGTAGCTTGATTATGGAGATCGTTATCAGAGAGTATCGGCATGTGGCTCACAAAGAACACTTAGCTTATCAATTCATCGATTCGTTTTGCACCGCCGCTGGTGTTACGTCCATTGAGCCGCCGAGTCTGATGCCTCTCGGTAGCAGCTATTAGTTCGCTCTCCGCCGCCGCTAGCTTGGCCTGGATATCGATGAGTGCAGCCTTGTAGGAGTCAACCAGGAGTCGTTGGTTACGCTCGATGTCCGCAATCCTCTTGTTTTCATTAAATATAGTTGCGGTCATTTCCCCGAGCTGGTGAACCGCCTGCTTCTTCTCAAGTATTTGACGCTGGAGCTCAAATTGGGAATCATCCCTTTGCCTTATAAGCTGCATGGCACGATCTTCAATCTTGGAACGAAGGGGCTGATCGCGCTGAGTTTGCCATTTGTTGAAGAGGGCCTCTACCTGTACCAGACGTGTGCGGTAGGGCAATGTAGCCGTAGCATTGGTCAAGCTCTGCATCACATCCAGGAGAGGTTCCAATACAGCCTTGATCCCAGCAAAATCCCCACCACGCTCCAACACTTGAATAGGAGATTCTTTTAGGATGGTGAGGAAATTATTACGAATCATAGATACCCCGTATTCTTTTGACAAGTCAAAAGAAGAGGGGGCAGCAGTAGAAGGACTTGACCCCAACGGACAAACCGATGCAGGGATTGGCGGAACTTCAATTGAGGGGGTGGTGATGATAGTCAAAGCAAGTGAAGTTTCAGGCACGATCGCGGCAGGGATCGCCGTATCATCATCTTGAGTCCCGGTTTCCGACTCAGAAATAGTAGTGGCCGCCGTGGACATTTCAGCATGGACCGGAGCATTTTCGATGACGCCTTCAGCAGTCGTACTCAAACCGGTGGCAGGACCAATCAGAGCCTCTTGCCTTACCCGCTTGGCCAAACATTTGGTCTGTGGAGGCCCTGGTCTTTTGGATCCTCGGACTGTTGGCATCGAAACTTCGCTTTCTCCAGTTTGTTCTTTTTGATAAAAAAAAATTTTTATAAGGAGATGAAAAGAGTTAGACAAGGTGATAGTCTAAAGGATTAGGACAAGTCGAAATTATCATACCAGCAGACCCTGGAATGGGGATGGTCTCCTCGGGCATAGCTCCAGCAGGTCGATTAGGCGAGTCGTGACTTTCGAGAGATTCCCGTGGAGGATGCTCCGATGGTTCATCTGCAGGGACGAAATCTCTGGGTGCCTCAGATGCATGTGCAACCCTAATAGTATCCTCAGCGTCGGTAGCGGAAGGAATGTTACTGCCATATTCATTCAATCTAGAGGGGCTTGGGAACACGCTGTCATCCAGAGCCTCGTCTATCTCCGCCTGAGTCTCGTGAGGGCTAGATTGGCGTGATGTGTCCGCACCAACTCTCGTCGGGGGTTCAACAACTCCAGCATCCTTCTTGGCGTGCAGGAACTCCTTCAGTCCGGGCATGCGGCTCTTAGTTGAGCTCTGTCCTTCTTTATAACGGCGCCGAATCAATCGTAGCCCAGAGGAATTGATGTTGAAGCCGGGAATTGCCGCGTTTGCTATACAGTGCCATTTAAAGTAGGCAAAAGTCACCCGGGGTTACGGATCCCGCTGTGGAAGTGAAAAACGAACACCCGTGCCACCCGCAACAGTCCAATGCTAGGCCCGGGCGCCAATAGTCAGGCCGCAGCCATAAGATTGCAACTGAGTGTTGGGGTTACCTATATACAGTTGATCATACCCAAATTGACGGGCAAAACGACATGGTAGGTAAGGTTCTACCACACACACTGGACCGAAGCGATAAATAAAATACCCCGGACGGATGTTCAAGAGCCACAAGAAACAACCCAATGACAAAGTGGTATAACCCTGGGCGTCGGATTCATCTACCATAGTCTGCCCGTAGCTAGCCCCAGAGAAGCGGGGAAAGCACCGGTTGAAAGAATAAGTCTTATAATCCCGGAGAGCACGCCGCACCGAGACCATGTAGTGTCTGCTCCACTCCGAGTTTTCCAGTCTTTGGACAAAAGGGGTAATTTGTCCATCAACCTGTGTAGAAGGTGCACTCATAAGCGTAGGGCAATGCATAACAAACCATGCCATAAGGTAGGCATAAGGCAGCTCTACTCTGGAGTTCTCAGTGCCTTGATTGAAAGCTCTGCAAAGACACCGTAATCCCCAATGAAGGCGGGCGATCATAGCAGGAAGGAGAGCATATTGACGGCCGTGAGCTAGGCAAACAGCTGGAAAAATCACATCAACAGACAGTGCATCAAAACTGCCGCTAGGGACCATAACATGTTTCAGCCACAGCATGAGATAACCTGCTAACGCCGCTTTCGAAGAAATGGGTTCCCCGTCCTGATAGATATAGGTATCAAAGATCATGCCCGCTGGAAAACCCTGTTCATCTGTGGAAGGTACATAGGAAAGCGGGAGGTTACTAAGCACTAGCTTCGATAAAGGGCCTGCTTCAAGAGGGTCTAAAGGGAATACAGGATCCTTTTTATTGTCCAAACCAGTGAAAAGATAATGGGCCCAAGTGCTGTGGTTGACAGTCTTTTCACCTTTCTTATCTGCACGGCCTTGGGAGCACGCACAAATATGGAAATGACACATCAACTCCCAGTAAGTCTCAACAATTTGGGGGTAATCTTTCTCCAACCTTACCAGCTCTCTGTGGCTTGGGATATACTCCTCATAAGGATACCGGCCGTACAGTAGTCCCGAAACCTCAGCCATCTCGTGCAAAGTGACGCCTAACTCACCGTCAGGAGTGAAGAATGTGCGGGTATCAGGATTGTATAATTCCAGGATGCCAAAGAATTGGTGAGAGTTGGTCTTCAGGCCAAATTGAGTCGCCCTGAGCGGCGCATAGAGTCCGATCCTCTGAGGATCTTCGAGATGGTTCTTGAGAATATATTCGGTGACATGCGGCCACCATTGAGAAGAACTCCAACGAGACCAGCCAGGAGTCCTGAAATCTTTGGCAGGAAATTGACGCAGAGAAGCGTGAAAAGTCCGACAAAAAGTATTGGCTTCAACAGCTGACTCGCCGACGGGAAAATCCTTTTGAAATGATCCCGGATGCAGGCCAGTGATGTAATGGCCGTGATGGTCTACTTGCGCACCATCTCAGGAAAAATGGCCACAAGTCACTCCATCTTGGGAAGGAGTTAAATCCCAGCTCATCTGCCGGGGAACTGAAGCAGCCCGCAAATCGATGTGAGCGATCCGCGTTCCATCGCAGGCAGGAACATAGGACGTTGGCCCACGACTCTAAGCCACCGGCAAGGACCCAAATCAAGCAAGTCGGGGTCTTCTGAATCATCACCGAACAAAAAAACAGGTTTCTTGATGGGCGTCCGGTCGGTAGATTCCAAAGGGGCATCCGTCACTAATCGCCTTAAAGTAGGAGCCGAAAGCTCTGAAAGCAGTCTGAGAGCCTCCTCGCTTCTATCTTCGAATATAGGGGCATCTCTAAGAGAGGAATAATAAGCATCAGGGTCGGTATCTTGAGCTCTGTTTGCGCCAAAAGCACTCCGATGTGGGACAGGGACAGACGAGTGCTCAACTGCACATAAGACAAAGGAGGTAAAATAAGTCAGTCCAAGTATTGAGTTATTACAAGGATTGAATTAGGGCTATTATGACAGCAATGCTAGTCAAAACGGACGAGCCTCGCTAAACGAGCCCCGTTTGACAAGAAGACGAGCCTCGCCAAACGAGCCCCTTTTGACAAGAAGACGAGCCTCGCCAAACGAGCCCCGTTTGACAAGAAAACGAGCCTCGCCAAACGAGCCTCGTTTGACAAGAAAATGAGCTTCGCCAAAGGGAGGAACGTCGGTCAAAGAATGGAACTTCGCCAAATAGACGAACTTCGAACTTCACCAAATAAACGAACTTCGAACTTCGCTAAATAGACGAACTTCGAACTTCGCTAGATAGACAAACTTCAAATAAACTCCGAGCGGAGTTCGGTGAGAAACCAAGTCTCGCAGAGTTGTCCTCAGGTGAATCTGGAGGTTCATTTGCCCAACAGTACAAGTGAACTAGGGGTGCATGAACCTCGTCAATAAAGACGAGGTTTGTTAGTCAAATAAGGCAAGCCTCATTGGAAACTGCCTATGCAGTTGGAAAGACGCCACCTTTCAGATGGGTTTCGTCTCAAGGGTGAGAATTGCTCCAGAAAACCAACCCTAAGGCGGTTAAAAATCAGATCTTCAAAGCTTTTACCTGAAAACCAACCCTAAGGCGGGTAAAGATCAGACCTTCAAAACTTTTACCTGAGAAAGTGGGTGGAATGGTGGAAGCATCGACGGGCCCATTAGTCTTCTTGCCTTTGCCAGCGGAAGTCTTGGGGGCCATGGTTGAAGAATGTAAAAATTTCAGGTGCAAACGAGAAGTTCAAAACCTTGGAGGAAATGAAAAGGAGGTGTCTTTCTAGGCCCTTCAATGCCATATATAGAGTTTGGAAGAAAGCGGCCGGCCAACGGTATTTGGCGACCCCACGATCCCCAAGGCGAGATCTGCGGATAGGATTCACGGATATTAAGGGACATTTGAAAGATATCAAATCTCTAGGCTGCCACGTGGACATAGGCTTTAATAAGGATCAGTACGAAGCGAGGTTCAAATAATGCGGGGTTCGGTGCTGCAGCCTCGCATTATAAGTCCGGACGAAGTTGATGAGCGAGCATCGTTCACAGCAATCAAGAAGATTCAAAGTATTTCAGACCCGGCACAACCTGATTCGACTCTGAAAACTTTGAAGGGGGTTTTGTAAGCATTAAAAAATGCTAAGAGACAAAAGAGGAGGTTCGCCCTGGCAGCGAAGCTCGACGTTCACATGAGGTTCGCCCACCCAGTGAATCTCAATGTTCAACCGAGGTTCACCTATAGTTGTGAATCTCGACTTTCAATCGAGGTTCACCTACAGTTGTGAATCTCGACTTTCAACCGAGGTTCACCCACAGTTGTGAATCTCGACTTTCAACCGAGGCTCGATGTTCAACCGAGGTTCACCTACAGTTGTGAATCTCGACTTTCAACCAAGGCTCGATATTCAACCGAGGTTCACCTACAGCAGTGAATATCGATATTCAACCGAGGTTCACCTACAGCAGTGAATATCGATATTCAACCGAGGTTCACCTACAGCAGTGAATCTCGACATTCAACCGAGGTTCATCTACAACAGTGAATCCCGGTATGCAATTGAGGTTCACCTACAGCAGTGAATCTCGATGTTCATACGAGGTTCACCTACGGCGATGGCTTCGACCATCATCGAGGTTCTCCTATGCGGTGGCTTCGGCTCATCCATACTCAACCAAAACGCCCACGTTGACCACGTTCCCACGACTTCAACCCATCAACAGCTGATAATAAGGAGCCACATTCCCACGATGGGGGTGGCCAGTTACATGCCTAAAACCTTATAAATAGCCTTGAGCAGCTATGAAGAAGACACACACGCACGAAGAGAGACTTAGACGCAGAAGCTAAGATCATTCAGCAATCTCAAGAGCATCAGCAACCTTGTTCTGATCGTCAACGGGAAGCAATCTCAACGTGAGCATCGAGGGAAGCATCCTTTCGCTACCAAAAACCCACATAACAAAAGAGAAGTCAAATCAACCTTCTCTTCCTCTGTAATCGAGAGAGTGTGATTGTAATTTTTTTTTCAATCAAACAAAACTTTTTCGACCCTACACTGACTCATTATGTGCTTTATCAATATTTGTTGGGGAATTTGTTAGTGAGGCCTTTTGCAATTGCTTCACTACTTAATACGCAATTGATCCTACATGGGATTTTCCATATCCTCAAAATAACTGTTTATATAAATTGTTTGCGATTATTTACAGAATTTATTGATGTTATCGACTATGCTTGGAATGCCAGAAGTGGCAAAGCTTGATACACTTTATGATTCACTTTGATCCATATCCACAAGACATAATCATATTGATTCCTTATTGACTTTCAGGTCTCAAATGATGATTTTTTTTTCTTCTCATTATTAGATATTCATGTGACATGTGTTGGTGAATACACGCCGAATTCTGATAGGTGAATACAGGTACAACTTTCACTATATTCCTATTATCTTAAAAATATTATAAAGGTTTGATATTTATGGACAAAAGCATTCATATAAAGATCAGACATTTATTTTTAACCATATTATTTTTGTAGTCTAAGTGCAATCTAAGATTTCTACACATTTGGAATTATAAATTTAAACACATTAGTATAGTTTATTGTTGACCTCAAATTACATTTCATTATGTCCCAAAATTTGATGCATTTCCTGAAGAAATGTTATGTCTCAATTAATTCATGCAATTCACTCGAAAATCATGTGTTAGAAGACTCATTGCTGAGCTAGAAAGTAAGTGTACATGCATTACGGGCAAACTTGGTTAACTTCAAAGATTTGAGGGATTAATTTTAAAATGGCTAAATATTATAAAACTTTCCTCAACTTTGGACAATTCTAAGATATCCTCCAAATATGAGAAAAAAACCCCTTAGCTTTAGGAATTATTAAAAGCCCTTTTAACTTTAAATTTTATCATAAAATCCCTAAAAGCATGAACTATAAAATTCAATGGCAACAAAAAATAAATAAATAAATGAAGAAAAATCCTCATGCATTATTTTTACTCACCCATTTGAAAATTGCGGTTAATGTTGTAAGGAGGGTTTTTGATAAAATCTTAAAGTTAAAAGGGATTTTCTGATAACCCAAAAACTTATGGATTTTTTTTTTTTTTGATATTTTGGAATTTATAGGAGGTTATTTTATATTAGGTCCAAAGTTGAGGGGGGTTTTCTAATATGTAGACATCCTAAAATATGTTAAGAATCAGAGACCTAAATTAATTTCAATTATTTTAACTAATTAAAAAGTTATATATTCAAAGGACTAATATAAAAAAAATACCGTTTAGGTTTTGAACTGATGTAGAACACATTGCGGACACCTTCATGGAGAAACGGGATCGTAACAAGCCCAAACGCGGACCCGGTCGAGGAAAATAGGTTGCAACGAAGAACGGGTCGTAACTTTCAATCCGTAAGTCGGATTTGGACGATTTTTTTTTTAAATCACATGTTTTTTCGAGACGGAGCCAACCAAACCCACCTAGTTTGGTTTGCTCGCCATTCGTTTCATCAAATTCCTTCCGGATTGAGAGATATCAGCGTTTTTGTCGATTTTTTACTATTTTTAGTAATGTTTTAGGAGTCTGTTTGGATTAGGAAGCAAATCCGGTTTGATTCCAAATTTGACCGATTTACTTCCCTAATCGTAGGGAGTCTTTTGAGGATAGTTTTCTTATTTCTATTTTTGACAAAGTTCGGGTCAATTAGAGTTCTTATTTCTATTTTTAGTAGGAGTTCGTGTCATTGTAGGATTCTTATTTATTTTTTATTTAAACAGTGTCTTGTAAGCCCTAGGGGCATATCTTTTCATCAATAAAATTTCATTTATTATATTTTCTTCGTGGATTCGAAGCTCTTCGTGGATTCGGAGATCAACCCTCGGTGGATTCCGAGATTTCAACTTCTGCACTGCGTCATGAAGTTTCTTCTTATCTTCAAACTGTTGTTTCTATCATCTTCTTGCTTATTTAATAGAATTTAATTTGCTTCAATTATTTGATCATTCCTAAAAATTCAGATTTTTAGTTTGATCTATTAATGGGACATTGGGATACTAAACAGTACTTCCTGTGGGTTTTATCAGGTGGTGCTATTGTTGACAGTTTGTTTCTTAGTTATTTCTTCTCATAAAATGGCTACAACATTATTTTTCCTCCTTGGCGCTAAGTGTGAGACATCTTCATCCTTTTAGCCCTTCCAATTTTTTTTCATGTTTTAGTGTTCACTACATTTTATGAGTGGTTTTACCCTTAACATAATTTATTTATGTTTATTTTCTCCTCTGTTGTGTTTGTGCAGGTAGTTTAGAATTCATCACAATTACATGTCTTTTGGATTATTATTAATATTAATATTTTTGATTGACTTATTTGTAAATTTATTATCTCAGGTATTTGCTCCAATATGTAAATTGGAGTGTTATTGGAGAGAGTTGAAGCGGCATATTTGAAAATTAGGAGATTTAATATGAATTTCGTGAAGTTTCTCTTCCAAAAGGTTTCGTCAAAAACAACAGTTTAAAAGTTTGTATGTATGACTTTTTATTTAAGAGTTTGTAGGAGAGGATTTAAGTTGCATATATTGGGGTGCTTCTGTATTAATAAATCTTGGTGTGATTATAACTAGGGGTGGAAGCGAACCAAATAATTAATAAACAGATTCGATTATTATTCGTCGGATATTCGTTTATATTCGATTCGGTAGTTCATTTAATAATAAATGAATATTTTTAGTATTCGGTGCATAAACGAATAGAATTTGATCAGAGGTATATTTGATTCGTTTGATTATTAAATATTCATTTATGTTTTCTACTTCTAGATTATTATATTGTGTTATCTTTTAGGTGTGAATAATTTTATAAATATTGCTATTTTTATAAGTATTATATTAATAATTTATAAATGTACACTATAATAATTCTTATATTGAAATATCATAATAACAATTAAGTAAAACATTATAAAAATAAATAAGAAAAGACTTCAAATATAGAGTTTGAAGTCAACACCTCATGGTTGAGGATCTTGACTTAACAAGTGTGCTATTGAGATATTAGTGAACATTTGACAAATATTAGTCTAATTAGCGTACCAAATTTGAACACCCTTTCCATATTCGACACGAATTCTAGTTCGACTTCAAATTCATGAAAATTAACCAAATCTGAATATGAATATCATGGTATTCGATTCGGTTCAGTTCGTTTCCACCCCTAATTATAACAGATGTTTGTTATCAATGATATTATATTTATGGTCTTTTAATGGATCAATATTTATGATAGGCAGCCCCATATATTTGATATATCATTTATGCGAATAAAGATTTGACGTCTTATACTGATCACTTGGTGTTGCAATCTAGTATTATATTATGTATATAAAATTGCAGCACCTTTGGTATGATGGCGTGAAACATAAATATCAATCTAAGTTGGTCTGTAAGTTTTATAATTTAACCAGTAAAAATTAAATTTTATATGAGGTTTAAATAATATAGTTTCTAACTTGCACAATGCACGATGCATAATTAATTTTACATTATTTTGTTTTGTTGAAAGTTGTGAATAATTGCGATTCTAATTTTCGTGATACGTTAAATTTTTTTAAAAATTGTGATATTTATTTATGTTGAAAATACAAGCTCAATATTGAACAAAGCCATGCATCGCATGGGTTTGAAACTAGTTAAGAATAAAAAAGAAAAATAAGAAAGTAAAAGATGGAGGATTCAATTAAAGATCTGAGGAATCTAAAATTGAATTCACTTACCAATTTCACTTATAAATTATGAACTATTCACTTTTTGTCACATTTTACTTTAGATTTATTAAGCATAGACTATCAAACCACTCAAGGAAAACATAACCTATCAAATTATCATTCAAGTAAAATTAATACTTATGAAGAGAACAATAACTAGATAGTAATTCTAGAATTCCTTCTACCAATTAGTTCTTTAATTGATTATCCTAAACATAATCATTTTAAGCACAAGAGAATGATTCACAAAATATAAAGGAAATTAAACTAGTTTCATATAATTTCTCAGTTCCTACAAGAATTAGTTTAAGCATCTTGTCAATAAAAAAGAAATAAATAAAAGGAAGAGAAATAAAAATAATTACCTAGAGGGTTCTAGCCTCTTGGTGAATCAAAGAAAATAAAAATAAAAATAATTCCCAAGAGAGTTCTAGCCTCAAGGCTAATCAAAGAAAAAGAAAGAAAATAAAAACTAATTCCCAAGAGGGTTCTATCCTCAAGGTGAATCAAAAAAACAAATCCCAGGAGGGTTCTAGCCTTAAGGTGAATAGTGTAAGAAAATAAAATCTAAGCTACAAAATAAATACAAGAAATTAAAGCAAGAAAGTAAAGACACGAAAGTAAATCTACTCTACAAGCATTAAAATAAATCTAATTCAAGAGAGTTCTACCCTCATGAATATTTAACAACCAAAAAAATATATTACAAGAAAATAAAAGATAAAAGAGAAAACTTACATTCCAAGAGGGTTCTAGCCTCTTGATGAATGCAAATCTTCATCTTGATCTTCATATTCATCTCATCTTCATCTTCATGATCAAATAAAGAGAAGAAAAGAAAAATAAGAAGAGGTAAAAATATTCTTTTATTAATTGCAACAAAAAGTTATAATTTAGAAGGTCTTCTCAATTAACAGTAACCCACCTCTCCAAAAGAAATTTTTATAAAATATTTCACACTCAAACCCCTCACTCTCTACCCCTATTTATAGCCTACAGTAATGAAGGAGAACCCTTGGATGAAACTTGATAAACTTGGATTAGTTGGTGTCTAAGGAAAGGTTTAGGGGTTGCGTAAAGCGCTCCGCAAGGAATGAGCTACTTAATTGAACTTTGATCTCCCTCTAGTACTATCCTTACCTGGCTAACTGATCGAGTAAACTTTGATCTTTTCATTAAAGGAGTTTTTGGTTAAGAGCTGGTCTAGTTGAGTCTAGGCTTAACCCTAGAGTTTAAAGTGATTGCATTGATTTGCTTTTGTTAATTTTTTTCCTTTCCTTTTTCTCATCATATTTTTTCCACTAAAAAAAACTAACTTTTATTTTTCTTAAAAAAATTATAAAAAGAATTTATTTTGGTGTATGCAAACTTGGATTAGGGATAATACCAATTGTTTAATCCGTATTGATTCATCTTTTGAGACCAACGAAATGGCCAATCCTAATTCACCCGTTCTTCAAGATGTGTGTTACCCAACTAGGAATGCAATCCCATCTTGCATTAAGCTCCCTGATGTTAATGAAACCAATTTTAAACTTAAACCGCATTTCATAAACATGCTTCTAAAATTCTTAGGAGTAGAATCTGAAGATGCATATATTTTCATCTCCGAATTTGAAGAAGTTTGTCTCATGATTAAGATGAGAGACTTATTCAAGGATGCGATCAAGCTTCGATTTATTCCTTTTGCTCTTAAGGACAAAGCCAAAAAATGACTGTATAGCTTACCCACAAATTCTATCTCAACTTTGAGTAAATTTATTACCGTTTTTGTGAAGAAATTCTTTCCTATCCATAAAACGGTTAAGCTTAGAAACAGCATTTAAAATTTTAAAATTATTCAAGGAGAACCATTCTGAAAGTATTTTGATAAATTCAAAGACATTCTTATCCAATGTCCTCACCATGGTCTTGAAAAATGGCGATTATGCCGAATTGTCTATGAAGAATTGGATTATTCTTCAAAAACTTTCTTAGAATTAATGTGTCAAGGAGATTTCTTAAAAAAATACCGATGTAGCTTGGAAATTTTTAGAGAGTTTATCTGAGAAAACCATGTAGTGAGAACACTGTGCTAACAGAATTTTATCAGTTTCTCAACCCAAATCCAGTGGTCTTTCCTTAAAAATAAACATAGCTTCTGAAGCAAATGTGGCTACAATTATGCGTAGGTTAGAAGCTTTAGAAATCAAAGAACGAGCTCCAGCTCAAATCAATCAAGTTTCTGTCTCAGGTTGTCACAATTGTCTTTCTCCATCTCATGTTTCAGAGGAATGTCCTCTCTTAGAAAATAATCAACCACTAGGACAAGTAAACATTGCATTCCAGTGTCTCGGGAATGATCTATTTTCTCTAACTTACAATTCACGTTGGAGAAATCACCCGAACTTTCCATGGAATCAGGGAAACTACTCCGGAAATTAAAATTTCGCTCCCTCTTCAACCCAACAATTTCCTAGGGGAAACACAGTTCCTTTCACTTCTCAAACTAATTTTCAACAACTAAATCTACCATATCCAAATCGGTCTCATTATCATCAATCTATAAATCATTCTCCTCCAAACTCTGATCATGATAAATGTCTCAATGTTTTGAAAAAGGGTTTAGAAACCATAATTAAGGCATCTATATAAACCACCAACTTGTCGACTCAAACATCCAACACTTTAAATTCCTTTATGTAATCAACCGGACAAATTCTTAATTCCAACACTCAAGCTATAGCTAGATTAGAAATCCAACTTGAACAACTAGCTAGTGTTGTGAGTGAGAGAGAAAAAGGAACATTACCGAGTCAACCCGTGACCAACCCTAAGGACACGGGATCAAGTTCATCCTACCAACCTCAAGTGAATGTAATCCATTCACTACGGTTAGGAAAACAAGTTGATAATCAAGTGAGAATGCCTCCAAATAAAACCCTTTAACCAGAACAAATTCTCTCTCTTTTTTATAACTCTACTCAACAATCAACCCCTGTCAAAGAAAGTCTTTCTTGCTGCCAATATCAGTGATATGCTCTCAAAGCCCATACCCTTGAAACACAAGGATCCTGGTTGTCCCACTATTCCATGTGTTATAGGAAATACTGTCATTGATAAGTAGGGGTGGAAACGTACTGAATCAAATCGAGTATCATGGTATTCATATTCGTATTCGGTTAATTTTCACGAGTTCGAAGTTGAACTCGAATTCGTGTCGAATAGGGAAAGGGTGTTCAAATTTGGTACGTTAATTAGACGAATATTTGTCAAATATTCACGAATATCTCAATAGCACACTTGTTAAGTCACAAGATCCTCAACCATGAGATGTTGACTGCAAACTCTATGTTTGAAGTCTTTTTTATTTATTTTCTATAATGCTTTACTTAATTGTTATTATGATATTACAATATAAAATTATTATAGTTTATGTTTATAAATTATTAATATAATACTTATAAAAAGATATATTTATAAAATTATGCACCGTAAAAGATAACACAATATAATAATCTAGAAGTAGAAAACATAAATGAATATTTAAAAATCAAATGAATCAAATATACCTCTGGTTAAATTCTATTAGTTTATGTACTAAATACCAAAAATATTCATTTATTATTAAATGAACTACCGAATCGAATATGACCGAATATCTGGACGAATAATAACCGAACTGTTTATTAATTATCTGGTTCATTTCCACCCCTATTGATAAGGCACTTTTAAACTTAGGGGCCAGTGTCAATTTGCTTCCTTATTCAGTCTACCAGCAACTATGCGTAGGAAAACTCAAACCAACAAGATGCACTTTACAGTTAGCTGATAGATCTGTCAAAGTCCTCATGGGTGAGATAGAAGATATTTTGATTATGGTTGGGGATTTTATTTATCTAGTAGATTTCATAGTTTTAGAAACACAACCTGTTTCCAATCCCAAAGGTCAAATACCAGTTATTCTAGGAAGACCATTCTTAGCCACTTTTAATGCTCTATCAATTGTAAGACTGGTCAAATAAAGCTATCCTTTGGGAATATGACTGCTGATATCAAAATTTTTAATACAAGGAGCCAACCACCTAATCAACATCTAGAAATAAATTACCTTCAATAGGTAGAAGAAGAAGAAAATGAATCAAATCTAAGTTTTGAGGAAATCTTTCATGAGGAACTGCAAATATTAGAGAAAACAGATCTGGTCTTTCAGAACGATGAAACTGTGTTGAATATATGTTTTTGATCCAACTATTGAAGAACTCTTTTATGATGAACTTAGATTTTTAGAAAATAAACAACAACCAAAATTTTAAACCTCAAACATAGATCTTGTGTTTGAGGAAATTTTAAAGAAATATTGGTTGGACAAGCTTTTGTTAATAAGGAATCTAAGTTTAAAATACACAACACCATTGATACCTACCTTCAATTGTTGTAAAAATTATTGAAAACCTTAGAATATTTTGAATTTAAGCACATCATTGACTATATCATTTTGAATGTCTTTAAAATTCAGTAGAATTTTCAGCAATAAGGTAGGATTTAATGTAGAATATGAGATTTTCATGTTTAATCCTTTATTCTACATCTTTAATTTTTGTCTCATAATAATAAAAAATTTTATTCTTCTCTCATTTGAGAGTTTCTTATTGTTTTAAAAACAAAAAGAAAAAAAAAAGAAAAAAAAGAGTTATATGAAAAGAAAAAGAAAAAAAAAGAAATGAAAAAAGAAGGAAAAGAAGAAGAAGAAGAAAATTTGACTTCATTCTCTTCATACCAAAGGTAATTGCAGATTTTTATCATTGTTCAAGTCGACCGAACAAATATAAGTGCTTCAATTTTACCTACTTTACTTTGTGCATTATAGAATTTGCATTGAGGACAATGCAAAATTTAGGTGTGGGGTGGGATTAGTCATTTTTCCTCTTTAGCTTAGTCATTTTTCCTCTTTTTCTTTCCATTTTTTCTTTTATGTAATATTTTCTCCATAAAATTATTGTCACTTGCCAATTTTATAGAGTTGATTAATAATTGATCTATTTGATAAAATTTAAATTTTCTAATCCTTACATAGTTTTATACTCAAAGTCACATTTTATGATAACTCTAAATAAATTTCTTAAGAAATAATTTTTAAAGTAATATACTTTACTTAAGTCTTTACATAGACTTTTAATTAAAGTGATGAATTTTTGCATGTTTATCTTAGAGTTGAAAACAAAATTTCAAGTTGTCTTGATCTGAAATTGTTTTAGACAAATACACACACACACACACACACACACACACACACACACACACACACACATATATATATATATATATATATATATATATATATATATATATATATATATATATATATATATAAAATTAACTTTACAAAAGAAGAGTGCAAAAATGGGCACCAATTTAAATTCTCTTAAAATCTAAGTTGGTTCTATCTTATTAAGCCTAAGTTGACCGAGTAATTAAGTCCAAGGAGTATTTTCATGCTTAATGACCTAAGCCCAATTGGGTTGGGATTCATTGGCCCAAAACTCTTTAAATGGTCACTTAGAAAGCCCGATCAAGAAGAATAAAATCTCCATGGAATAAAGAGTTAAAAAATTACTAACAATATTTTTATATATATAGTTATATTTGTATATATATTCTTGAAAAATAAATTGATTAAGAGACTTAAAAATTATTTAAAATAAAGAGTTAGCATGTTCTTTTCAAAACATTTAAATTAAATTTCTAAGTTAGACTTGGTTTTGTATAGCTATAATGAAAAAATTTTCTCAAGAAATTTGCCTTGGAGTTATACATAAAAATATTTTCTTGAGTAAAACTAGCTTCGATTACAATGTTCAATATATCAAGTGAATTGATTATACTTTGATTACTTTAAATTGGCAAGTTGACTGAAATTTATGGGTATATTCACTGTAAATCCTCACGAGACTACAACTCGTCTACTAGGGTAACCTAGGGGTTTAAAGGTTTGTTGTATGCGCTAAATGCAACTGCGATTCCTATGAAAGTGAGTTAGGATTTTTCTTTCTTTCCTTTTTTGATTTCTTTTTTGTTAGAGGACTAGCAAATGTTTAGGTGTGGGGGTATTTGATAATCATACTTTTATTATAATTTTATATCCTCATCATCTATTTTATACAAATAAATATATCACTAATAATTATTTTTATCTTAATTTGCAGGTTAATGGTGAAATAATGAATAAGAGCCCAAATGAAGATTATTTCCAGCCCAAAAGATCTTTACTGAAGCCTAGAATGCCTAAATCCAAAGCCCACGACTATGTTTAGAAGTAAAATCTCAACACTCATCACTTTCTTGGTTAGAATTATTAATAACTTGGCTTACAATTGAGAATCAAATCAAATATAGAAAAAAATAAAGTCAAATTCGTGCTTAGGATGGTCAACCACAAAAAAGGCGATATCTCCCAATCCGGAAAGCAGAATTTAACATGTTATATATAAAAATTACCTATCTCGACGAGACGGAGCTATCCAAATTAGTAGATTTTAAAAATTTCCTCAGAAGCAGCAGATTATGATAGAAATCCAAATTTAAGTGATACATATTCAATTATTTGAAGGTCAAGTTAAATTTTAAGAAGCCCAAAAGCATTTAAGAGAAGCCCAAGAGTCTTAAATGAATTAAATACAAGAGAAATAAAGTCCACAAAGCTCATCTCTCAAGTATTGAATCAATAGTCAAGATTATTTTAAGAGTTGTTGAAAAAAACTAATCCTAATTCTAGTTGATTTAGTTATCTTTAATAGTTAGTTTATGTTAGAGTCCTTATGTGTTTAGGAGTTAGTTTATATGGAGTTATCTAGAGTTCATTGAGGTATTAAACTTGTAAGCTATAAAAGGCACATGTGTATGGCCGTGAATAACATGCGGTAGTCAAGACAGAGACAAAAATCGCTTTACTGTAGCAGCCTGTAGAAAATAACAGAGAGCATCAAGTTTGATTTCTATTCTTCTCTTCCTCTTTCAATATTTGCATATTCTATTTGTTTTGCTAGTTTTTCTCCAACAGTGATATCAGAGCCATGAACCTAAATGCGATGACGTCGCCTTCTATTCATATATTGGATGGGAAGAATTATCATCGATGGAGAGTGCAGATGAAGGTGCTATTTGAATATCAAGATATATTGGGTGTCGTAGAGAACGGAGTTGCTGATCTCATAGATAGCGCAAGTGAAGCCGAGAAGAAAGCCCACAGTGAGATCAAGAAGAAGGATCAAAAGACGTTATTCTACATTCATCAAGGAGTGAACGATTCAGTTTTTGAGAAGATCGATGGAGCAACTACGGCAAAGCAAGCGTGGGATACTTTGAAGACATCGTACCATGGAGTTGAAAAGGTGAAAAAAGTTAGGCTTCAAACATTGAGACGTCAATTTAAAATTCTACAGATGGAACCCGCTGAAAGTGTTGCAGATTACATGACTCGGGTACTTCCTTTGACCAATCAAATAAAAATAAACGGGGAGAAGGTTACAGATTTAGCAATAGTGGAGAAGATATTGCGATCTCTTAAAGTAAAATTTGATCATATCGTGGTGGCAATCGAATAGTCGAAGGGTTTATCGAAGATGATAGTTGATGAGTTAATGGGTACCTTACAAGTTCACGAGCAACGCATGAACGAGAGGTCAACGGAGAAGCCCCTTGAGAAAGCTTTTCGAAGTCAAGGTTTCATAAAAAATAACAAAGGAGCGTAGGATGAAAGAGACCAGCGAGGAGGAAATTTCCATGGCAGAGGACGAGGATACGGAAACTACAACAATCGAGGACGCAGATACTACAATAGTAGAGGACGTGGCGGTTATAACAACAATCAAAGAGATGACGGCAATCAGAGAAGCAATTATCAATCAAATTCAAATTATCGAGGTCGAGGTCGAGGTCGAGGCTTTGGACGTGGTAGAGGAAACTTTAATAAATCAAATAGTGAATGTTACATATGTCACATATATGGCCACTATGCAAAGGAGTGCAAGTATCAGGATAATTCCCAATCCGGAGAAAAAGCTCGATTTGCACAAGAAAGAGGTGATGAAGATAACCACACTTTGTTGATGGTCACGGCAACCGGTGAAGAATCAAACTGCAACACATGGTTTCTTGATACTGGGTGTTCTAATCACATGTGCGGAAAGAAGGAGTTGTTCGTGGATCTGGATGAGTCGATATGATCCAAAGTCAAGTTTGCCGATGACAACACTATACCAGTGATGAGAAAAGGACGAGTTCTCATCAAGTTGAAGAATGGAGACCACAAGTTTATTTTCGATGTGTTCTATGTGCCGAATATGAAGAATAATTTACTTAGTATGGGTCAACTTCTTGAAAAGGGGTACGATCTGCGCTTCTCTGGTAATCAACTCTTAATCTTTGATAAAAGAAGTATATTTATCCTTAAAGCCCCTATGACAAATAATCGCATGTTTCGGGTTGACATTGAGAATGATGTTTATTATTGCTTCAATGCTATTATGAAAGATGAGTCTTGGCTGTGACATCTTCGGTTTGGACATCTGAATTTTCGCAGCCTGAAGTTGCTTGCTCAAAGAAATTTGGTGAGAGGCTTGCCCGTTGTAGATCATCCCGAACAATTGTGTGAAGGTTGTATTCTTGGAAAGCAACATAGATTACCCTTTGGTATTGAAAATACTTGGCGTGAAAAGAAGCCTCTTGAGCTCGTTCATTCAGATGTGTGCGGTCCTATGAACACTATATCCAATAGCAATAATCGATATTTCCTTACTTTTATTGATGATTTCACAAGGAAAATATGGGTCTACTTTCTGCAGCAAAAATCTAAAGTCTTTGATTACTTCAAGAGTTTTAAAGCCCTTGTTGAGAAGGAAAGTGGTTACTTTATTAAAGTGCTACGAACAGATGGAGGAGGTGAATATACTTCCAACGACTTCAATAAGTATTGCGCAGAAGAAGGAATAAAGCGTGATGTCACTTTTCCCTACACAACTCAACATAACGGCGTCGCTGAACAGAAAAATAGGACTATACTTGACATGGCGAGCAGCATGCTAAAGGCCAAAGATATGCCAAATTGTTTTTGGGGTGAAGCTGTCTCATGCATTATTTATTTGTTGAACAGGTCACCAACAAAGAGCGTTGATAATCTCACTCCTGAAGAGGCGTGGACTGGTTATAAGCCAAGTGTAAGACATCTCAAAGTGTTTGGCTCTATTGCGTATGCTCATGTTCCGGCAAAAAGAAGAAAGAAACTTGATGACAGAGGCGAGAAGACAGTTTTTATTGGCTACAAGTCCGGAGGTTACAAACTCTACAACCCCGCTACAAAGAAGGTGATTGTAAGCAAAGATGCTATGTTTGTTGAAGAAGAAGCTTGGAATTGGGATCTAGAAGCACAAAATAATTCACGGCGTACTCTCCTTGATATTCTTGAAGACGGTATCCTTATTGTAACTGAAGAAGCACCACTAGCTAATGCTCCTGAAGATCCAACCCCACAAGTTCCATTAGAAGTTGAAAGAACTAGAAGAAATCGCCAACCATCAATTCTTTTGAGAGATTATGAAGTAACTCCAGATGATGATGTTGATGCAGATGGAGATATAGTGCACTTTGCAATGTTTGCAGATTGTGAGCCAGTTATGTTTGAAGAGGCTATTCAAGATCCTAAGTGGATAAACGCAATGAAAGAAGAGATAAAGGCGATCGAGAAGAACAACACGTGGGAGCTTACTAATATCCCGCAAGGACATAAAGCAATCAATGTGAAGTGGGTTTTCAAGACAAAGATTAAGCTAAACGGCGAAGTTGAGCGCATAAAGCAAGATTGGTGGCGAAAGGCTACGAGCAAAGATCTAGTTATGATTACCAAGAGGTATTTTCCCCCGTTGCTAGAATTGAAACTGTTAGACTAATAATTACCTTAGCTGCACAGAAGCATTGGAATATTCATCAGATGGATGTGAAGTCAGCTTTTCTTAATGGGCCACTGGAAGAAGAAGTTTTTGTGAAGAAACCACCTAGATTTGTGAAGAAAGGGTTCGAGCATAAAGTATACAAGTTGAAAAAAGCCTTGTACGGATTGAAGCAGGCGCCGCGAGCATGGAATAAAAAAATTGATTCTTTCTTTCATAAAAATGGATTTCAGAAGTGCCCCTCCGAGCATGCCTTATATGTGAAGACAAACAACTCTGGTGATATACTACTATTATGCCTTTATGTTGATGATTTGATTTTTACGGGCAATAATATTAGTATGATTGGAGATTTTAAGAAGTCGATGATGCATGAATTTGAGATGACAGATCTTAGCTTGATCTCTTATTTTCTCAGCATTAAAGTGGTTCAACGAGATTATGGGATTTTCATATGTCAAAAGAGGTATTGTGCAGAGTTGTTGAAGAGGTTTCAGATATTTAATTGCAATCCTGTTAGAATTCCTGTGGAGGTTGATACTAAATTATTTCGAGATGG
The DNA here is from genome assembly GCA_012295165.1 of Asparagus setaceus. NCBI lineage: Eukaryota > Viridiplantae > Streptophyta > Magnoliopsida > Asparagales > Asparagaceae > Asparagus > Asparagus setaceus. The sequence continues at coordinate 26,977,752 of CM022709.1, read as the reverse complement.
TGATGGTGCACAAGTTGATCCTACTTATTTCAAGCAAATTGTTGGGAGTTTGAGATATCTCACATGTACAAGACCAGATATAGCCTATGGAGTTGGTCTAATTAGCAGATATTTGGAGGCTCCTCGGCAATCTCATCTACAAGTTGTAAAGAGAATTATGTGGTATTTAAAGGGGACTTACGATCATGGTTTGCTTTATTCTTCATCTAACATTGGTGATATTGTAGGCTATTCTAATAGTGATTGGAGTGGAGATCCTGATGATTGTTTGGGTCGAAAGTTGATTCCATTGCAAAACTTGAGAAAAATTACACTTTTTATTCTCAGTTACAAAGAAATTAAATGACTCTCTTACAAACTCGAACAGAAGACGCTACAAGTGTAGATCTCCTGTTTTTGTGGGACTTTGCCTGTGCCGGGGACGCGTAATCCGTGGACCACCGAGCAACGATCGTCGAATCGACGGGGTTGAGTTAATGCTTCGCTAAGGAAACAAGAACTAAAGCAAATATCTTAGCAAGGTAAGATATCTACTCTTCCCAAGAATTAAGGCAAAGCTTAATCTCGAGGAATCTCCCAAGGAAGCTTCAAGAACGCTCTTGATTTGATGAGGAGTTCACTCTTGGATCTTCAAGATTCACCAAAGGACTCCTCTCTTTGGAAATAAACTTTTCTCCTCTGAAAATAATCTCCTCCCCTAATAACCGTGTTAAAAGGGTATTTATAGGCTTTAGAAAGCATAACCGCCTCAAAGAGCATAGCGATTCTTGTTCACCGAGGCGGTTTTCTTGTTCATCAAAGCGCCTCGCGGTACTGTTCATCAAAGCGCCTCGCGGTACTGTTCATCAAAGCGCCTCGCGGTACTGTTCATCAAAGCGCCTCGCGGTACTGTTCATCAAAGCGCCTGTGATGCTGTTCATTATAACCGTTTTCCCCTCTTTTAAGGCACGATTAATGCCCTATTTATGCGCTTAGTGGCGTTTTCAAGGGTGTAACCGCCCACTAACATTAATGGATGTCCCCACATGTTAAAAATTCTAATGGGTCCCATAAATAATGATAAAACCCCTCAAGCTGTCGTGCGTTGGCGCGGCGGTTATGATCTCGCTCACGCAGCGGCAGTTTGGACACTCTGGACCATTTTGATGATAACTTTCCCGTCCAATCTCCAAATGAGATAATTGAAGATGCGTTGGAAAGCTGATGAGGAGACCTACAACTTTTATGTTTTGACCTTCTCCAGATTCAAAATACATCATGGCCAAAATCTGTGAGACAAATGCTCTTTGGGCGAGACAGCTTGGGCTGTCTCGCCACTGCGAGACACCCTGAACTATTTTGGTGATAACTTTCCCGTCCAATCTCCGAATGAGATAATTGAAGATGCGTTGGAAATATGATGAGGAGAGATACAACTTTTATGTTTTGACCTTCTCCAGATTCAAAATACATCATGGCCAAAATCTGTGAGACAAATGCTCTTTGGGCGAGACAGCTTGGGCTGTCTCGGCCACTGCGAGACACCCTGAACTATTTTGATGATAACTTTCCCGTCCGATCTCGAATGAGATAATTGAAGATGCGTTGGAAATATGATGAGGAGAGATACAACTTTATGTTTTGACCTTCTCCAGATTCAAAATACATCATGGCCAAAATCTGTGAGACAAATGCTCTTTGGGCGAGACAGCTTGGGCTGTCTCGGCCACTGCGAGACACCCTGAACTATTTTGATGATAACTTTCCCGTCCGATCTCCGAATGAGATAATTGAAGATGTGTTGGAAAGATGATGAGGAGAGATACAACTTTTATGTTTTGATCTTCTCCAGATTCAAAATATATCATGGCCAAAATCTGTGAGACAAATGCTCTTTGGGCGAGACAGCTTGGGCTGTCTCGGCCACTGCGAGACACCCTGAACTATTTTGGTGATAACTTTCCCGTCCGATCTCCGAATGAGATAATTGAAGATGCGTTGGAAAGATGATGAGGAGAACTACAACTTTTATGTTTTGACCTTCTCCATATTCAAAGCACATAATGTTCAAAATGTCGTGCATTGGCGCGGCAGTTAAAAGTATCGCGCATGAGAAAAAAAAAATCTGCAATGTCTTATTAGCGAGACACACCCAGCAGAGTCCTTTTCGCGGCATTAGACAATCCTCCTTGACTCAGATAATAACGTTCATCATCCTTTCTCTGGTATGAAGTGAATTAGAGTTCCATAGGTAATTTTTGATGCCTACAGATACCCCCTCCAAAGTTTTCAGACTCCGCTGTATTTTATCGAGGGGTCTGGAATACTTTGGATAATATACGCCTTGCTCCTGTTCAACGTTGAACTTTGTAGAAGAGGCCTATATCTTGCTTCAACTTTTGAACCCTGGCTACGCGACGTCGCTGACCATATTTTGGGATCAATAGCTGTTGCATTTGTATTTGAATGGATTGAAATATCGAAGTCGATTTTGGATTAATCATCTTCATCTTGAAGGTCACCACTTGGGTTACGATTGAAATGCCTTGAGAATCATTCAGAGAAAAAGCGTCGTCTGGTTTTCTGAACATCAGATTTCCAGGAAAGCTTCTATATGGAATATGGAACCGATTTGTTTTGAATATACTGCCTCAAATCTCGCGTAGAGGATAATCGTTGGGTCTCAAAGTTGCTGACTCTGGTGTCTTTCTTCGTGCGGGGTAATTATAACCGTTCCGCTCGATACAAGCTTGCGCGGCAGTGTTGGCTGTTGCGCTCGAAGACAGATTTGTACTCGCAATGAGTTACAAAGTGCATTAAAATCACGGTGGGAGAGAGTGCTTAACCCAGGCAGGAAGAACGAACCTGCTGTCTCAAGTTAGGATTTTTGGCAAACCCTCAGCCATCAACGGATTTGATAAGCCTTTACCAACTACCGTTTGAGTTGGGCTAGCATGTAAATTATCTGAGTCCGTTCTACATGTTACGTTGTGCTAAAAGAGTGAATTCTCTTAGACTTTATGCTACGATCTTGAATACGTAGACTTGATCAATTATCACGGGAATTGATTACCCGGCAGCATGTGTTAGATGCAGACTTATCTCTGGTAAGGGACAGAGATAACATCCCTATGCATGAAGGCATAGTTTAGGTGTCATGAAGGCATGGTTTGGCCCTAACTATTCAAAGTTTTGACCAAGTGGGAGTGAAAATTTGAAATGATCCTAACTGTAGGAAGGTTTGACCAGGATAGGAGTTTTGAGACAATCCTAACCGCGGAAGGTTTGATCGCTCAATTGAAGTGGACCTCTCGCTCATGGAAGGAATCGAGAGGGATTTTGACCGTGGTCCTAATCAGTAGGAAGGTTTGACCAGGATAGGAGTTTTGAGACAATCCTAACTGTCGGAAGGTTTGATCGCTCAATCTTGAAGTGGACCTCTCATTCATGGAAGGAATCGAGAGGGGATTTTGGCCGTGGTCCTAACTGTAGGAAGGTTTGACCAGGATAGGAGTTTTGAGACAATCCTAACTGTCGGAAGGTTTGATCGCTCAATCTAGAAGTAGACCTCGTTCATGGAAGGAATGAGAAGTGATTTTAATCGTGGTCCTAGCGTAGGAAGGTTTGACCGAATGGAAATTTTGAAGCGATCCTTCTTGTCGGAAGGTTTGATCGCTCAATCTAGAAGTAGACCTCGTTCATGGAAGGAATCGAGAAGTGATTTTAATCGTGGTCCTAACCGTAAGAAGGTTTGACCGAATAGAAATTTTGAAGCGATCCTAGCGTAGGAAGGTTTGATCGCTCAACACGAAAGTGGACCTCTCGTTCATGGATTATCCACCCGAGCTTTCTTTACAAAGCGGTATGGAATGTAAAGGAGGGCGGTTTAACCTCTTGTACTCATTGGAGGAAGGGGAGCAGTTTATACTCGTATACCTGTCGGAGTGTGGGAAGGTTTATTTCGGCATTAAGACGCCGGCTTCGACCAAGGCTTGGATGATGGCCTTGAGAGCTAAGCAATCCTTAGTAGGATGGAGGATCCTTACGTGAGTGCATACGGTATTTAGGGTCGAAGTCTTGTCGACCTCCTCGATTTATAATCGAGGCAACTTGATTTTGTTGTTATCAAGGAGGTGTTTGAAGATGATCGAACTTCTTCGTCTCGAAGGAGTATATCTGTGGAATTCGATTTAGAAGCTTTTGGCGTGGTCGTTGTTGTGACGTTTGACTAACGGCGATCCAGATGCCTTTCCTCTATTACGAGAGGAAAAATTTACTTCTGAGGGGTCAGCTGTCATTTCGCCTCTTTCAGCTTTCTTCCTTCTGAGGAAACGTTGGCTTGTTCTCCTCGTATTTTCAGATCTTTCCATGTAGTTGGTGGGACGACCCCCATGACTTCCAACAGATCAATGGAGAGATTATTGTGGCAAGTCTTCAATATAAACTTTTGATGGTGGATCCACGCAATTCATAGCTTTATTGCAGCAACGAAGGTGTCAATTGTCTCCCCATCCTTCTGCTTCTCATCTAGAAGAGTTCCAATCGAGACTTCGGTATCGTCATCGAAGAAGTTGCTGAGGAACAAGCTTTCCATGTCATTCCAACAGTTAATGCTTCCAGTTTTGAGTCTTCGATACCAATCGAAGGCAGCTCCCCGAAGGGTACCAACGAATGACCGAATCATCAAAGGCTCATTTCCCGAGATCACCCCCAAGTGAGACTTGAAATAGATCACGTGCTGTGTAGGCGAACCCCTCCCGTCAAAAGGTGTGAAGTTGATCAAATTAAATTTTGGCGGGTAAGGAATTGAATCCCACTCTCTAGGATACGGACACGGGATGCCGGTCTTCTTGACTTCCTGTGCAGACATCAAAGCATTGATTTTATCTTCAAGCTCTTTCATCTTTTCGCCGTCATCCTCCCCTTGTTTTGGATTACTTCCAATAGGAGGAATTAGAACATTTCCACCTTGAGCACCGGATCTGACTTTAGTCCGGTTGATCGGTAAATGTGTTCATCTACCTCGAATCACTGTCTTCGACATTATGGGTATCATGATTGATAGCTCCACCTTGTTGACTAGATCCGTATTGGTGGATGAGGTTATCTTGTAGTATGGGTTTGCAACTCCCTCATCATTGCATGGCTAGCTCCATTTCTGTTTTCATTTCGGCCTTAAGCTCTTCACGTTGTTTAGCTAGGGTCTCCTGTAACATTTGAGCTAAGGTTTCAAGAGTAATTGCAAAAGCTTCTCTGGGATGGCGACCAACACTTGACATTGTGTCATCGGAAGCTATCGCCGAATTGATGTCAGAAGCTTCGTCATCAGATGACTTTCCCTCATGCATCCTTCTATAGTCAATGCGTTGCGTGGCTCGCAATTGTAATTGAGACATTCTCTGAGAAATCGAGACCGATCTTTCCTCGGGGTGAAGTCGGGATGCATCCGTCGCCGGTCCTTTCCTTTGTTCACCATGTTGATAGTCGCCGGAAACTTATCAAATTGGATGGATGATCTCTTTCTTCTTCGATAACGTCTTGGCTGTGGTTTGAGATCTTCGTTCTTGTGAGGAAAGCCGTTCGAATCTTGAAGCTCTTTGTGGATGGCGTTGACTTCGAAACAGGCACATCCTGATAACAGCGTCTTAATCAGTTGTACACACAAGCATGAACAATCTATTTCGTCGATCGTCCTCTTTCGTGTGTTGCCACCCCCAGCCTGATTACACGGTTGATGTGGGTTATTGCAAATAACATTTCCACCTCAAGTGTAACGTTGTCCTTGGCCGGAGGACAAGTCTTCTTTGAGGCGTCGAACAAGGTAATCCAAGCGAGACACCGGTATCTCGTTTTGCAAAGGCATGAAGGGCCTGCGGTTGGCGGCGATTGAACTTATCTCGGTGGCGGAGCGGTTTACAACTACCTGTTGTTGGCGACTTAAGCTGTCTGTTGGCGAGGCGGTTTACCTGTTGTTGGCGAAGCGGCTTAATTTGTCTGTTGGCGAGGCGGTTTACTACCTGTTGTTGGCGAAGCGGCTTAGGCTGTCGCTAGCGAGGCAGCGAGCTGTCTCGGCTGCGGGGAAGATATCTGGGCGATTTTGAGGTAGATTTTGGGACCCAAACCGTGATTTTGAGTCGATTCCTGGTTGATCTCGACTCTTGTGCCTGCGAACAACGGCACATGCACGAACAGCGTGCATGGCGCTGGCAGCGCTCCTTCCTTGTCAATCGGGTCCTTTTGGCGAGAACCCATTCTTCCTTAGGAGGAGTGTTAGCGGATTGAAACCGAGGCGCTAAAGTTTGTTGGCGCCTCGGTCACATGAGTTCGTGTGATAATGAATTCGTCCGTTGACTCCATGGCCTTTGCAAGTTGTCGGGCCATCTTTTGGCGTTGTCTCGGCGAGCCCTCTTCGTCGAGGCGGTTGAATCTTGTTGAATGACTCCTTCTTCGAAAGGAATCAACTTGGCGAGCTCCGGCTTTGAGATCCACCGGTGTTGTTGAGAGGAAATGCGCCTCCGTCGCAAGCGAACAAGAATCGTTAGCATCTGTGAAGCGAACCTCCCTCTTAGGAGATGAGATCCTCCGATGTTTGCGGGTGAGGAGGACTTGATGAGGAAGAGGAGAGATATTCTTCAAACTTGGCTTGATCGAAGAAATAATCCAGTCCATCGACCATGAGGTCGGCTTGATCATTGCAAAGGCTGCGACACAACGATCTCGGGCTCGAGACCGTTAGCTCCCTGTGGTTAGCCATCGTGTTTGGGTCGAAAGTTGATTCCATTGCAAAACTTGAGAAAAATTACACTTTTATTCTCAGTTACAAAGAAATTAAATGACTCTCTTACAAACTTCGAGCGAAGGCGCTACAAGTGTAGATCTCTGTTTTGTGGGACTTTGCTGCGGGGGCCGTGTCCGTGGACCACCGAGCAACGATCGTCGAATCGGCGGGGTTGAGTTAATGCTTAGCTAAGGAAACAAGAACTAAAGCAAATATCTTAGCAAGGTAAGATATCTACTCTTCCCAAGAATTAAGGCAAAGCTTAATCTCGAGGAATCTCCCAAGGAAGCTTCAAGAACGCTCTTGATTTGATGAGGAGTTCACTCTTGGATCTTCAAGATTCACCAAAGGACTCCTCTCTTTGGAAATAAACTTTTCTCCTCTGAAAATAATCTCCTCCCCTAATAACCGTGTTAAAAGGGTATTTATAGGCTTTAGAAAGCATAACCGCCTCAAAGAGCATGTGATTCTTGTTCACCGAGGCAGTTTTCTTGTTCATCAAAGCGCCTCGCGGTACTGTTCATCAAAGCGCCTCGCGGTACTGTTCATCAAGCTGCCTCGCGGTACTGTTCATCCAAGCGCCTCGCGGTACTGTTCATCCAAGCTGCCTCGCGGTACTGTTCATTATAACCGTTTTCCCCCTCTTTTAAGGCACGATTAATGCCCTATTTATGCGCTTAGTGGCGTTTTTCAAGGGTGTAACCGCCCACTAACATTAATGGATGTCCCCACATGTTAAAAATTCTAATGGGTCCCATAAATAATGATAAAACCCCTCAAACTGTCGTGCGTTGGCGCGGCAGTTATGACTGTCTCGCTCACAGCGCGGCAGTTTGGACACTCTGGACCATTTTGATGATAACTTTCCCGTCCAATCTCCAAATGAGATAATTGAAGATGCGTTGGAAAGCTGATGAGGAGACCTACAACTTTTATGTTTTGACCTTCTCCAGATTCAAAATACATCATGGCCAAAATCTGTGAGACAAATGCTCTTTGGGCGAGACAGCTTGGGCTGTCTCGGCCACTGCGAGACACCCTGAACTATTTTGGTGATAACTTTCCCGTCCAATCTCCGAATGAGATAATTGAAGATGCGTTGGAAATATGATGAGGAGAGATACAACTTTTATGTTTTGACCTTCTCCAGATTCAAAATACATCATGGCCAAAATCTGTGAGACAAATGCTCTTTGGGCGAGACAGCTTGGGCTGTCTCGGCCACTCTGAGACACCCTGAACTATTTTGATGATAACTTTCCCGTCCGATCTCCGAATGAGATAATTGAAGATGCGTTGGAAATATGATGAGGAGAGATACAACTTTTATGTTTTGACCTTCTCCAGATTCAAAATACATCATGGCCAAAATCTGTGAGACAAATGCTCTTTGGGCGAGACAGCTTGGGCTGTCTCGGCCACTGCGAGACACCCTGAACTATTTTGATGATAACTTTCCCGTCCGATCTCCTAATGAGATAATTGAAGATGCGTTGGAAAGATGATGAGGAGAGATACAACTTTTATGTTTTGACCTTCTCCAGATTCAAAATATATCATGGCCAAAATCTGTGAGACAAATGCTCTTTGGGCGAGACAGCTTGGGCTGTCTCGGCCACTGCAGACACCCTGAACTATTTTGGTGATAACTTTCCCGTCCGATCTCCGAATGAGATAATTGAAGATGCGTTGGAAAGATGATGAGGAGAACTACAACTTTTATGTTTTGACCTTCTCCATATTCAAAGCACATAATGTTCAAAATGTCGTGCATTGGCGCGGCAGTTAAAAGTATCGCGCATGAGAAAAAAAAAATCTGCAATGTCTTATTAGCGAGACACACCCAGCAGAGTCCTTTTCGCGGCATTAGACAATCCTCCTTGACTCAGATAATAACGTTCATCATCCTTTCTCTGGTATGAAGTGAATTAGAGTTCCATAGGTAATTTTTGATGCCTACAATGATCGCAAAAGTACTTCTGGTTATGTTTTCAATTTTGGCTCCACCGCATTTTCATGGTCATCGAAGAAGCAGTCTATTGTTGCACTCTCAACTTGTGAAGCGGAGTATGTAGTGGCGGCGGCGAGCGCATGTCAAGCAATTTAGTTGCGCAATGTTCTAAGTCAGATTCGTGTTCAAGTTGATGGTTAATTGATTTGGCAAAGAATCTGGTCACTCATGGAAGGAGCAAACATATTCATATTCGTTACCACTTTCTACGAGACAATGTTGAGAAGAACGAGATCGTGTTGGATTATTGCAAGTCTGAAGATCAAGTTGCAGACATCCTTACAAATCCCTTGAAGTTTGAAGCGTTCGTCAAGCTGAAGCATATGATGGGAATGAGTACTTTACAGAATTAGGATTAAGGGGTGATGTTGAAAAAAACTAATCCTAATTCTAGTTGATTTAGTTATCTTTAATAGTTAGTTTATCTTAGAGTCCTTATGTGTTTAGGGGTTAGTTTATATGGAGTTATCTAGAGTTCATTGAGGTATTAAACTTGTAATTAATACCTTGTAAGCTATAAAAGGCACATGTGTATGGCCGTGAATAACATGCAGTAGTCAAGACAGAGACAAAAATCGCGTTACTGTAGCAGCCTGTAGAAAATAACAGAGAGCATCAAGTTTGATTTCTATTCCTCTCTTCCTCTTTCAATATTTGCATATTCTATTTGTTTTGCTAGTTTTTCTCAAACAGATCCTATGGCTATGAGGGTTGTTTGGGGGCCAAGACAAATATTATGGTTGTGATGGGTAATTTTGAGTGATTACCTTAGTTGCAAGTATACAACCTTTATTAAGTTATAGTATTTAAGATTATCGATCCCACGAGGAACGGGAAGTAGGAAGAGTTTTGTTCAAGTTTTGGTTCTCAAATTATGCGCATGACAATTAGGAGTTATTCAAATAAAATGAAAGTGAGAAAATGGTGAAAGTGGTTCGTGAGAGATAAGAGAGAGTGGATTGTGGATTGTGCACAATAAAACGAGAAAGAAAATGAGAGTGGAGAGATTTAGAAAATGTGTGTGATAAAAACGAGGAAGAAAATGAGTGTGAGGGGGTTTAAAGATGGAAGTGGTAAAGTGAAAATAAAAAGAAAATGAGTGTGAGAGAAGGAGGGTGATTGTGATTTGTGTAAATAAAAAGAAAAAGAAATTAAGAGAGGAGAAAGACAACAAATGAAAATAAGGATAAGAGGAAAATTAAGAATGTAAAGTATGGAGGATTAATTAAAGATATGAGGAATCTAGAGTAGATCCACTTAGCTTATCTCAATCTCACAAGAATGAGTTGGATTTGTTAGCTAGTTTCAAACAATCTCTAGGATCCCACAAGTATTAGCTCCACACTTAGAAAAGGGGTAATTTCCTAGGGTTCTAGCCTCAATGTGAATTAAAGGAAAGAAAAATCTATTCTAGAAAGTAAATACAAGAATTAAATACATTGCATGAAAGTAAATTGCATGAAAGTAAATTGCATGAAATTAAATTGCATGAAAGTAAATCTAAGCTACAAAGCAATTAAATGAACAAGAAAGAAAAAGAAGAAATAAAAGGAAAACAATAACTCCTGATCTTATTCTAATCCTCCTTTTGGTCCTTGAATTAGAAGAAGAGAAAGGAAATTGAAGGGGTGAAAAATTTTATTTATTGTGTAACAAAAGTTATAATTTTTGGAAGGTCTTCTCAATTAAGAGTAACCCTCTTCTCCAAATGGTTTTTTTACAAAATATTTCACAATCTCAAGCCCTCACTCTACCCCTCTATTTATAGATAACAAGAATCTCTCACAACCTTTGGATTTGCCTTGGCCCCCAAGTAACACTCACAACCATAGGATTTAGGTTAGTCCCTAAATAACTCTCATAGCCATAGGATCTCTCTGAATAATCTAGACCATTGATTTAATTCTTGAGAGATGGACTTTGTGGGCTTTATTTTTTTTGTATTTAATTCCTTTAAGACTCTTGGGCTTCTCTTAAATGCTCTTGGGCTTCTTAGAATTTAACTTGGCCTTCAAATAATTGAATATATATCACTTAAATTCGGATTTCTATCATAACTTACTGCTACTAATGAAATTTTGAGAATCTGGTAATTTGGATGGCTCCGTCTCGTCGAGATAGGCGATTTTCATATATAATATGTGTTCGCGGGGAAAGTTGTTTTATTCATTGTGGTTGAATTCGTTTACAGCTTCGTTGGCCTACAACAAAATTCAAAAAAAATGCCTTTTATTTTAAGGCGTACAATGAAAACGAAAATTACAACTTTTTCGAACAAACGCCGGATCTCTATTATACGGATCCTCGCTTGTGTGGGTTCTTCGCTGTCTTGGGGACTTTTATTCGTCCGTGGACCACCGCAATTCGATCGGTGGAAACCGGGTTACGGAACTCTGAGATGTGAAGGGCTCGTTCCACGAAGGAAGCGAAGTGCACGAGGGATCACACTCACGAAGGAGAGGATCGCCGGGGATCACACTCACGAAGGAGAGGATGCGGAGGGCGGGTGAGATCTACTAGGAGAAATCCAATGGCCGTGCGTAGCCGACCGAGTTAAACACCTCGCGATTTGTAGATCGGCGTCGGTGGATCGTGCTGGCGGTGCTTCCGGAGGTCGTCGGCGGCTCGTAGATCTCGCAATAATTCTTCGAAGATCGAAAGTCCGACCCCAAGAAAATCCGCGAAATCCCACCAAAAATCCCGTCCTCACGAAATGTCCAACCTCGAAATGAAGAAAACCCCCTATTTATAGAATAGAGGCGTAAATGTAGAGGTGGCTCGACCATGGTGGCGGCCACCGACCACTTGGTAGAGGTAACTCGGCCAAGTTGGCGAGGTTATGATTAATCCGTTTTCGCCGTTTTCTCGGTCTTAGGGTTTGAATCTGCCTATTCGACTCTTGGTCTTCTCGGACTTAGGTTCCGTCGTATTTGGTTACGGGACTAACTCTTGGTTTGTTCGGTTCAACGATCTGAAATCCGATCGTCTGTTCAAGTCCGGTTTAAACCGTGCTTGTGGCTGTGGGTTTCGTGGATTAGTGTCTCGGCGTCCGTATTATCCGGTGGGTTGTCATTCGCCGACTTCCCGCCACGAGTTGGTTTCGGGATCTTGTAAGTATTTTTCAGCGCTCTGAGATACCCCTCCAAAGTGTTTGATCTCATTCTTTTATAGGCGAGCACGGAATACTTTGGACATGATGGTTCGACCTTGATGTGAGAGGACAAAGGTTAGCTTCAAATCTTCGATTCTTCGGATCATCCGGTGCTTTGTAGGATTCACGATAAGGCCACGATCTTGCATTTATTGTCGACCGCTTGTTGAAATCTTGATTCGAAGCTGGTGGGTGAGTTTTGTTTGTAACTCGTGTTGGTTGGTTGTTGTTTGACTAACCATCAGACTTTTGGACTTCCTTGTATATCGGCGAACTCCTTGTTGGCGACACGTTGACTGGTGTCGAATACGTGGACTTTTATGACCTTCAATCGGCTAATTCTTCCATCATCACGTGTGTTGTTGGTTTGACCAAAGCGGGAGGGAAAATCCTTTCATGGAAGTATCCTCCGAGGATTCCTTGTCGAAATAGGAGACCATTTGGCCTTCAACCATCGTATGTTATCCCGCCGAATAAATCTTCAGAATCTTTCCAAATATAGCGGAGGGAGTAGGGGCCGATCAACGGACTGATTTGGCACTATTTTGACATCCGGATAAGGTTCCAATTGGGACTCCTAATTAGGGACTGATTTGGTTCCTTTTTAGATATCCAATTGGGTTCCAATTAGAATTCCTACTCATTGTCAAATAGGACTCCTTATTCAAAGAGGATTGTGTCCATATGGGGTTGTTATAAATACCCATAAATCCTCCTTCTTTTTGACCTAGGCCGCCCCCCCTTCTCTGTGCTTTCCTCTTGTTTTCATCTCACTTCGCGCCGTTTCGTCTCTTTCGAACAACAAGGTACGCGCACGAGATTTTTGCAAATTCTTTTTTCTTCTTTTTCTTCTCTTTTTCTCCTCTTGTGCATCAGGTGGCGAGACCGCGAGGGAAAACGAGAATCTGAGCAGTGGCAGGTGGCGAGCGGGCGCCCGGTGGCCTTAACGCCGGCGCGCCGCCCAGCGGTAGCGTGCATGGCCTTGCAGCGCCGTCTTATTGCTACATGGCCCGGCCTTCGCCGTCTGCAGAGGCACGGCGCCCGTAGCGGTATTGAATCTTGGCGCCAGCTATTTGGTATTTGAAATGCGCCCATGGCCGAGTCTTCGCGTTACCGGCGCCGCATGGGGGCTTCGTCGGGTGCTCGGCATCGGACTGTGTAGTCTATTGGTGTCCGGGCTTTTTTTTTTTTGACACTTTATTTGTTGATTTTTGACTGTGTATTTGACTCTATTTGTCTTCTTTTGCAGTTTCCGATGTCGTCACGAAGATCTCGTGTTCAAAGGGGTCGATCAACTCGCGTGCTGCGTGAATGCACGCCTCCTTCTTTCGGTGGTGCGCCAGTGTTATCATCTTCTCGTATATATATATGTTGTATCCCCGCTTCGCTCTCCTTTGTGAGGCGATTGGGAAGAGCCGAGGTTCTCCTTCGTGAGGATTGAGGCTTCAAAAATCGCCCGTCTCGATATTTTTAACGGGAGCGATTTCGTACCGTACCCTTGCCCTGTGGAACGGAATATATCGCCGCTTTGTTTACGCGACTATATTTATCATTCTCCGGGTATTCGATACGGATGAAATCGTCATACCCGTTATAAAGTCGTGACTCAATCTATGTAAGATGAATTCAACGCCTTTTACTAACTGAATATTTTCTGATTTCAGTTGATTATTCCTCGGGAGCTTTTCTGACTTACGCGGTTGATGGACGCCATAGTGACTATTATTCCACGTGTGATGATCCCGCGATTTGTATCTTGCCTCGATTTGCACCCGGCACATCATCGGAGACGATTCAGACTGTACTTGAGGGGAGTTCCCGCATCCTCAGACTATTGGTCACCGATGCGCCACTTGTAAAAGACACCAGCTCTATTGAACCTTTGCAAAAAATAGATTATCGTTGGTGACTTCGATTAAGGATCGGATCACGGCTTTTATCGAGTGGCGGTGGTTGAACACGGATGTGGAGGTCCTTTGTATATTCCCGGATACCTCGTCGGCTCTCATTGACCGATCTCGGTCGCCATCTTTGTGACCGTGCGTATGTCTTGGCGTCGTAGAGCATGATCATATCCATTGTGGATTTATTACCCGGCGGCGGTTCGAGGTTCCAGCGGAATCGTATCATTGGTCTTCGTCCGAAATTGTGGGGTTGGATACACGCCCGTGATGAGCTTTTGTTCTGCCTCGACCTTGAAGAATGCCTGCTCTGTTGGGGCGAGATGCCGTCTTCTAGTCCGAATTTTGGTTGGGTTCACTCATCAAGTAAACATTGGTGGGGTCGCGACCAACTTCGTCCTCGGTAGATGGGATGGAGAACCCGTGCTACGGCGTATTCGGCGATTAGTGCCACCATGTATGGCCTTCCAATCAGCCAACCATTTCTTCACCTTATTGAGCTCTATAATCCAGTTGAATATGTTTTCACTAAACACGGCGAGTTGGGGCTTTACATGAGATGTATCGTATCTCAGGTCTACCCATGGGAAGATCTTTGTATCGGAGTATTTCCCTTCCAATCGAGGCGAGCGGTGAAGGAACACCTTCGATCGTTACAAGACTTTATGGGATCTCACTTGTCATTATTATATTGCTCGGCCCAATCGAACCTTAGCCAAAAGGAAATTGCAAGTGAGTCTGAAGCAGTTCGCCAATTACTTGTTCCAGCATTTGGAGGACAAATCTGGCGAGGAAATATGTGAACTGTCACCGCTCACTCCTTCAAAGGTTAATGAACTGATCGAGAGGTCTGAGGCTAACTCTATCGGCTTCGGCTCGCGCATGAGATGGCTTTCCCCGAGGACCAAGTTTGCAACCTTTACGTGGCATGCGGTGAAGCCTATCGGTGACAACTCTTCTAGCGGCTATCTTGCAATATGGCTAAAGAAATGTGTGGTTCCACATCAATCCGATGATGCTTTACCCTTGGAGGTCCTTTATCCTGCAGTTCAGCTTGCCCACAAGAAGGAACTCTCTCTCCTCCCGGTAATGGTGGCCAATATCCACCGTGGGTTGCGGCATATAGCCCGGGCGTTTACTCAGAGAAAGGATGAGCCATCATCACGTATTCCTTCCGTCCGAGTAGAGCTCCCATATACCTATTTGATGGCTTGGCTGGTCCTTCATCGTCCCGACATGATGTCGGCCGGGTTCCAGATCGTCTACTCCTTTCTTGCGGTTGGTAGAGGATTGCGGATGGAAAGGCGTGGCTTCTGAGATCAAAAGCGGATGTAGATTCATAAAGGGTGGATCTTTTCGGATGTTTCCCTCGGTTCTACGAAGATATGGTGAGTCCTTGGTGACAAGGAAGTGCGAACCTGGCGGAACTTAAACGACATTGGTACATTTCAAGCGGCTAGTGAACATCGAGGCGAGGTATCTCATTTTCGAGTAAAGGAGGAATGCTTCATTGAGCCTTATTTTCCTGTCGTTTTGCTTTCGCCCGATTCGGTTACGACCAACTTTATGTTGGGAACCCGAACCGGCGGCTCGGACTTCGTGGTGGACTTGTGGATGGCCTTGAGCATGGTTGTAAGCGTCATGGGATGTACGGTACTAGATTGAGTCTCGAGCTCGAGGCCGTCGGTGGAGTCGACATTCCTTCATTGCAGTTGGCTATTAGTAGCTAATGAGTCGGTTCCTGTGAGGGCTATCTCAGATTTTGCGGCTGAATCATTGTTGCGGGCCGACACTCAGACACTCCAAGATGCCGCTCAAGCTCAGAGGAAGCGTCGCCAATCTCATCCGCCAATTGAGACTGAGGAGGAGTTCCACGACTCTGGCGCTGGGACTTTAGGAGAGGACCAAGCTAAGACTGCAGTTTATGAGAAGAACCTTGGTACTCTCTTCTTTTCCCCTTCGTTTTCTCATCCTTTCCATTGGATTTCTCATTCAACTAAATTTTCAGAATTTCGACCCTCTCAAGGGGTTAAACGAAAGAGGTTAGCCCATAAGAATCGCGTGAATCCTCGGTCCTTTGATATAGACTTGACCAGTAATGATCCAGTCAGTGACGGAGGTAACGATTCACCGTGATGTAATCTGAAATTTTCGGCTTTTGGAGACTGACATTTCTCCGTTTGCATGCAGGGGGCTTTAGGAATTATGATTCTGGCTTTGATTTTCCTCACCACGATTCTGCTGGGCCCAGTTCTGCTCATGCTGAGCTAAGTTTTACTCAACAAATATATGGAGCCATGGCGGAGGAGACTAATGTAGGACCTGATTCGGCGAATTCAGGTACATCTAACATCGATAATTCCTCTTCTAGATGGCGAATGCGGGAATTAAACAACTCGGAGTTCGTACCCCCACTAATTGCCTTTTTGCTTTTTTGCCCTTTTAGAAAAATTGCAGGAGACAAATGCACGAACCGAGACTAGGCAAGCTAACCCCACTGTAGGAGGTAAGTAGCTTTACCTATTGTTCGCCTTAATTGCATTCGCCTTCCTAATGCCTTCTTTTCGGACTTCTCCATGGAAGATTTAGGTAGGCGGTTTATATGGCAACACTTCCATGGATGACACCTCTGGGCTTGGTCCGAGGATGGTGATACTCTTGGTGAAGATTTACCCTAAGCTACCATCCACGAAGAAGGTATGAATTTTCTCTTCGATTAATTATAGGACCAGCCGTTTGGCCAATACCACTATAATTAAAAGAGGCTGAGACGTTCCCTTTGTGTAGTGGTAAGGACTCCTCTTTCCGCGCTTTCTGGAACCGGCTACCACGGTGTTGAGATAGATGAGCACGAGGGGCTCGGCTGCGGTTAACATATCGGCGATAGATCGCCTCGGTAGACTCACTAGTCTCACGAAACTACACGAAGGAGGCGGGTAAGAGTCCCCAATCGAATATGCATCCATTAGTTTTGGTTGAAGATTCTAAGGTTCTCTTTTCCTTTATCACGAGCCTACACCTCGCCTCCATGATTTGGTGAGGCTGATGGTGGGCGAAGATCCATCGGCTTAACATCGTTTAGAAGTCTTCGTTCTCTTCTTTGATGAACATGGTGATCGATAAGATTCTTCGTGGCGGGCTTTCTCTCCATCGGTTTAGGCCATTGCTTGGTCCCGGACAGCCACGATCGAGATATGGGTTATCTGGTGGCTCGAGGCCATTCTTGATGACCTCGCTCATCACGGAGAAAGCTTGAGACTATAAGAGCTGCGGTGGAGCTTCCTCATATGTAGCTGCTCATATTGACTCGTTTAGAGGCTGGCGATGCTCGTGTTTTCTTGGGCTCGAAGTCGGATCTGAAGACAGCGCCGATCAGCTTCGGGCTGTTGTTCTTGAGACATATTCTTTCCTAAGCCATATCGGTGATATTGTGGCGAGTCGGAGAGGATAATCTGCTTTCGGGGAGAGCTCCATGCGAGGAAGATAAGATGAGTATTTTGGGCGGCCAAGGCCAACAAGGAAGAAGCCCTCGCCGTCGTGTCTAAGGAACTTCGACCTATCGAAGCGGCTGGTTGAGCTCGAGGAGGCAACCACGAAGACGAATACCGATGAGGAGTCGCCGGGGCTGAGTTGCGGGAGAACTCCACCGGGCTTATAGTGATGAAGTATCTCATTTCGAACAACAAATCCTTTGTCATAGACTTGATGTTTAAGCGTTGTAGCTCCTTCTATATTTGCTTCAAATGAATAAGATTTATTCCTTTCATTGTTTATTATGATTCTTTTGCCGTCGAAATAATTAACCATAATACTTATAGGATTTTGGCAAACCCTCGACCATCAGCGGGTTTGATTAGCCTTTACCAACTACCGTTTGAGTTGGGCTGGCGTCGCGGATTATCACGGATCCGTTCATGCGTGGCGTTGTGCTAGAAGAATGAAACTCTTCTAGACTTGTTGCTATGATATTGAATACATAGGCTCGGTACTCTTTTACGGGCAAGAGACCACCCGGCAACGCGTGTTACGCGTAGACTCATCCCTTCTTAGGCTTCGGGATAAAATACCCCAGAATCAAACTCTGGTGTCTTCTTCAATCGGAAAAAGACTAAACCGGCGACGCGTGTTAGGCGTCGGCTTTAGGGTTATTGGCCAACCCCCAGCCCTCAACGGGTTTGATGAGCCTTTACCAACTACCGTTTGAGTTGGGCTAGCATGTAGATTATCTAAATCCGTTCTACACACAACGTTGTGCTAAAAGAATGAAACTCTCTTAGACTTAATGCTATGATGTTGAATCGTGAAGCCGTCTTTTCGGGAAGACTAACCCAGCGGCTAAGAATTCTGGAGAGCAATGCACATTAGGCATAGGCTTATCCTACTTAGGCTTGGGATAAAATACCCGAGAATCAAACTCGGTGTCTTCTTTGATGAACATGGTGATCGATAAGATTCTTAGTGGCGGGCTTTCTCTCCATCGGTTTAGGCCATTGCTTGGTCCCGGACAGCCACGATACGAGATATGGGTTATCTGGTGGCTCGAGGCCATTCTTGATGACCTGGCTCATCACGGAGAGCTTGAGACTATAAGAGCTGCGGTGGCTGGAGCTTCCTCATATGTAGCTGCTCATATTGACTCGTTTAGAGGCACAGCGATGCTTTCGTGTTTTCTTGGGCTCGAAGTCGGATCTGAGAGACAGCGCCGATCAGCTTCGGGCTGTTGTTCTTTGAGACATATTCTTTCCTAAGCCATATCGGTGATATTGTGGCGAGTCGCGGAGAGGATATCTTTCGAGGGAGAGCTCCATCGAGGAAGATAAGATGAGTATTTTGGGCTGGCCAAGGCCAACAAGGAAGAAGCCCGCCGTGGCGTGTCTAAGGAACTTCGACCTATCGAGGCGGGCGGTTGAGCTCGAGGAGGCAACCAGAAGACGAATACCGATGAGGAGTCGCCGGGGCTGAGTTGCGGGGAGAACTCCACCGGGCTTATAGTGATGAAGTATCTCATTTCGAACAACAAATCCTTTGTCATAGACTTGATGTTTAAGCGGTTGTAGCTCCTTCTATATTTGCTTCAAA
Organism: Asparagus setaceus; assembly: GCA_012295165.1. Lineage (NCBI taxonomy): Eukaryota > Viridiplantae > Streptophyta > Magnoliopsida > Asparagales > Asparagaceae > Asparagus > Asparagus setaceus. The sequence goes on along the minus strand of CM022709.1, from coordinate 26,958,853 downwards.
TGAATAAGATTTATTCCTTTCATTGTTTATTATGATTCTTTTGCCGTCGAGAAATAATTAACCATAATACTTATAGGATTTTGGCAAACCCTCGACCATCAGCGGGTTTGATTAGCCTTTACCAACTACCGTTTGAGTTGGGCTGGCGTCGCGGATTATGCGGATCCGTTCCCGCGTGGCGTTGTGCTAGAAGAATGAAACTCTTCTAGACTTGTTGCTATGATATTGAATACATAGGCTCTTTACTCTTTTACGGGCAAGAGACCACCCGACAGCGTGTTACTCGTAGACTCATCCCTTCTTAGGCTTGGGATAAAATACCCCGAATCAAACTCGGTGTCTTCTTCAATCGGGAAAAGACTAAACCCGGCGTGTTGGCGTCGGCTTTAGGATTATTAGCCAACCCCGCCCTCAGCGGGTTTGATGAGCCTTTACCAACTACCGTTTGAGTTGGGCTAGCATGTAGATTATCTAAATCCGTTCTACACACAGCGTTGTGCTAAAAGAATGAAACTCTCTTAGACTTAATGCTATGATGTTGAATCGTAGGCTTGTCTTTTCACGGAAGACTAACCCAACGGCTAAAATTTCTGGCAATGCACATTAGGCATAGGCTTATCCTACTTAGGCTTGGGATAAAATACGAATTGAACTCTGGTGTCTTCTTCAATGGGAGAAAGACTAAACCCGGCAGCGTGTGGCGTTTTTATCCTTCTTAGGCTTAGGATAAAATACCCGAATCGAACTCTAGTGTCTTCTTCAATCGGAGAAAGACTACTAAGCCGGCAGCGTGTGGCGTTGGCTTTATCCTTCTTAGGCTTCGGGATAAAATACCCCAGAATCAACCTCTGGTGTCTTCTTCAATCGAAAAAAAGACTAAACCGGCAACGCGTGTGAGGCGTTGGCTTTATCCCTTCTTAAGCTTCGGGATAAAATTCCCCAAGATGAACCTTGGTGCCTTCTTTTGACCGGAGAACGACTGAACCGGAATAAGATTGATTGAGGTGAGAAAGAAAAAATATATTCTATTTCTCGAAGGTGGAGAAGAAGGAGGATGTTGTCTCCTATCTCCGGGTAAGAGGTGAACAAGAGAGGAAGGTTTTGTATCCTATCTCTTGCCGGAAGGAGGATCTTGTCTCCTATCTCCGGGTAAGGGATGAATAAGAGAGGAAGGTTTTGTATCCTATCTCTTGCCAGTGGAGAGGAAGGAGGATCTTGTCTCCTATCTCCGGGTAAGGGATGAACAAGAGAGGAAGGTTTTGTATCCTATCTCTTGCCGGTGGAAGGAAGGAGGATCTTTTCTCTATCTCGGGTAAGGATGAACAAAGAGGAAGGTTTTGTATCCTATCTCTTGCCGGTGGAGAGGAAGAAGGATCTTGTCTCCTATCTCGGGTAAGGGATGAACAAGAGAGGAAGGTTTTGTATCTCTTGCCGCTGGAGAGGAAGGAGGATCTTGTCTCCTATCCTAAGGCTGGAAAGGAAGGATTTTGTCCCTGCTTCCAAAGGAAGAGACTAAAAATGGGATCTCCATTTTGAGAATCTTGAAAGATGAAATTAAGAGGGATCTCCACTGAGAATATAAAATAAGAGAGGAAGAATGTTCTATCTCTTGCTTCTGGAGAGGAAGAATGTATTCTATCTCCAGGTGAAATGTGGGAAAGGAAGAATGTATTCTATTTCCCGATGCGAAACTAAAAGTGGGGTCTCCACTTCGAGAATCTTGGAAGGGTATGGATAGATTTCGCTTTTATAGGATTGCTAACTGTAATTTGAACGTGGACCTCTGCTCGCGTGGAAGGAATCGAGAGGGACTTTGCCGATGGTGGACCGTGGAGATTTTTAGTGGGCCCACCACAATGAATTTGATCGGTGAGAGAATTTTGGAGGGAAACACAATAACTTAGGGTTATCCTTATGAAAATGAGTGAGATATTCTATGAGGAACTTCCCATCAAAACGGGTTATCCCAATGTACTAAGGATAATACTTTTCGAAACTTCCCATTTATCCAAGAATTGCCTGGCCGCCATTGTGTGATATATGATATGCACCGCTTGAATAGACCGTGTCATTATAAACGGTCCTTCCCATTTGGGTTCAAATTTACCTTTCTTCTTGGAGTTGAGAATTATCGCCGCCTAACCACGGGACGAGATCTCCTTCCTTAAAGGTCAACTTTCTTGTTGAAAGCTCTACATCCTAGCTTGATAGAACTCAATGCATTGTTGAGCCTCCAGCCTTCTCATCTAACATCTCAAGCTCTTCGAGACGCTTTTGATGTTGTTCTTGGTCCATCTCTAAGGGCTACGGGCGACAATCGATTTCCAACAGAGAACCGCTTCACACCAGAAACCGTGGAGTACGGTCGCCCACCATGTATGCATTTGGCGCAGCGATATGCCCAGAGTGCTTCTCCGAAGTTTATCGTCCAGCCTCGCTTGTTATTCTTCACAAGCTTTGACAAAATCTTGATAATCGCCTTGTTAAATGCCTCACTAACCCATTTGGTACTGTTATAGTCATCGATCAGACGCTTTGTATTTTAAACTTTTCGCAAAACCCGATGAAGGAATTGCCGATAAATTGGGACCGCTGTCATGCACGATCCGCCTTGGAACACCGCGTCGGTAGATGACATGGTGTTTGATAAATTTGACGATCAGACTCGCCTTCACTCTTAACGGATTGCTTCACCACTTGGAGAAGTAGTCGGTGATTGCTAGAATAAATCGATCTCCTTTGACGGACGGAGGAAAATGGGACCTACAACGCCCATTCCCATATCTCAATGGCCGATGTGGTCAAGGATGCAACCGCCAGAGGTCGATGCATATAATTCGAATTTGACACCGCTGCATTTCCGAGCGCATCGACAAGGCCATTAATCATTGTTGGCCGTGCAGCCCATCTCGATCGTAGAGTTTGGGACCTGTCAGCGCACCGCATTCACCGCCGTGGTGCTTCCCGAAGGACCTCTCTTTGTTTGAAAGGCATCGGAGTAAAGACCATCGCACTCCGCGATAACATCCGGGTCTCTGTGTTGAAAAGAATCTTGAGCTCTTCGCCGATTGACTCTCTCTCCTTACGCCTTTCCGCGTATCATACAAAACGAAGTCGATGATAGGAAAGCCAATCTGGCTCCAATTTGGTTTGTTGTATGTACCTCTTTGGTAACTACCTTCATCTTCTTGTACCTCATCATATATTGGTACGAAGAGTTGGTGAGTCCCGACCGTAACTAGTTGTTCTAAGGTCGGCGTTGTCATATCGCTAATGCGCTAATGCATCCGCATAAGCGCTCGGCGCGGAATATATTCGATGAAGAATTCTTCAAACGAGTCGCCATTTCATTGCTACCGATGATAAGGAATTAGATCTAGATTTCGACTTGTAGTCTCTCGATCCGCCTCGACTATCGCTTGTGAATCGCCGATGCTTCGAGATATTAGACCCTCACTTGGCGAAACTAAGTCCAATAAGTAGCGCATTGTATTCGGCCACATTATTAGAGCACGGTTCGGTGAGTGAATAAGCACGGGGCATGACATGATTCCCCGGAGAAACTAAGACTACCCCGACTCCGGCGGAAATCTTAGAACATCCGGGGGCACTTGCCACGTTGGTAGCTCGAGAAGCTCCATCAAAATACAGTCGCCATATTTGTTGGTGCGATGTAGTGTTGACTTCGTGGACTTCATCCGTAAGATCATCGATAGCTCAACTGCGTCCGTTGTCGGGTTGGCAGCCAAGAGATCGCAAATCGCTTGTCCTTTGATCGACTTTCGTTGTTTGAAGTGCAAGTCATATTGAGACAAGAGCAAGGCCCATTTTGCCAGACGCCAACTCATGGAGGCAGGCTGGGTCATAAATATTCGGACCGGATTTACATTAGAGATAACATAAATCGTCTGTCCGACTAAATAGTGCCGCATTTTTCAATCCCGAACACTAATGCAGGCATCGCCGACCATTGGTATCGAGACTCCGCACCGACTAGTGTTCGCCGTAATACATCGCTGCTGCGGACCGCCGCCGCCCCCGCTACAGTAAAGCTTAACGAGTGATCCGTTGCCTTGATGTAGATCGTAAACGGTTTTCCATCATGTGCAACAAGAACGAGGTTTAGCGAGATACGATTTGATCTCTTCAATGCCTCTCGACGCGCGCCGCCCCAAATAAATGGGCACTTCTTGTTCAACTTAGAGAACGGTTGGCACTTCCTTGATAGGTTCGATATGAACCGCCGGATGTATGCCATCGCCCTTGTAACCCCCGAAGTTCTCTCGTGATGGAGGTTGCAACTCTTGAATCGCCTTCACCTTGTCGATCGACATGGATGCCCTTATTAGTAACGACAAAACCGAGGAACCTACACCGACATCCCAAGGAAGGATTTGGCAGATTCATCTTTAGTTGATGAGTTCGCATGAGCTCGAATACCGCTTCTAAGATCTTTGATGTGATCTTCTTTGTCACGCTTTTACGACTAAGTCGCCGACGTGAGCATTCGTCGTTCTCGAGATGGTCCTGAAAATCTTAGTCATTGCTCACGATACGCGGGCGCCAAAGATTTTTCAGCCGAAAGGCATGACCGTAGCAATGTATACCGATGCGCTCAACTGCGGTGTTTAACATCAGGTGCATTTTGATCCGATTGTAACCCGAGAAACCATCCATGAATGACATTCTTTCAAATCCACACGTATTTCGACTATGACATCGTGATTGGAAGAGGAAAGTCATCCTTCTGCAAGAAGCATTCGATCAGAGTCGCATACGCATCCTAATCGAACCATTTTTCTTCATGACCGACTATATTCGCCACCCAATCCGGATGTTGAATTTCCTTGATGAACTCATTCTATGAGTTTTTTCGCTTCACAACGCATTGCCCGCAAGATTTGTGGACTAAACCGCTTTTGCGGTTGCTTTGGATGTTTGACATCCGCCTCGATGTTGAGGCGATGTCGCCACATTAGGGTCGAGTCCCGCATGTCCTCATAACTCCGTGAATACATCGATATACTCCCCGACTAAGGCGATCAACTCTTCCTTCTCTTCCGAGAAGAGTATTGCCGATGTTTATGAGCTTAGGATGCTCCTCGTCACCCATATTAACTGACTATCTCGCCCTTAGCGGGGGTTCTCTTTGTTCAATCTATCCCCAAACCGCCTCGAAGTTGATGGATCCATGGGTCTTCCCATGTTGGCATATCTTCATCACTCTCAATAGTAGCGTGATCGACCAGAGCCATATTTGACATCAAAGCCTTGAAAGCTCCGGCCGTGTCAATCCTGTCAAGAATCGCATCTTAATGTCCTCCTCTCCTTATCAATCACCATGAGCATTCATCTTCGAGGAGGATTCAGATCCCAATCCCTTCTAAATGCGTAGTAGTTATTCTGCTTCCCTCTTGGGACATATGTCGCTTTAGGAGGGACTCGAGGACCTGCCCAAAACATAGACCTTCCCTTGTCAAGTTGTACCCCACTTCTTCATGATACCCGGTGTTTCTAGACTATATCCAATGTGGAGGATAGGCCCGCTTGTCATCTTCATCTTCTTCTAAGAAATGATTCCATCGAAGATCCCTTTTCCGTAAACCAAGTCTTTTCACTACTTGATCTTCTCGGGATGACGAGTGTTGTCCCAAAGGAGTCTTGAAACCGCTTTGTGTAAAGTAAGATGACCGAGTTGGTAAGTGCAACTCGATCGTTGTATAAACCTCGTCATCACATCATTCAAAGACAAAGGGTACTCTAAATCGTCATTTATTGATTCATCGGCAATTTGCCAATTACAATGTTCATCTGACGATTCCTCATCGTCAAGATTGATTACAAGGGGTACAATGTTATTTAAAACAAAACTACCACTATAACCAAGCCCGGCTTCGGTATCAGCTTCTTCACATTCCGTGCCTTGGGCCGATGATTGATTTGGACTCATTACGGTAGAGGAGAGAATCGGTGAAATAATTCTCCATCCTTAAGCGGCGTTTGTCGCGACCATCGTCTTGACCTCATTATTCGTGTCCACATATTTGAGACACTGATGAAGAGTAGATGGGACTATAACGTTATTGTGGATCCAAGGTCGACCCAATAGTAAGTTATAGGAAGTCTCTGCGTCAATCACATAGCAGGTGACTTCGGACTTTAAGTCCCCCATTTGGCACTTTATCCGGATTTTACCAAGCGGCCGGGACCCACTGGTGTTAAACCCATAGATCACCGTGCCTGTTGATACCAGCTTACTGGCAGGGATTCCAAGGTGATACATGAGGCGCAGGGGCATGATGCTCATAGCGAAATCCGGATCGACTTGGATCCTGTTAACTTCTTTGAGTCGATATACCATGAAGTCTGATGGCCTATCATGCTTGAGTTCTTGATCGCATATCCTCCTTAGTAAAAGCGATCTGAGGAAAGTGCTTGTTGTCAAGTTACCTTTGTTGTGCGAATTCTTAGAATCGGCGATTTGAGTGAGAAACACCTCGAGTCGACCGAGCTTCTTGTAGAGCTTCGGGTTTCCTTTGACAATGAACCTTCGTAGAGTTATCTGGCGGGATGTTTGCCAGCCGGGCCATGGCGTCGGCGGTATGGAGGCTTCGATGTTCGGTCTATCCCTCTGTCGGACGATTGAATCGGGCTTGGTGTCGAGCTTTACGGACTGGAGGTTTCTCCTTTGCCTCAGCTGCTTTTTCTTTAGCTGTTGTCTGCTGTTGTCCTTTCTCTGCACGAGTGAGAGGAGTCGTGGCCACCCCCAGTTCTGACAGCGTCTTCGCGTTTGAATTTGGAGTCTCCGGATACTTATAGGTGTATTCATGTCCACTCCTCGTGGCAAAGACTTCATGTTCTCCTTCGGAAAACTAGAAAGTCGCTACTTCTTCATCGTCCTTCTCTGGAATTGCTGAAGCAGCATGGCATAGTTTGCCTTTTCCCTTGGACTTCTTTTTGGCCGAAGAGGTAGTCCACGATCGTCTTCGACAAGTCGGGGTGGACCCAAAGGATTTCTCCGTTTCGTAGTGTGCGGTCACGAGCCCTTCTCCGCGTTGCGGTGAGGATCCTCATTCACCATCTTTATTCCTACCTTCACAAGCTGGTCGGTTGAAACCAATCCAAAGGCTGATTGAAGCTTATGGGCGCATTTGCTCCCACCTTCTTCTCTTTAGAGGTTTTGGAGTAATGACACCATCGATCAAGGCTTGAATCTTGTCCTTGAGATAGTATGCGAACTTTGTAGGATGATGTACGCCCTATGGTAGCGTAGTACTTAGGATCTGTAACCCTCTTTGCTTCCTCTTGGTTCATAATTGGGGGCAACTGGATCTTATTATTCTCCAGAAGGTATTTGAAGATGCCCGGAACCTCCTCGTCTTTGAGCGAGTAAGTCTTGGGGACCTCGAGCAGGAAGGTTTCGATTTTGAGTTTGTTGTCGCCATTGAGGTGCGATTCTTTGTGGTGCCATTGCATTTCTTTGTTGTGGTTGTAGAGCGTTTGATTGGCGTGCGTAAACTTTCTGGCCTTACCTCTTAAGGAACCTTCGGCTTGCTCTCCACGAACCTTCAAATCCTTCCACGTTATAGATGGTCGTCCCATTGCTTCAAGCACATCTATCGACAAGTTGTTGTGGCAGTGCGGAGGATGAACTCCTCGTTATCGGATCGGCGGTTCATTGCCTTTTTAGAACCGTTTGACAAAGATATCCGCGGTCTCTCGTCCATACGCTTTTAGTCGAGTAGCGTCCGATAGATGCCGGTATCATCATGAAGGAGAATTGGACTCCATGTCGTCCAGTGTGAATGCTCCCGGCTTGAGGCGGTACCAATCGAGAAGCGAAGGTACCAGCGAATGACCGAACCATCGGGGGCTCGTTTCGGATATTACCCCAAGTGGGACTTGAAGTATATTAGGTGTTGAGTTGGTGAACCCTTTCCGTCAAGCGGTGAAGTTTATTAAGTTAAACTTTGCGGGTATGGGATTGATTCCCACTCCCTAGGATATGGGCAAGGAATGCCCGTTTTCTTCACCTCTGGCGGAAATCAATGAGTTGATTTTGCTCTGAGTCTTTGATCTTCTGGCTTTCATGAGCAACAACATCTACATTAAGCCCGGTTCTTGATTCGGAGGTTGTCATCCTCTTATATTTCCTCACAGTGCGAATCATTTGTCATCTTGATCGGCGTTGATCGTTTCGATTCACCTCGATGTTTTGTCATGGCTTGGATCATTGGTCATGCATTTCTCTCATCGTGCATGGCCAACTCTATTTCTAAGAAGTTTTCCGTTGCTTATTCAATGCTTGTCTAGCATTTTAGCCACTTGATCAATCGCGATCATAAAGCTTCTTGGGGCTCCTTCACTAGATCTGATATGATCGGGCGATTGAGCCAATATCCGACGCATCATCCTCTGCGGGTATCCCTTCGAAGTTTGTCGTTATCACGGACCGTCGGATAGTCGGTTGCAGCGAGTTAACGTTGTGATCTTGTGGGAATAGCGTGGCCGGTTCTTCTCTGGTCATGTTGTTAGTATTGGGTAATTCATCATTTCGTCGCTCTTCTGGAATCGCCTTGAGGTCTTGGCGTTTACGTGGTGAGTCTCGGAAGGCGGACACCCTTTACGGTTTCTTGGCGGCAATTACACTCGAGAGCACCGTTTTGATGAGCTTAGAGCACAAACATGGTGGCGAGTGGGAGAGCTCTTCGAGCCTTCTTGTACCCCGATGCGGTAATATAACTCATCGGCATGAGTCGCGGAGCAACTACGTGTGTTGAGTGCGATCTCTACGGTATAGCGTCCTCATCGTCGGATGAAGCGTCTTCGAGGATGAATTATTTAGTCAAAGCTGCCGAAAGTGACTTCGTCTTGACTTCGCGTGAGTGTGAAGTCTCAACGGACTCTCGGACTTTGACTTTCGGTGATCCGATGAGGCTGCGGGGAGTCTTCTTGTCCTTGTTGGGCGGGTGCGACCTCCTTGATAGTTGGTTTGGTGGTGGTGGTACATGTCGACTTAGCCACGGTTGAATCTGAACACCTTTGACTTTGGCGCCGTCGGACTTGGACTTTGGCTGAATTTACTTGTAGCCGCCGGCTTAAGTGCGGGGCGAGGCTGTGTGGGCGATCTTAGGTTTTGGGGCGTGCAGTGGGGTTGGGGCACCGTTAGACTTGGGCCTCCAAACGGTGGTATGTTGGCGGCTTCTTTACCACCTCCTTCTTCAATTCCGAGCTTGTTGTATCAGCGCTTCGTGCTAAGAAGTGCCGCGCTTCGGATCGCTCAAGGCGTGGAAGCGGTTCCGTTTGACGGACCCACTCGTTGGTTGGCGGCTTGGATGGACCGTCGATCACTTGAGGCTGGAGCCTCTGCGTAAGTCACGGATCTTAGATCCGCCATGCGGACCCCATCCATGGATTACCGCGGCCTTGGCGTATTTGCGGCGCCATGCTTTGTCGTCGCCTTTGGCGGGCTCGCTTAGAGCCTTGGCGTCATCGGCGTTCATCTCGGCGCCGTTGTAGTCGGAGACCGAGCGAAGGGATTTTTCGCTACTCGGCGGCGGGGTTGGACTTCGCCGTCTTGGGGCTCGCCGAGGCCCATCGGGTTCTCCTGCAGCGGAGACCTTCTTGGAGGCGGCGGGGAAGCTGGATCGGAGGAGGGTGAGGATAGGTACTCCTCGAACTTCTCACTGAACTCGAACTTCGACCTCTTCCTCCACGGTGATAAGAATCAGCGGTTGCGCCGGCGACCTCCGTCGAGAAGGTCGTGGGTTCGCTCCAGTGTGGTCCGGCTTGTTGAGGGGAAAGTTGTTTTATTCATTGTGGTTGAATTCGTTTACACCGTTGGCCTACAACAAAATTCAAAAAATGCCTTTTATTTTAAGCATGCATAAATGAAAATGAAAATTACAACTTTTTTTCAACAAACGCTTCATCTCTATTATACGGATCCTCGCTGTGTGGGTTCTTCGCCTGTCGGGACTTTTATTCGCTCAGGACCACCAAGCATCCATCCGTGGAAACCCGGTTCGGAACTACAGACGAAAGGGCTCGCTTCACGAAGAAAACGGCTACCGAGGGGATCACACTCACAAGAGAGGATCGCCGGGATCACACTCACTTAAGGAGAGGATCGCCAGAGCGGTGAGATCTACTAGAAATCACATACTGTCTCAGAGTCCAACCCGAAGTTCGCTACCTCGCGATTTGTAGATCTAACGCCGAGATTCGTGGTTCGCCGTTCGAATCCGTATACGACGGCCAGAGATCTCGCATAATTCTTCGAAGATCGAAAGTAATCCCCAATTCCCCGAATCTCACCAAAAATCGGCCCCTCCAAATGTCCAACCTCCGAAATGAAAAAACCCCCTATTTATAGAATGAGTGGCGGTTATATTATTTCACGAGCCACCTGGCCAGTTGGTTTGAATGGTGGTCGAGGTGGTTTTACCATGGTGGTCGAATACTTTCGCCACTTGTCGGTAACTCCCAAGTTGGCCGAGGTTCGCCGCTAATCCCGCCGCTTTTTCTGCCTTCCTGTTTGAATCGCCTATTCTCACTTTTGGTCTTCTCCGACTTAGGTTTCGTCTCAGATTTGGTTCCCGACTAACTCTTGGTTTGTTCGGCTCACGCCCCAACCGATCGTCGCTCAAGTCCCGCTTAAACCGCGTTTTGTGACGCCAGGGTTTGCCGTCGATTCGTGGTCTCGACGCCCAGATATCCTGGGTTGTCATTCACGACTTCCGCCACGAAGTTGGTTTCGGGATCTTGTAAGTATTTTTCAACGCTTACAATATGTTGAATTCGCCTTGATTGAGAGATATCGCCTTTTCTTTACTATTGACCATCATCCCGGAAAGCATTTAACTTTATTTTTTCCATATTTGATTTGATTCTCAATTGTGCCAAGGTATTAATAATTGACCAAAAGTGATGTGTGTTAAGATTTTGCTTCTAAATTTAGTCGGGCTTTGGATTTAGGCATTCGGCTTCATTAGAGATCTTTTGGGCTTGAAATAATCTTTATTTGGGCTCTTATTCAATAATACTCCATTAGCCTAAATTAAGATAAAAACAGCTATTAGCAGGATATTTATTCATATAAAATTGGTAATGAGGATATAAATTTATAATTAAAATGTGATAATCAGGTTGTGAGGGTTACTTGGGGGCCAAGACAAATCCAAAGGTTGTGAGAGATTCTTATTTTCTATAAATAGAGGGGTAGAGTGAGGGCTTAAAAGTGTGAAATATTTTGTAAACTCTTTTTGGAGAGGAGGGTTACTCTTAATTGTGAAGACTTTCTAAAATTATAACTTTTATTGCAATCAATAAAAATATTTTCACCCCTTCATAATTTTTTTCTTCTCTTTGTCCAAGAATGAAAAGTGGATGAATATGAAGAATTGAATATGTGGGTTTATGTTTTTCTTTTCTTATTTTCTTTTCTAATTTATTTTTTAATGCTTTGTAGAGTAGATTTACATTTATGTCTTTACTTTCATGTATTTATTTTAATGTCATATTTTTACTTTGTAGTATAGATTTATTTTCTTGCCAATAGTTTAGATTGTTTTTCTCATTCTCTTCTTATTCCTTTTTCATATTTCTTTTTATTTTCTTTTATTTTATTTTCTAAAGATGAACTAAACTCTTGTAGGAATTCTAGAATTATAAGAAACTAGTATTAATCTCACTTATAATTTATGGATTATTCTCTTGTGCTTAAATAGTCTTGTTTAGGATAATCAACTAGAGAACTAATTGATAGAAGAAGAATTGGATAATCTATGCTTGCCTTAAAAGTGGTAGGATAGAGTATGCTCATGAATTCTAGAATTACTATCTCTTTGTTATTCTTTTCATGAGTATTAATTTTACTTGGATAATAATAGGATAGGTTATGCTTGCCTTAAAAGGTAGGATAGGGTATACTTAATAAATCTAAAGTAAAATGTGATAATAAGATAGTAATTCATATTTTATAAGTAAGATAAGCTAGTGGATTCAAATCTAGATTCCTCATATCTTTAATTGAATCCTCCATCCTTTACTTTTTGATTTTCATCTTTATTCTTAATTTTCTGTTCTTAATTTTATTTTTCTTTACTTCTCACACTCTCTCAATCTTGTTTTGATTTATTCTTCACATATTCACATCTACTTTTTATTCTCATTTTATTTTTATTTACATTTCATCACTTCCACACTCTCTAATCTCCCCACAATCACTTTCATCATGTTTTCAATTCTAATTGTCATACACACAACATAAGAACCGAACTTGATTAACTCCTACAAATATCTTCCTCGTGGGATCGATAACTTTTTATACTATAACTTGATGGTTGTATACTTGCAACTTTAGGTACACATTTATTTACCTACCAAGTTTTGGCGTCGTTGCCGGGGAATGGTGTTTGTAATTAAAATATTTTGGCTCTTTAACTTGTGTGTTTTCTTGTGTAGGAACTACTTTGAACTTTGAAGAATGATTGAAGATTGAAGAATTGCCTTCAATGAGGCTAGGATTGCTTTTGCGTGGTTAACTCTTCTTTCTAGTATTTTCAATTCCACCCTTTAGTTAGTTTCTCACAATTAGAGATAATTAGGATTTTTTTAAAAAAATAAAACAAACTTTATTTTTGTCGACCATAATAAAATTTTCCCTCCACTTGATATTTACTAACAAGATAATAAATTCAAACAACATTACTCTTTCTCACATTTGTTTGATTGCTAACCTTAACTAAAAAATAAAAAGATTTTTATTTTTGCATCTTTTTGTAGTTGCTTTTAATTTCTAGGGTTGCATTGCATATAATGGTAGGTATTCACCAAAGTGGTTTGAGCATCATGATTTGATACACACTTGAAAATTATTCTTAAGGGTAAAAACCCAATAATCAAGATAAGGTGAGGGATTTCATCACCCTTTCCTTCGCCCACAAATCACTAATTGCTCACTACACAAACCCAAGCCTTTTAAAACTCATTAGACATTGGCCCCTAAGGGTTCAAGCTCATTAAGAAACAAGAAATCCTCAAGTGAACCGGTTCAAGTTTACTTGGATTAGTTGGTGTCTAAGGCATGGTTTATGGATGGGTTGCGTAAAGCGCTCCGCAAGGAACGAGGTACTTAATTGATCTTTTATCTCCCTCTAGTACTACCCTTACCTGGCTAACTGATCGAGCTTTTCATTAAAGAAATTTTTGGTTAGGAGCTGGTCTAGTTGAGTCTAGGCTTAACCCTAGAGTTTAAAGTGATTGCATTGATTTGCTTTTGTTAATTTATTTTCCTTTCCTTTTTCTCATCATATTTTTTCCTCTAAAAAAACTAACTTTTATTTTTCTTAAAAAAATTATAAAAAGAATTTATTTTGGTGTATGCAAACTTGGATTAGGGATAATATCAATCGTTTAATCCGTGTTGATTCATCTTTTGAGACCAACAAAATGGACAATCCTAATTCACCCGTTCTTCAAGATGTGTGTTACCCAACTAGGAATACAATCCCATCTTGCATTAAGCTCCGCGATGTTAAGGGAACCAATTTCAAACTTAGACCGCATTTCATAAACATGCTTCCAAACTTCATAGGAGTGGAATCTGAAGATGCATATATTTTCATCTCCGAATTTGAAGAAGTTTGTCTCATGATTAAGATGAGAGACTTATCCGAGGATGCGATCAAGCTTCGATTTATTCCATTTACTCTTAAGGACAAAGTCAAAAAATGGCTGTATAGCTTATCCACAAATTCTATCTCAACTTGGGGTGAATTTGTTACCGTTTTTCTAAAGAAATTCTTTCTTATACATAAAACGGTTAAGCTTAGAAACAGCATTCAAAATTTTAAAATTATTCCAGGAGAACCATTCTGGAAGTATTTTGATAAATTTAAAGACCTTATCCAATATCCTCACCACGGCCTTTAAAAATAGCGATAATGCCAAATTGTCTATGAAGAATTGGATTATTCTTTAAAAACTTCCTTAGAATCAATGTCTCAAGGGGATTTCATGAAAAAAATACCGATAAAGCTTGGGAATTTTTAGAGAGTTTATCTGAGAAAACCAAGTAGTGGGAACACTGTGATGACAGAATTTTATCAGTTTCCCAAACCAAATCCAGTGGTCTTTCCTTAAAAACAAACATAGCCTTTGAAGCAATGATGGCTACAATCATGCGTAGGTTCGAAGCTTTAGAAATCAAAGAACGAGCTCCAGCTCAAATTAATCAAGTTTCTGTCTCAGGTTGTCACAACTGTCTTTCTCCATCTCATATTTCAGAGGAATGGCCTCTCTTAGGAACAATCAACCTCTAGGACAGGTAAACACTGCATTCCAGCATCTCGGGAATGATCCATTTTCTCCAACTTACAATCCAGGTTGGAGAAATCACCCGAACTTTGCATGGAGTCAGGAAAACTACTCTGGAAATTAAAATTTCACTCTCTCTTTAACCCAACAATTTTCTAGGGGAAACACAGTTCCTTTCGCTTCTCAAACTAATTTTCAACAACCAAATCTGTCATATCCAAATCAGTTTCCTCATCATCAATCCGTATATTATTCTCCTCCAAACTCTGATCATGATAAACGTCTCAATGTTTTGGAAAAGGATTTAGAAACCATAATTAAGGCCTCTACACAAACCACCAACTTGTTGACTCAAACATCCAACACTTTGAATTCCTTTATGCAATCAACCAGACAAATTCTCAATTTCAACACTCAAGCCATAGCTAGATTAGAAACTCAACTTGGACAACTAGCTAGTGCTGTCAGTGAGAGAGAAAAAGAAATATTTCTGAGTCAACCCGTGACCAACCCTAAGGACACGGGATCAAGTTCATCCTACCAAGCTCAAGTGAATGCAATCCCTTCATTATGGTCATGAAAACAAGTTGATAATCAAGTGAGAATGCCTCCAAATGAAACTCTTAAATAACAACAAATTCTCTCTCCTTTTCATAACTCTCCTCAACAATCACCCCCTGTCAATGATCAAGAGCCTGAACTCGAACCTGAGCCTAATTTTGATAGGTTTAAACCGGTTGCGTCCTTCCCAGATAGGCTTAGGCCTAGGAAATACTCTCCTCGGGTGGAGAAAATCCTAGAAACTTTTAAACAGGTTGAGGTCAACATTCCTCTCTTAGATGCAATTGAACAAATACCTTCTTATACAAAATTTTTTAAAAAATTGTGCACTAAGAAGAGAACAAGAAATGTTCCAAAGAAAGTCTTTCTTGCTGCCAATATCAATGATATGCTCTCAAAGCCCATGCCCTTGAAACACAAGGACCCTGGTTGTCCCATTATTTGATGTGTTATAGGAAATACCGTCAGTTATAAGTAGGGGTGGAAATGAACCGAATCAAATCGAATACCATGGTATTCATATTCGTATTCGGTTAATTTTCATGAATTCAAAGTCGAACTCGAATTCGTGTCGAATAGGGAAAGGGTGTTCAAATTTGGTTCGTTAATTAGATGAATATTTATCAAATGTTCACGAATATCTCAATAGCACACTTGTTAAGTCACAAGATGCTCAACCATGAGATGTTGACTTCAAACTCTATGTTTGAAGTCTTTTCTTATTTATTTTCTATAATTTTTGCTTAATTGTTATTATGATATTTCAATATAAGAATTATTATAGTTTATGTTTATAAATTATTAATAATATACTTATAAAATAGAAATATTTATAAAATTATGGACACGTAAAAGATAACACAATATAATAATTTAGAAGTAGAAAAATATAAACGATATTTAATAATCAAATGAATCAAATATACCTCGATCAAATTCTATTCGCTATGCCTTGAATACCAAAAATATTCATTTATTATTAAATGAACTATGAATCGAATATGACCGAATATCTGGATGAGTAATAACCGAACTGTTTATTAATTATTTGGTTCGTTTCCACCCCTATTGATAAGGCACTTTTAGACTTAGAGGCCAGTGTCAATTTGCTTCCTTATTCAGTCTACCAGCAACTAGGATTAGCAAAAATCAAACCAACAAGATACACTTTACACTTAGCTGATAGATCGGTCAAAATCCTCATGGTTGAGATAGAGGTTGTTTTGATTAAGGTTTGGGATTTTATTTATCCAGTAGATTTCATAGTTTTGGAAACACAGCCTGTTTCCAATTCCAAAGGTCTGATACCAGTTATTCTAGGAAAACCATTCTTAGTCACTTCTAATGCTTTAATCAATTGTAAGACTGGTCAAATGAAGCTATCCTTTGGGAATATGACTGCTGATATCAATATTTTTAATACAGGGAACCAACCAACTAACGAACATCTAGAAATAAATTACCTTCAGGAGATAGAAGAAGAAGAAGAAAATGAGTCAAATCTAAGTTTTGAGGAAATCTTTCGTGACGACCTGTAAATTTTAGAGAAAACTGATCTGGTCTTTCAGAACGATGAAAATGCGTTGAATACTTGCTTCTTTGATCCAACTTTTGAAGAACTCTTTTATGATGAACTTAAATTTTTGGAAAATAAACAACAACCAAAATTTTAAAGCTCAAACATAGATCTTGTGTTTGAAGAAATTTTAAAGAAGTATTGGTTGGACAAGCTTTTGTTAATAAGGAATCTAAGTTCAAAATGCATAACACCATTGATATCTACCTTCTATTATTGCAAAATTATTGAAAATCTTGAAATATTTTGAATTTAAGCACATCATTGACTATATCATTTTGAATGTCTTTAAAATTCGGGTAGCATTTTCAAAGAATAAGGTAGAATTTGATGTAGAATATTAGCTTTTCATATTTAATCCTTCATTCTACATCTTTAATTTTTGTCTCATAATAATAAAAGAATTTATTCTTCTCTCATTTGAGAGTTTCTTGTTCTTTTTAAAAACAAAAAAAAAGAGTTATATGAAAAAAGAAAAAAAAGAAATGAAAAGAAGAAGAAGAAGAAGAAGAAGAAGAAATTTTGACTTCATCCTCCTCATTCCAAAGGTAATTGAGATTTTTTATCATTATTCAAAGTTGACTGAACAAATATAAGTGCTTTAATTTTTACCTGCTTTACTTTGTGCATTATAGAGTTTGCATTGAGGATAATATAAAATTTAGGTGTGGGGTGGGATTAGTCATTTTTCCTCTTTAGCTTAGTCATTTTCCTCTTTTCTTACCATATTTTTCTTTTTATGTCATTTTTTCCATAAAAATATTGTCACTTGTTAACTTTATAGAGTTGATTAATAATTGATCTATTTGATAAAATTTAAATTTTCTAATCCTTACTTAGTTTTATACTCAAGTTCACCTTTTATGATAACTCTAAATAAATTTCTTAAGAAATAATTTTTAAAGTAATATATTTTACTTAAGTCTTTACTTAGAATTTTAATTAAAGTGATGAAATTTTTGCATGCTTATCTTAGAGTTGAAAATAAATTTTCAAGTTGTCTTGATCTAAATTTTTAGACATATATATATATATATATATATATATATATATATATATATATATATATATATATATATATATATATATATATATATATATATATATATATATATATATATATATATATATATATATATATATATATATATATATATATAAGCAATTATCTATAATGAATAAGGTGCACCAACTTTTTATCCACTGCTCTTTGAGATTTGTGATGCACAAATCTCAAAGTGGGCTTTATATCTTTCACGATCCCAAAGCAGAGAAAAGTGGTGCACTCACTATTATGAACTTGTTCATAGGAGCCTTGTTCTATATATATATATATATATATATATATATATATATATATATATATATATATATATATATATATATATATATAGCAAGACTCCTATAAACTTAAGTTGATAGGGAATAATCAACCACCAACTTTTCTAACCATTGATGTTGCCTTGGGATCCGTGAAAGATATAAAGCCCATCTTGAGATTTGTGTGCATCTTGATTTTACCTATCCCAAGGCAACATTAATGGATATAAAAGTTGGTGGACACTATCTCTTATCAACTTAAGTTTATAGGAGCCTTGCTCTATATATATCTATATATATATATATATATATATATATATATATATATATATATATATATATATATATATATTAAAAAATTAACTTTACAAAAGAAGAGTGTGAAAATGGGCACCAGTTTAAATTCTCTTAAAATCCAAGATGGTTCTATCTTACTAAGCCTAAGTTGACCGAGTAATTAAGCCTAAGGAGTATTTTCATGCTTAATGACCTAAGCCCAATTGGGTTGGGATTCACTAGCCCAAAACTCGTTAAATGGTCACATAGAAAGCCCAATCAAGAAGAACAAAATCACCATGGAATAAAGAGTTAAAATAAATTGCTAACAATTTTTTATATATAGTTATATTTGTATATATGTTCTTGAAAAATAAATTAATTAAGACACTGAAAATTATTTAAAATAAAGAGTTAGCATGTTCTTTTCAAAACTTTTAAATTAAAATTCTAAGTTAGACTTGGTTTTCTATAGCTATAATGAAAAGATTTTCTAAAGAAATTTACCTTGAAGTTATGCATAAAAATATTTTCTTGTGTAAAACCAAATTGATTAGAATGTTAAATATATCAACTGAATTTTGTGGGTATATTCATCAAAACCCTCAAGACTACAACTCTAATTAACTAGGTAACCTAGGGGTTTAAAGGCTTGTTGTATGCGCTAAATACAAATGCGATTCCTACGAAAGTGGGTTAGAATTTTTCTTTCTTTCCTTTTTTAATTTCTTTCTTTGCTAGAGGATTAGAAAAAGTTTAGGTGTGGGTATATTTGATAATCACATTTTTATTATAATTTTATACCCTCATCATCTATTTTATATACATAAATATACCACTAATAATTAGTTTTATCTTAATTTGTTGGTTAATGGTGAAATAATAAATAAAAGCCCAAATAAAGATTATTTCAAGCCCAAAGGATCTTTAATGAAGCCTAGGATGTCTAAATTCAAAGCCTACGACTAAGTTTAGAAGCAAAATCTTAACACCCATCACTTTCTTGGTCAGAATTATTAATAACTTGGCTTAAAATTGAGAATCAAATCAAATATGGAAAAAAATAAAGTCAAATTTGTGCTCAGGATGGACAACCGTAAAGAAAAGGCGATATCTCCCAATCCGGAAAGCAGAATTCAACATATTATATATAAAAATTACCTATCTCGATGAGGCGGAGCCATCCAAATTACAAGATTTTAAAAATTTCCTCAGAAGCAGTGGATTATGAAAGAAATCCGAATTTAAGTGATACATATTTAATTATTTGAAGACCAAGTTAAATTCTAAGAAGCCCAACAGCATTTAAGAGAAGCCCAAGAGTCTTAAATGAATTAAATATAAAAAAAATAAAATTCACAAAGCCCATCTCTCAAGTATTGAATTAATGGTCTAGATTATTTTAAGAGATCCTATGGCTATGATGGTTGTTGTTGATGTATATAATCACAGTCACTAACCTCGAGTGAGTTTAGCTTTTAAGAGCGGAGTCCTCTCCTAAAGCCAGCCGACGCCGACTGACAAGGGACTCGCCACGCAGTAAAGAGGGACCCGTGGAAGGGCGGAGTGGGATCTCCTGTGTTCACTCCGGTTAGTAGAGTGGGAGATAATCTAATGGAGCAGGAATTCACTCAAAAAAGATCACTTACTTGGTTCGCTGTCCGCGTTGTTATTTATACCTAGGATTAAGGGGGTATTTCCGTCTTTCCATCGGTTAAGGAACCACCGATGAGTCAGCCCTTTCTCTCCACGCAGGAGCCCGTGGTTGGTCGAGCCTTCTATTTGTCCGCCATGGGCCGGGTTTTGTGTCAATTGTGGGTAATTTGAGGGTTAGTGTGGTCTATTCGCCATTAATGGGATGGGATTGACGGCTACCAGAGTGCGCATGGGTCCGAGGTGCCTTAAATACCGAGAGATGGGGAGTTAAGGGCCGCCGATTTAATGCGAATGCCGATGGGCTCGAAAATCGTGATAACCGCCGCTTGAGTGGAGGAGCCAGATGAGGTCGGGAGCCGAGGTCGGCCGACTCGCCGCCTCTCTGACGCTTCGAGGTAATCAATCGAAGGGACGCACCAGGCCGCCATGTCGCCCCCGAGGACGGTGGTCGATAAGAGGGTCTCACGCCAGACGCTGGGAAAGGCCGACAATTGGTAGGACGGGCTATAATGGGTGAAGGGTCGGGATTAGCACCGCCGCCGGAAAGCGCACGAAGCCGCCTGGAAGGTGATAGCTGGTTGCCTCCCCGCCATGGGACGAGCGACGGAAATGGCCTCGGCCGCGACCGCCGGGCGACGCATCACCGCCGCCCGCGGAGAGAGTTGCCGACGGTTTACTGCGACGCCGCTCGGCTTGGCGTGATGATGATAGTCATCCATTGGACCATGGCGGGTCGGTAAGTGTCGCCGCCCTGGGTCGGGCGCTGAGGCTCAAGTCGGTTTTGCTGACGCATTGCCGCTTATCCGCGCTGCTGTCTCGCTTTTTCTCCATCACGGGTTAGTGGTTATGACCATAACAATGGGCTTTCGCTGGAGTCGGTTGGAAATGAGTCCAAGTGAAATGAATGTTCCGTAGGGGTTCAACGCTTCATCGATGGGACGCGCCGATGTCGCGCCTCTCGCCAGCGCCAGCCGGGCCTGCGCGAAGTGGGGCCCTCCGAATAGGTAGGGTTAATTTTCATCTCCGGCTGCCTCGAGTGGGCTTCAATCTTCTCCGCTGATCGCCATAAGGTGTGGCGTTAGTGGGTCCACACCATATAAATGCGGAGCGTGAGTGAGAAGGAGGCATTCGCTTCCCCTTCATCCACCTAATTCAGCGATTCGCCGAGTGGTGCGATCCGATGGATTCCGATCATCGCAGCTTTGACGAAGTTCCGCTCGGTTACTTCCGACGCAGATGAAGTCTTTGCGCCAAGTTTGACATTCGAAGGGTTACAAGTTGAGGCTCCGCAAATCATCTCCCGGTACCCATGGTGAACGAGGGCTCCTCAGATCTCAAGCACTTGGAGTGCGGCTCGGCTACCGCATCCCTTTCTAAAAGTGTTCGATGAGCTAGGTGTGTCTCCAAGACAAATGACGCCAAACTCGATAGCCATATATATTGGCTTCACCGCATCCGTCACGGCTCTCGATTCGCCAACGATGAGCGGCGAGCCACTTGGTCGGCATTACGGTCCGTAAGACTTCACTACTATCTTCGATGTCTCAGACTCAAGGTCGCCCTTGATTTTCCCAAGTCGATCAAGGGGTGGAAAGATAGGTTCGCTTGTCACCGGGGACCACTCAACTTAGGGTGCTGCCTTGGCTGTGAGATTAGAGAGAAACCCCGAGCCTAAACCCTTTGTCTACGAAAGCATCGGGAAGTTGGAGCAGATCCTTCAATACACGGGGCCACGTACAATGGACGCTTTGCTTGACAAATCAGTCTTGCGGCTTCATGGGATTTCTTCCACCCCTCCTGGCCCTTCCGATGAGGCGAGGGCTCACAACGTGACTTTCGGGGGGATAATTGGGAGAGCGTTGAGGGCTGAGCCCACTTCGGATGAGGAGTTCCTGGAGGAATCCGAAGAGGGGTTAGCTCGGTCGGCCAAACGGCAGAGGCGCGAGTCGTCTTTGGAGGGAGTTCGCCCCCAGTCGGGGGGAGGCGAGAGGGCCGACGTGGGGACGACCGTTATGGGACGCGAGCATACATCTAAAGGTGTCGCCTTGGGTGGCGAGCCCGGTTACCGGAGGACCTGGCAAAAGAAGACCAGCCATGGTCCCCGAGGTGCTAGACGGGCGGGAGAGAGTGTGGAGCATCCGATAGAAGAGGAGTTATTGGAATCGAGGAACAGAGGACGACCACCATCGAGGCGGGGAGGTCGGCCCCGAAGTCACAGTGGCCCCGGTTGCTGGGGAGACTGGGGGCGTATCCCACGGGAGTGATGCGGAGACGACGGGTCAACCATCGGTGGCTTTCACCGACAGGGAAAAGAACCACCGTGGTCGAGACGAAGTTTTGTTCCGCCGAATGGCCCTCCCCTATCACGCTGTTGAGGGTGGGGACTCAAAGTGAGCTTAACCGATGATGGGGACTCTCTCCCATCGGCCGTTATGATGGGGAGCCCGGCGCGAATGGTAGGCTGCCGCGGGTATATGGATGCTCGCCATCGGTATTAAGGTCGAAGTTACGCATAAGGAAAGGCGCGAGAGCAGCTTCAACTTGCCCGTGGACCGAGATTTTGAAGGTGATTCTCGATGTCTACCGCATATCATCCCCGGAGTTACTTGACCGTGGGTTATTTAGTGGAGGAAGAGCTGTTTGGTCGGTTGCGCCAGGCCACCAAGCCTATGAAAGGCTTCAAAGGAGCATCTATCTTCCGGTCGGCTCCAACGAAGACCTTGACCGAAGTTATCAAGGAACTTTCACTAAGCGAAGCTCGACGACCGCGGCCAAACGGAGGTTAAGGACCAAGTTATCAGGACTAAAAGCGCCCGTGAGAGGATGCCGCCGAGATTGGGGAACTTCGCACAGCCTTCGAACGGTGGGGACACCGGGTCGCCCCAAGTTTATAGAGAGCTGCCACTTGGCTGGCGCAGTTGCCAGAGAGGCGTAAGCAGACGCCAAGGCTCGGGCCATGAGGAATCGGTCACCGCGGAACCATTAGCAGGGAGTGCGCCAACTCAAGGAATCTTTAAGTAGGGCGGAGGGAAGGGCGGCATCCGAGTCGGCCGATTATAGGTCGCCCCGGAGAAAAGAGCCGACCGCCATCATCGAAGAATACACCTACAGAGCAGGGAATGAAGTCGCCCGCCCGCAAGGGCTGGGCATTATGGTTAAGCAACCGCCACCGAGTATCGTGGTGTCCTGTGTCGCTTCGGTGACCGTAGCCGCCGATAGATCTCCTCTCAAGGTTTGAGGCGGCGGGCAGGGCCACCTAGGTGACAACGACACCGAGGAGGAGAGGAGGACGGTCATCAAGTGATGGTTCTTCGAGTGAGGCCGACTCGGTCAAGAGTTTAGGTTTTAATCATTCATTTGTAATGTAATTGGCGGTGTGTATATTTTGTACTCGTTATCAAATAAATGAATGCAAGAAGAGTTTTTCCGCCAGAGTTGTGTTTTTGCTTCTATGGGTGAGGTGATTCGGTGAATTGATTGGTGGACGCCGTGACTTGTCGCTCGCTCTTGAAGGGCTAGCATGGTCTTCCAGGAGATGGCCGACCCATGGGGTTGGGTCGGCTTCGAGATTACTTGTTCTCCGTTAGTTCGCCGCCACCGAGTGGAGCCGCCCCCGCCAAACAAATAACGGGTTTGGTTTTCCAACAGGGCCATCGGGGATAAGTCTTGACGCCACTGTACTCAGCCGCCAAAGCGCCACTCGAGTTTAAGAGACGTGGGTCATAAAGGCGGGTTTTCAATTTTCAAGAGGCGGTTCAGATCCGAGAGCCAATCTCGACCGCTGATTTCAAAGTTGAACTGCCCGTGAATAGACACGCATGGGTGTCTATATATGCCCCTACCCCATTTGGGGGTTTCTCGCGACTTTCTAAAGACTTCGTCTCCTTCTTGATCGAAATACTTTTAAGGGTCTTCGCCATGGTCGCTTCTACTTCCGCCCATTGGCGGGATTGCCAAACTCAAGTCTTGGCAAGGCTAGAGAAGAGGATCCGAGGGGCTCCATGAAAGGTACGATCTCCTGAGGATTTACTTCCAGAAGGACACGCTATTGTTGATCATGACGACAAGCTACCACTATACATGGCGACTTGACAACGGATCGCGCCTTCCTTTGCCGCTGCTCGGAAGAGGTCAGGCGAGCGCTTGGGGTGTCCCCGATGCGCTTCCCCAACGCCATTGCTACGATAATGGCATTTTGGTGATTCATCGAAAGTGAAGGTGGTGCCGACTTCTCCAAATCTCGCCACGGTGAGGGCGATCAAGAAAGACGCCCATTTCTTCTTCTCGTATGTGGGCGGTCGGTTTGTTGACATTCCTGACTAACAAAGACCAAAGAACAAGTTTGTTTGGTTTTCGCCGACGCTGAATTGGCTTGTCGCTCGGGTCAAGATCAACAAAGACGGCTTGAAGAATCTTCCCTCTCATGGCGACGACGCCGGACAAGTTCCGCCATTATTCGTGGTCGGCGGGCTACAACTTGTTCGACAACGCCGCTGAGGGTAGCGGGTTGTCGCTCGCTCGACCGACCGGGCCGATGAAAGAGAGAAAGAGTTGCTAGAGGCGCTCCCCAACGGGTTGAAGATCCCAAGAGCGGGGTTCCACCACCAAAGCTATGAACCGCAACTCCCGCAAGAAGGTCGGAGGGGGCCGTCATGGGAGGCGCGTGTGGAGGAGAGGTTTGAAGAGTTGGCGCCTATGTTGCGTGTGAAGAGGGCTCTTCCCGCCCCGGGCCGATCAAAGAAGAAGAAGAAGAAGATCTAAAAAGTCGACGGGTCGACTTTGAGGGGACGACCGAGCGGCGTTCTTGAACAGCCGAGGGCACGCTGGGAACTTCCAATTGCCGGGAGAGTCGCCCGGGACCTTCTTTCCCTGCCCCAACCCGGCGAGGTCGATCCGAGGTGGAGTCACGCCCTCGCCGGGCGAAATTCCCGATCCATCGGTGCCGAGGCGGGCGATCGAGGAGGCCCCGCCGACCAAGCAGCGGAGACGCCCTCCAAGAGCTTACTCAAAGGTCGGGAAGGAGGCGCCATCTCGATGACTGCCCGAGCCGGACCTTTGGGTTTACTCAAGGATCGGGCATAGAGCTTCCTTTCGCCACCGGATTGCCAAAGTGGGCGGCTCGAGGTGGAAAGAGCTACGATCCCCGCCGCTGGTGATCCGGGAAGGGTATTCGAAGAGAGGAACCCTCCCTAAGACAGTTCGCCCTCTCACCATTCCCTCCACAAGGAGGGCGTGCTTCTCTCCCGGGGCAGCTCGTCGCTTCTAATGCTTCACCCTCCCTCATGATAGGGAGTTCCCGAGGAGACACCTCGACCTGCTGGCTCTTGAGTTACCAAACCCGAGGGGCTCGGTCGGGAAGAGCTTTTCAAACCGCCATGCACGATGAAAGCGTTGGCCATTTGGCTGAGAGGCTCGCAATGAGAAGGGGACCCGAGAGGGATGGAGAAGAGGTCAGCCTCTGGGCGGAGAAGGCAGAGGTCGGCGCCAAATGGCGTGCTGACTTGGAGGCTAAGCAATCTACGATCGCTGACCTCCAAACCCACCATTCAAAGCAGGCGGCCGCCATCGATAAACTGGAGGGAGAGGTCGCGCAACTGAGGAGGACGGTTGAAGGCTCCGAGAGGGAGATCGAGGAGTGGAAAACCCAAGTTGGGCGCCGAGAGTGAGCCGGGGTCGAGCTTGAGGGCCGAACCACGGGTCGCTCTTGATGAGTCGAAAGCGGCTCATCGATCGGCTTTGGACGACGCCAGGTCGATCGAAACCCGGCTTAAGTTCACGACGTCGGAGGAGGGCAAGAAGGAGGTTGTTGAAGAGTATAGGCAAGGGCCTATGGGGAAAGTAGAGCTGTCCCTAGCTGTCAAGGCGGGCTACGACTACTTAAAAGCCCAACTTCCTTCGGATGTTCTCTCAACATTGAGCCTCGCATATCCTCCTAGGGTGGAGGGTTCTCTGCGTGTCCTGCAAGGCCTGGAAGCTAGGGGGGCAGGGGTGCAACTTAGTGCCGAGGACAACCCTGATGAGGATGAGGACGACGAGGAGGACGAGGACGGAGATGGAGAGGAGGGAGATGGCGGCGAGGGAGGAGATTAGGCCGCTCTGGCACTTTGCTCATTCTCTTTGCTTTATTTTCGGCTGGAAAGTCCCCATGTATTTGTAATACATTTTACTGGTGAATGAAAATTTAGTTTGCGTTTTTCTACGCCGAACTCTTTTTTTTTTCTGTGATGCCCTTTCTTAGGCTTTGTGACAATAGCGACTTTGGCTTAATGGGCCATCTACGCTTTGTAATGATATGACAAATGGGTCGAAGCGATGGTCATAGCTCGGCCCGATTGGTAACTTCGCCGACTTGTGGTCGACCCTAGGTGAGTCGGGTCAACCATCGGGCTGTATGGTCACGACGGTCGAGGGGCTTCACTTCTCGAGTGGAGCGCAGATATCATCACGGGTCCGCCCTCTAATTGCGACTTTTAGATTTCGGGATGGGCGGTAGGTCTCATTTAAAATAAAGAGGTGTTTCTAATTTTCGAGGTACATTCGAGCTCAGGATTTAGGCGGTGCCTCGAAGTTCCACGTTATTAATTTCCTCCTGATCACGAGGGGCTTAGCATTTATGGGTTCTCGCTATAAGTAGGGGAGACAATTACTTTTCGTGTTCTCGTTAGATTGGCGATTGATTTTGTCTCTACTGCTATTTTTAAGGTCTCAAATGGGAGCCGTGAGTTTCGATCATCCGGAGAAGGGGAAATCCCTTTGTTCCACTGGTGATAGAGGTACGCTCCCTCGCCGCCCCTGGCTCGCTTTTAATGAGGAATAGTTGGAGCCGAAGTGTTTCCGAGGAAGAGCGCCTTGTTCGCATCCGCGGGTTCCGCTATTGTGCCGATATGAAACCATGGGTTTCGCTATTAGGCCGATATGAAACCATGGGTTTCGCTATTGTGCCGATATGAAACCATGGGTCAACGCTTGCACCCATGGCGCTCTTTCATTAACTTCGAACTATTATGCTCCTTTCTCGGGAGCACCGCATGATGCCGAAGAGCAAAGGGGATGACGTAAGGAAGAAAAAGGAAGTTGAAGAGTAGCGACTGGAACGTCTGTTTGGACTTGTGTGTTTTTTTTTTTTTTTTTTTTGGACCATTGTAAATTTTTGCTTGGAATATCAATGAAAGGTCGCATTTTAGCGATGGTGGCCGTCTATTCGACTCATTCTTGGCTCTTCTTTCCTCTCTTTTTTTTTGTGATCCGCAGCGCCTGTTAATTGGAAATTAGGGTTGCTTCTAGGGGACTTACAACGAACATTGTTGACCTAGTCAGAATACGCCTACCGAAGCTCGCGAATGGGCTTAAAAACAATCGAATCAGCCGCCCGTGGGGCGGACTATGAATATTGTAAGTAGATCGTAACTAGCCTACCGTGGGCTTACAATGAACATAATAAGTAGATCGAACGGTCGGCCCCTGGGCTTACAATGAACATAATAAGTAGGTCGAAGATCAATCGCCCTGGGCTTGGTCCACCACATCGGGTCCGCTCGCACGGGGCATTTCGTCCGCCATGAGTCGACGCTGTGGCGTTCCTTACGTCCCGGATTCGCTGATTCTTTGGTAAGGCCGATCTTCATTCGGGTGTGGAGCCACCGAAGTCGATTCCTCGGGAGCGAACGCATCCATGGAGGCGACGTAGGTCGGTACCTAGGACTTACGTGGCTTCAGGTCTTTTTCAAAGCCATCTCTGTTTTGAGGCAAAGAGTTCGAGCCGCCCCGGGAGCGATTTACTTGGAGGACTAATCACAGAGGTCGGGTGCCTAGGACTTACGTATTTAGGTCTTTTCAGGTCGATGATGGTGATATTTTGAGTGATTACCTTAGTTGCAAGTATACAACTTATCAAGTTATAGTATATAAGATTATCGATCCCACGAGGAACGGGAAGTAGGAAGAGTTTTGTTCAAGTTTTGGTTCTCAAATTATGCGCATGACAATTAGGAGTTTATGTACATGGTGAAAGTGGTCATGAAAAGATTAGAGAGTGGATGTGGATTATGTGCAAATAAAAGGAAATCGAGGAAGAAAATGTGTGGAGAGATTAAGAGTGTGATTTGTGACAAAGTGCTAATAAATCAAAATGAAAGTGAAATGGAGAGATAGGGAGTGAGAGAAAATAAGTGCAAAATAAAAGAAAGCAGGATTGAGAGAGAGGAGATAGTAAAGGAAAATCAAAATCAAGAATAAAGGAAAATAGCAACAAATGGAAAACAAGGATAAGTGGAAAATAAAGAAGGTAAAGTATGGAGGATTAATTAAAGATATGAGGAATCTAGAGTAGATCCACTTAGCTTATCTCAATCTCATGAGAATGAGTTGGATTTGTTAGCTAGTTTCAAACAATCTCTAGGGATCCCACAAATATTGGCTCCACACTTAGAAAAGGGTAATTCCCTAGAGGGTTCTAGCCTCAATGTGAATTAAAGAAAAGGAAAATCTATTCTAGAAAGTAAATACAAGAATTAAATACATTGCATGAAAGTAAATTGCATGAAAGTAAATTGCATGAAATTAAATTGCATGAAAGTAAATCTAAGCTACAAAGCAATTAAATGAACAAGAAAGAAAATAAAAAGAAATAAAAGGAAAACCAACAACTCCTCGATCTTAATCTAATCCTCCTTTGGTCCTTGGATTAGAAGAAGAGAAAGGAAATTGAAGGGGTGAAAATTTTATTTATTGTGTAACAAAAGTTACAATTTTTGAAGGTCTTCAATTAAGAGTAACCCTCCTCTCCAAATGGAGTTTTTACAAAATATTTCACACTCAAAACACTCACCTTCACCCCTATTTATAGCCCAACGGAGTTGATGTGAACCATTGGATCAAACCTAGCCAAAAGGAAGAGAAATCCACCATTAACTGGAATTGTTGGGAACCGACGGTTGGTCGACGGTTAGCCATCGTTAGCTAACCGGTTGGCTAACGGCTAACAACCGGTTGGTCAACCGATTGGTTCCCAACCTAATTTGTCTTTTCTTGATTTTTCTTCACGAATTTCTCTTGGATCAAATTGGTATCTTGGGCCTTGGTTTGTCTTCGATTTGGGCTTCAAATATTGGTAGAAATTCAGAGAATTTGAGTCATTTGGGCTTTTATTCATTATTTCTTTATTAACCCGCAAAATAAGATAAAATGATTATTAGTAATATCGCTATTTATATAACATAGGTAATAAGGGTATAAAATGTATTTAAAATGTGCTAATCAAATACCCCACACCTAAGCTTTTGCTAGTCCTCTAGCAAAGAAAATAAAAAGGAACCCTAACTCACTTTCTAGAATCGCTGTTGTATTTAGCACATACAACAAGCCTTTAAACCCCTAGGTTACCCTAGTGGACGAAGTTGTAGTCTCGTGAGGGTTTGCAATGAATATACCCACAAAATTCACTAACTTGCCAATTTAAAGAAGTTAATAAAATAATTAATTCATTTGATATCTTCAAACATTCCAATTGAAGTTGGTTAATACTCAAGAAAACGTTTTATCATAACTCCAATGTAATTTTCTTAAGAAAATCCTTTCATTATAGTTATACAAAACCAAGTTTAACTCAAAAATTTAATTTGAAAGTTTTGAAAAGAACATGCTAACTCTTTGTTTTAAACAAACTTCAAGTCTTTAAATCCATTTAATTTTTCAAGAACATATATAAATATAACTATATATAAAAACATGATTAGTATGATTTTTTATTTATTTATTTATTTATTTATTTATTTATTTTTTAACTCTTTATTCCTTGGTGGTTTTGTTCTTTTAATCGGCTTTCTAAGTGACCATTTAGCGAAGTTTTGGGCCAATGAATCCCAACCCAATTGGGCTTAGGTCATTAAGTATAGAAATACTCCTGCTTAATTACTCACCAACTTAGGCTTAGTAAAATAGAACCACCAATGATTTTAAGAGAAATTTTTCTTCTTTTATTAAGTTAGTATATATATGTGTATATGTATATATATTCTGAACAATATTTGATCAAGACAACTTGAAAAATTATTTTCAACTCTAAGCTAGGCATGCCAAAATTTCATTACTTTAATTAAAAATCTAAGTTAAAACTTAAGTAAAGTATACTACTTTGAAAATCATTTCTTGAGAAATTTATTTGGAGTTATCATAAAAGGTAAACTTGAGTATAGAACTAACTAAGGATTAGAAGACTTAAATTCTATCAAATAGATCAATTATTAATCAACTCTATTAAGTTGGCAAGTGATTTTTATATATTTTTTTATGATGAAAAGAGAAAAAAATGACATAAAAAAATGGTAAGAAAAAGAGGAAAAGATAACTAAGATAAAGATAAAATGACTAACTAAGATAAAGATAAAATGACTAATTCCCACCCCCACACCTAAATTTTGCATTGTCCTCAATGCAATTGCTATTAGGCACAAAGTAAAACAGATAAGAATGGAAGCACTTACATTTGTTCTACGACTTAACAATGACAAAAATTCTGAATGACCTTTGGTATGAGAAGGTGAAGTCAAAAATTTATTCTCTTTTTTTTTTTTTTTTTTTTTTTTTTTTTTTTTTTTTTTTTTTTTTCAAAAGAACAAGAAACTCTCACATGAGAGAAGAATAAATTCTTTTATTATTCTTGTGGGACAAAAATAAAATGTAGAATAAAAGATAAAACATGAGAAGCTCATATTCTACATTAAATCCTACCTTATTGCTGAAAATTCTACCCCGAAATTTAAAGAATTTCAAGATGATATAATCAATGATGTTCTCAAATTCTGAAAATTCCATAGTTTGCAATGTGTTTTGTAGCAAATTAAGGTAGGTCTTATTGGTGTTATGCATTTTGAACTTAGATTTTTGATTAATGAAAATTTGACATTTTGGTTGCTCTTTCAAAAATCTAAGCTCATCAGAAAAGAGTTCTTCAATGTTGCATTCAAAGGCATGTATTCAACACGCTTCCTCATTTTGGAAAATCAAATCAATTTTTAAGATTTCAGCCTCATGAAAGATTTCAAAACTAATGTCAAATTCATTCTCTGCTTCTGTTAAACTTTCTTGGATGTAATTGATTTCGAAAGGCTGCTTATCAATATTATTTCCTGGATTGAAAATATTAAGTTCAGCAGTCAAATTCCCAAAAGACAGCCTTCATGTGACCAGCTCTACGCTTGATGAGAGCATTAGAAGTGGCTAAGAACGGTCTTCCTAAGATCACTGTATTCGTCCTTTGGGATTGGAAACGGTTGTGTTTCCGTGACTACTAAATCAACAGAAAAATGAAGTCTCCAACCTTTATCAAGACATCTCTATTTCACCCATAGGGACCTTAATGCATCTATCAGCCTAATCAAGTGTGCATCTAGTTGGCTTGAGTTCCCGACACCTAGTTGTTGGTAGATCGATACGGAAGCAAGTTGACACCGCCCCTAAGTCTAAAAGCTTTATCGATATGAGTATTACCAATGATACATGGGATGGTAGGACAACCCGATCCTTATGTTTCAATGGTACGCACTTTGAGAGGACTTCACCGATATTGGCAAGAAAGACTTTCTTTGGAATATTTATTTGCCTCTTTTTGGTACATAATTCCTTTAAAAATTTGGCATAAGAAGGAATTTGTTCAATGACATCTAAAAGAGGAATGTTGACCTTAACCTGCTTGAAAGTCTCTAGAATTTTCTCCTCCCGAGAGGAGTGCTTCCTAGTCCCGAAGTCTATCCTGCAAGGAGCAACCGGTTTAAATTGATTAGACTCGTTCTCGTTCGTGTTCTCGGGAAGGGTGATTCTGTAGGAGAGAGAATTTGTTCTGTTCAGGGTTTCACTTAGAGGCATTCTAACCTGATTATCGACTGCCTACCTAACCGTAGTGAATGGATTGCATTCACTTCACTTGGTAGGTTGAACTTGATCCCGTGTCCTTCGGGTTGGGCACGGTTGACTCGAAAAGTTCCTTTCTCTCTCTCACTCATGGCATTAGCTAGTTGACCAAGTTGGGTTTCTAACCTAGCTATGGCTTGAGTGTTGGAGGTGAGGATTTGACCGCTGATTGCATGACGAATTCGTGGTTTGATGTTTGAGTCAATAAGTTCGTGGTCCGTGTAGAGGTTTTAATCAAAGTATCTAGACCCTTTTCCGTAACATTAAGACGCTTATCATGATCCGCAATTTGAGGAGTGTGATTTGCGATTGGTAATGAGGAGACCGGTTTTGAAATGACAGATTTGGTTGTTGAAAATTGAGAGGAACCAGATGTTCCCTAGAGAATTGTTGGGTTGAAGAGGAGTGAAATTTTGATTTCTGAGTAGTTTCCGGTTCCATGCAAAATTTGATGATTTCTCCAACCCGATTGTAGGTTGGAGAAAATGGATCATTCACCGGACGAAATGCAAATTTATCCGACCTAGTGGTCGACCGATCCCGAAGAGGACATTCCTCCAAACATGAGATGGAGACAGACAGCTATGACAACCTCGAGGTAGAAACTTGGTTGATTTGAGCCGAGCTCGCTCTTTGACTTCTAAAGCTTCTAACCTACGCATGATTGTCGCCATCTTTACTTCAGAGGCTATGTTTGTTTCTAAGGACACCACCGGTTTTGGTTGGGAAACCGATGAAACACGGTCATCACAATGTTCCCACCGCATGGTTTTCTCGGATAAACTCTCTAAAAGTCCCAAGCTTCATCGGCATTTTTCTTCATGAAATCCCTTGACACATTGACTCTAAGGAAGTTTTTGAAGAATAATCCAATCCTTCATAAATGATTTGGCATAATCGCCACTTTTCAAGACCATGGTGAGGACATTGGATAAGAAGATCTTTGAATTTGTCAAAATACTTCCAAAAAGGTTCTCCGGATAATTTTAAAATTTTGAATGTCGCTCTAAGCTTGATTGTTTTATGGATAGGAAAGAATTTTTCAGAAAACTCACAAATTCACCCCAAGTTGAGATGGAATCAGGCAAGCTATACCATTTTTGGCTTTGTCCTTAAGGGCAAATGGAATAAATCAAGTTTGATCGCATCTTCGTTAAGTCCCTCATTTTTATCATGAGGCAAACTTCTTCAAATTCGAGATAAAGATGTATGCCTTCGGTTTCGACTCCTAAGAATTTGGGAAGCATGTTTATGAAATGCGGTCGGTTCAAAATTGGTTCCATTTACCTCGGGAGTTTTATGCACGAGGGGATTGCATTTCTAGTGGGGTAACAAACATCTTGAAGAAGTGGGTTGGTATTAGCCATTTCGCTTGGTTCAAGAGATGAATCAAAACTAATTAAACGATTAGTATTATCCCTAACCCAAGTTTGCATACACCACAATCAAAAAATTTTTTTTTTTTAATTTGAAAAAGGATAAGAGAAAAGTTAAGAAGATGAGAAAAACTAACTAAAAATAAATCAAAGCAATCACTTTTCAATCACCCTAACTCTAGGGTTAAGCCTAAACTTGACTTAGACCAGCTCCTAACCAAGAATTCCCTTAATGAAAAGATCAAAGTTTACTTGGGTAATTAGCCAGGTAAGGATAGTACTAGAGGGAGATCAAAGATCAATTAAGTACCTCTTTCCTTTCGGAGCGCCTTACGCAACCCCTAAACCTTGCCTTAGACACCAATTAATCCAAATAAACTTGGACCGGTTCACTTAAGAAATTATTGTTCCTTAATGAGCTCGAATCCTTAGGGGCCAACGTCTAATCAAATTTTAAGAGGCTTGGGTATGTGTAGTGAGGAATTAGTGATTTTTGGGCTAAGGAAAGGGTGATGAAATCCCTCACCTTATCTTGATTAATGGGTTTTGCCCTTAAGATATTTTCAAGTGTGTGCCAAATCAAGATGCTCAAATCACTTGGTGAATTCCTACTATTATATGAAATGCAACCCTAAGAATTAAAAGCAACTAAAAAGGATGCAAAAACAAAAATCTTTTTATTTTTTATTATGGTCGACAATAAAAAAAATGAAGTTTATTAGGGTCGACAAGGAAAAAAAAATCCTTTTATTTTATTTTATTTTATTTTATTTTTTATCCTAATTGTCTCTAATGTATATGAACTATCTAAAGGGTGGAATTGAAAATACTAGATGGAGAAGTTACCCACGCAAAAGCAATGCAAAGCCTCGTTGGAGGCAATTCTTCAATCTTGAATCTTCAACTCTTGATCTTCAAGCTCCAAGTTCCTACACAAAAGAAAACACACAAAATAAAAACCAAACTTAATGAAAATCCTACTTATGCACCGCCTCAAGAACAAGCCAAAAACTTGATGGTGATATTTTGAGTGATTACCTTAGTTGCAAGTATACAACTTATCAAGTTATAGTATATAAGATTATCGATCCCACGAGGAACGGGAAGTAGGAAGAGTTTTGTTCAAGTTTTGGTTCTCAAATTATGCATGACAATTAGGAGTTTATGTACATGGTGAAAGTGGTCATGAAAAGATTAGAGAGTGGATGTGGATTATGTGCAAATAAAAGGAAATCGAGGAAGAAAATGTGTGTGGAGATTAAGAGTGTGATTTGTGACAAAGTGCTAATAAATCAAAATGAAAGTGAAATGGAGAGATAGGGAGGAGAGAAAATAAGTGCAAAATAAAAGAAAGCAGGATTGAGAGAGAGGAGAGAGTAAAGGAAAATCAAAATCAAGAATAAAGGAAAATAGCAACAAATAGAAAACAAGGATAAGTGGAAAATAAAGAAGGTAAAGTATGGAGGATTAATTAAAGATATGAGGAATCTAGAGTAGATCCACTTAGCTTATCTCAATCTCATGAGAATGAGTTGGATTTGTTAGCTAGTTTCAAACAATCTCTAGGATCCCACAAATATTGGCTCCACACTTAGAAAAGGGTAATTCCTAGAGGGTTCTAGCCTCAAGGTGAATTAAAGAAAAGGAAAATCTATTCTAGAAAGTAAATACAAGAATTAAATACATTGCATGAAAGTAAATTGCATGAAAGTAAATTGCATGAAATTAAATTGCATGAAAGTAAATCTAAGCTACAAAGCAATTAAATGAACAAGAAAGAAAATAAAAAGAAATAAAAGGAAAACCAACAACTCGATCTTAATCTAATTCTCCTTTTGGTCCTTGGATTAGAAGAAGAGAAAGGAAATTGAAGGGGTGAAAATTTTATTTATTGTGTAACAAAGTTACAATTTTGGAAGGTCTTCAATTAAGAGTAACCCTCCTCTCCAAATGGAGTTTTACAAAATATTTCACACTCAAAACACTCACCTTCACCCCTATTTATAGCCCAACGGAGTTGATGTGAACCATTGGATCAAACCTAGCCAAAAAGGAAGAGAAATCCACCATTAACTGGAATTTGGGAACCGATCGGTTGGCCGATCGGTTAGCCAACCTTATTAACCGGTTAATAACCTGGTCAACCGATTGGTTCCCAACCGAATTTGTCTTTTCTTGATTTTTCTTCATGAATTTCTCTTGGATCAAATTGGTATCTTGGGCCTTGGTTTGTCTTCGATTTGGGCTTCAAATATTGGTAGAAATTGAGAATTTGAGTCATTTGGGCTTTTATTCATTATTTCTTTATTAACCCGCAAAATAAGATAAAATGATTATTAGTAATATCGTTTATTTATATAACATAGGTAATAAGGGTATAAAATGTATTTAAAATGTGCTAATCACCGACCGCTTTGAGGCAAAGAGCAAGCCCGGTTCCCCGGGAGCTTAATTTAATTCGCGGAGGACGACGGCGAGGGTCGGGTGCCTAGGACTTACGTGGCTTAGGTCTTTCGCGCCGATCTCTGCTTTGAGGCAAAGAGCAAGCCCGAGCCGCTCCCGGGAGCGACGACTGCGGAGGACGATCACAGAGGTCGGGTGCCTAGGACTTACGTGGCGCCTAGGTCTTTTCTACCGGGCCGACCGCTTTGAGGCAAAGAGCAAGTTCGAACCGCCCCGTGGGAGCCGACGACTGCGGAGGACTAATCACAGAGGTCGGGTGCCTAGGACTTACGTGGCGCCTAGATCTTTTGCGTCATGACTGCTTTGAGGCAAAGAGCAAGCCCGAGCCGCTCCCGGGAGCGACGACTGCGGAGGACTGCTCGCAGAAAAGTCGGTTTGATTGTCATTGATTTGAATTGTTACAAACTTCACCGAAATAAATTCAAAGAAAAATAGCTTTTATTTTAAGGCTTACAATGAAAATCAAAAAATTACAACTTTTCCTTTTGAACAAACACGAGGATCTCTATTTTCCCGATCCCGCTATGGTTCTTTGCCCGTCGGGACTTTTGTGTCCGTGGACCACCGCTGCAATTCGGATCCGTAGAGACCCGTTCGAACTACAGACGGAAGAGGCTCGCTTCAATGGAAGGAAACGGCTCGAGGGGATCACACTCAATGGCGAGATCGCCTTCGGATCACACTCAACGGCGAGAGGATCACGAGGGTGAGATCTACTAGAGAAATCACAAAGCTATCCCCCAGATTAAGACAAAGCTTAATCTAGAGGGTATCTCAGAGTTCGACCCAATCCGCCACTTTGGCGCTTGTAGATCCTGGACGTAGATCAAGAGTGCTCGGGTGCTCAAACGGCAAAAGATCCGCCCAAAGTCCAAGCTCTCCCAAAGCCCAAGCCCAAGCCTCCAAAGTTCGGCCGGAAGCCTTCGAGATTCCAGCCAAAAGCAAGCTCCAACCTCCTAAGTCCGCCTTAAAATCACCAAATCAGCCCTCCGAAGCCCGAGCCAACCTTCCCAAAATCCAGCGCACCCTCCCTATTTATACAAGTCGGGGGTCTTGTGCTGTCCATGTTGCTCTAAAAGTGAATGAGGTGCCTCTGGCTAACTAGGCCGAGGTGCCTCGCCAAAGTGGCGAGGTGCCTCGGCTAACTAGGCCGAGGTGCCCGCTAAGTTGGCCGAGGTTCGTAAAACCGAGGTTCGCCAAGTGAACACGAGGTTCGCCAAGTGAACACGAGGTTCGCCAAGTGAACACGAGGTTCGCCAAGTGAACACGAGGTTCGCCAAATGAACCGAGGATTTGCCAAGTGAACATGAGGCTCGCCAAATGACGAGGTTCGCCAAATGAACATGGGGCTCGCCAAATGACGAGGTTCGCCAAACGAACACGAGGTTCGCCGAAATGAACTGAGGCTTCGCCAAGCGAACTGAGGCTTCGCCAAGTGAACATGAGGCTCGCCAAATGACGAGGTTCGCCAAATGAACATGGGGCTCGCCAAATGACGAGGTTCGCCAAACGAACACGAGGTTCGCCGAAATGAACTGAGGCTTCGCCAAGCGAACTGAGGCTTCGCCAAGTGAACACGAGGTTCGCCAAGTGAACATGAGGCTCGCCAAATGACGAGGTTCGCCAAACGAACACGCAGGTTCGCCGAATGAACCGAGGCTTCGCCAAGTGAACACGAGGTTCGCCAAGTGAACACGAGGTTCGCCAAGTGAACACGAGGTTCGCCAAGTGAACACGAGGTTCGCCAAGTGAACATGAGGCTCGCCAAATGACGAGGTTCGCCAAGTGAACACGAGGTTCGCCAAGTGAACACGAGGTTCGCCAAATGAACATGGGGCTCGCCAAATGACGAGGTTCGCCAAGTGAACACGAGGTTCGCCAAGTGAACACGAGGTTCGCCAAGTGAACACGAGGTTCGCCAAGTGAACATGAGGCTCGCCAAATGACGAGGTTCGCCAAATGAACATGGGGCTCGCCAAATGACGAGGTTCGCCAAATGAACATGGGGCTCGCCAAATGACGAGGTTCGCCAAATGAACATGGGGCTCGCCAAATGACGAGGTTCGCCAAATGAACATGGGGCTCGCCAAATGACGAGGTTCGCCAAGTGAACATGAGGCTCGCCAAATGACGAGGTTCGCCAAATGAACATGGGGCTCGCCAAATGACGAGGTTCGCCAAGTGAACATGAGGCTCGCCAAATGACGAGGTTCGCCAAGTGAACACGAGGTTCGCCAAGTGAACACGAGGTTCGCCAAATGAACATGGGGCTCGCCAAATGACGAGGTTCGCCAAGTGAACATGAGGCTCGCCAAATGACGAGGTTCGCCAAGTGAACATGAGGCTCGCCAAATGACGAGGTTCGCCAAATGAACATGGGGCTCGCCAAATGACGAGGTTCGCCAAGTGAACACGAGGTTCGCCAAGTGAACACGAGGTTCGCCAAATGAACATGGGGCTCGCCAAATGACGAGGTTCGCCAAGTGAACACGAGGTTCGCCAAATGAACATGGGGCTCGCCAAATGACGAGGTTCGCCAAATGAACATGGGGCTCGCCAAATGACGAGGTTCGCCAAGTGAACACGAGGTTCGCCAAGTGAACACGAGGTTCGCCAAATGAACATGGGGCTCGCCAAATGACGAGGTTCGCCAAATGAACATGGGGCTCGCCAAATGACGAGGTTCGCCAAGTGAACACGAGGTTCGCCAAGTGAACACGAGGTTCGCCAAATGAACATGGGGCTCGCCAAATGACGAGGTTCGCCAAATGAACATGGGGCTCGCCAAATGAACATGGGGCTCGCCAAATGACGAGGTTCGCCAAATGAACATGGGGCTCGCCAAATGACGAGGTTCGCCAAGTGAACACGAGGTTCGCCAAGTGAACACGAGGTTCGCCAAATGAACATGGGGCTCGCCAAATGACGAGGTTCGCCAAGTGAACACGAGGTTCGCCAAATGAACATGGGGCTCGCCAAATGACGAGGTTCGCCAAGTGAACACGAGGTTCGCCAAATGAACATGGGGCTCGCCAAATGACGAGGTTCGCCAAATGAACATGGGGCTCGCCAAATGACGAGGTTCGCCAAGTGAACACGAGGTTCGCCAAATGAACATGGGGCTCGCCAAATGACGAGGTTCGCCAAATGAACATGGGGCTCGCCAAATGACGAGGTTCGCCAAATGAACATGGGGCTCGCCAAATGACGAGGTTCGCCAAATGAACATGGGGCTCGCCAAATGACGAGGTTCGCCAAATGAACATGGGGCTCGCCAAATGACGAGGTTCGCCAAGTGAACACGAGGTTCGCCAAGTGAACACGAGGTTCGCCAAGTGAACACGAGGTTCGCCAAATGAACATGGGGCTCGCCAAATGACGAGGTTCGCCAAATGAACATGGGGCTCGCCAAATGACGAGGTTCGCCAAATGAACATGGGGCTCGCCAAATGACGAGGTTCGCCAAGTGAACACGAGGTTCGCCAAATGAACATGGGGCTCGCCAAATGACGAGGTTCGCCAAGTGAACACGAGGTTCGCCAAATGAACATGGGGCTCGCCAAATGACGAGGTTCGCCAAATGAACATGGGGCTCGCCAAATGACGAGGTTCGCCAAATGAACATGGGGCTCGCCAAATGACGAGGTTCGCCAAGTGAACACGAGGTTCGCCAAATGAACATGGGGCTCGCCAAATGACGAGGTTCGCCAAGTGAACACGAGGTTCGCCAAGTGAACACGAGGTTCGCCAAATGAACATGGGGCTCGCCAAATGACGAGGTTCGCCAAGTGAACACGAGGTTCGCCAAATGAACATGGGGCTCGCCAAATGACGAGGTTCGCCAAGTGAACACGAGGTTCGCCAAATGAACATGGGGCTCGCCAAATGACGAGGTTCGCCAAGTGAACATGAGGCTCGCCAAATGACGAGGTTCGCCAAGTGAACATGAGGCTCGCCAAATGACGAGGTTCGCCAAATGAACATGGGGCTCGCCAAATGACGAGGTTCGCCAAGTGAACACGAGGTTCGCCAAATGAACATGGGGCTCGCCAAATGACGAGGTTCGCCAAGTGAACACGAGGTTCGCCAAATGAACATGGGGCTCGCCAAATGACGAGGTTCGCCAAGTGAACACGAGGTTCGCCAAATGAACATGGGGCTCGCCAAATGACGAGGTTCGCCAAATGAACATGGGGCTCGCCAAATGACGAGGTTCGCCAAATGAACATGGGGCTCGCCAAATGACGAGGTTCGCCAAGTGAACACGAGGTTCGCCAAATGAACATGGGGCTCGCCAAATGACGAGGTTCGCCAAGTGAACACGAGGTTCGCCAAATGAACATGGGGCTCGCCAAATGACGAGGTTCGCCAAATGAACATGGGGCTCGCCAAATGACGAGGTTCGCCAAGTGAACACGAGGTTCGCCAAATGAACATGGGGCTCGCCAAATGACGAGGTTCGCCAAGTGAACACGAGGTTCGCCAAATGAACATGGGGCTCGCCAAATGACGAGGTTCGCCAAGTGAACACGAGGTTCGCCAAATGAACATGGGGCTCGCCAAATGACGAGGTTCGCCAAGTGAACACGAGGTTCGCCAAGTGAACACGAGGTTCGCCAAATGAACATGGGGCTCGCCAAATGACGAGGTTCGCCAAGTGAACACGAGGTTCGCCAAATGAACATGGGGCTCGCCAAATGACGAGGTTCGCCAAATGAACATGGGGCTCGCCAAATGACGAGGTTCGCCAAATGAACATGGGGCTCGCCAAATGACGAGGTTCGCCAAGTGAACACGAGGTTCGCCAAATGAACATGGGGCTCGCCAAATGACGAGGTTATCCTTAAGAATATGGGTTTATTCTCCGTGAACTCCTCGCTGAAAATTTGGAAACATTTTATATTCGTAATCCTAGTTGGAGTAGGATTGGGCAACGCTGATCGACGCCGATGCAATCCGCACGATCGAAGTTATCCCTAAGAATATCTTTTGAAAACATTCTTCCTGAACTTCGACAAATTGGGGAACAGCTTTATACTGTAATCCTAGTTGGAGTAGGATTGGGCAACGCTGATCGACGCCGATGCATCCGCGACGATCGAAGTTATCCCTAAGAATATTTTTATGGAAATATTCTTCCGAACTTCTACAAATTAGGAAATAGTTTATACCGTAATCCTAGTTGAGTAGGATTGGGCAACGCTGATCGACGCCGATGCAATCCGCGACGATCGAAGTTATCCCTAAGAATATCTTTTGAAAACATTCTTCCGGAACTTCTCGACAAATTGGGGAACAGCTTATACTGTAATCCTAGTTGAGTAGGATTGGGCAACGCTGATCGACGCCGATGCATCCGCGACGATCGAAGTTATCCCTAAGAATATCTTTTGAAAACATTCTTCCGGAACTTCTCGACAAATTGGGGAACAGCTTTATACTTGTAATCCTAGTTGAGTAGGATTGGGCAACGCTGATCGACGCCGATGCAATCCAGACGATCGAAGTTATCCCTAAGAATATCTTTTGAAAACATTCTTCCGGAACTTCGACAAATTGGGGAACAGCTTATACTGTAATCCTAGTTGGAGTAGGATTGGGCAACGCTGATCGACGCCGATGCAATCCGCGACGATCGAAGTTATCCCTAAGAATATCTTTTGAAAACATTCTTCCGGGAACTTCTCGACAAATTGGGGAACAGCTTATACCGTAATCCTAGTTGGAGTAGGATTGGGCAACGCTGATCGACGCCGATGCAATCCGCGACGATCGAAGTTATCCCTAAGAATATTTTTATGGAAATATTCTTCCCGAACTTCGACAAATTAGGAAATAGTTTATACCGTAATCCTGATTGGAGTACGATTAGACCACATGGGAGGATATTTGGAGAATTGAGCCATGTAACATCTCCAAAATCTTTCCAAATATTTAGGAAAAGAGGATGGATAGGTTATTGGGTTGATTTGGACTCCTTTAGATATCCAATTGGGCTCCATTAGAATTCCTACCCATCGCCAAATAGGACTCCTTATTCAAGGGGATTGGGTTCATATGGGGTTGTTATAAATACCCATAGTTTCCTCCCTTCTCCTCCTACCGGCCCTCTCCTTCTTTGTGTTTCGCTCCGCCTTGCTACCGCTCGCTCTCTCAACTTACGAGGTATGAGCACAAAGCTAGGGTCCTGAAAAATTTCTTCTCCTCTTCTTTTTCTTCTCTCTCTCTTTTTTTATTGCATGCACGCTAGGGGAGAGAAGGACTCACCCCGAGGTGTCAACGCCGGTTCAAGTGGCGGCGAGGTCCGCGATATGCCGCGACGCCAAGACAGTATACCGGTTCTGTCAGCGATCGAAGTCAGCCGTTGGCGCCGGTCGGACCGAAGCGCCTGTCATTGGCGCTTTGTCAGGACCGAAAGGCCGACGCCGGGTCGGCTTGGTCGCGACGGCAAGCGGTTGTCCGTCGTTTTGTTGCATGCCCGCTGATGCTTCACCATGCTTGATAGATCATGATCCGACCAAACGGATTTTTGATGCTATATTTGCCGCATTTTCGCCGTGTGATTTGACTTTTCATCAGAGCCGCAGCTCATGTCGCTGGAAGATCTCATGTTCCGAGGAGTCGAGAACTCGCGACGCCACGCGGAACGCACGCCCTTCTTTTTTCGGTGGTGCGCCAGCATTATCATATTCTCATGTATATACATGTTGTATCCCCGC
This sequence comes from Asparagus setaceus, assembly GCA_012295165.1. Classification (NCBI taxonomy): domain Eukaryota; kingdom Viridiplantae; phylum Streptophyta; class Magnoliopsida; order Asparagales; family Asparagaceae; genus Asparagus; species Asparagus setaceus. Next base: position 26,916,680 of record CM022709.1, on the reverse strand, counting down.
TTCGCTCTCCTTTGTGAGGCGATTGGGAAGAGCCGAAATCCTCCTTTGTGCGGATTGACGCTTCAAAGATCACCCGTCTCGATATCTTTAACGGGAGCGATTTCATACCGTACCCTTGCTTTGTAGAACGGGATATATTGCCGCTTTGTTTACGCGACTATGTTTATCGTTCTCCGGGTACTCGATACGGATGAAATCGCCATACCCGTTATAAGGTCGTGACTCAATCTCATAGGTTTCTGAGAAGAGTTCTACGCCTTACGCTGTTTTATTTTTTAAGATATTCCTCCTAAATGATCTGCTAACTCTTTGTTCTCTTGTGGTAGACGGACGCTCCGACGATTCCTCGTCTATTTTGAAGGTTCCAAATGTTAAGTCTCGATTCTTAAGGTCATCCGGGAGAATACCTCTTTCCGCCGAGGAAGCGAACCGCATGGTAGGCTAACACCCGCTAGAAGAAATCAAGCCTCGAGCCTACCATCATAATTTCGACGACGAAGTTTGAGGGATCGCTTCCATCATCCTCCGCCGCTTTCCTTACCTTCTGGTCGAAACTGTGATTTCCACCCTTCGAGTGTAGGGCCGGTGGAGGCCCTGTGTTAATCTTGACGGACCACTTCCACGGATTCAACCTATCACGAGATTGCCCCCGCCAAAAATCACTGCTCTCGATTCCGCCTGTGATGGGTCTCCTTCACCGTTGGAGAATGGTTTGAAACAGCATCTCTATTATCTGGTTAGATGGGCGACCTTTATGGTCTTCGTCCATTCATATTGAGTAGCTTGGAGGAAATTCAACGGTTGGCCCTCGTAGTTAATCGCTAGAGCAAAGCTCACTAGCCGCTAACTCTACGATCGTGTGGAGAGTTTAGCCTTTTTGATTCATGCAATGAGGTGAGGCTACTCATCCGCAGGCTTGATCAAGGCTTCGTGAACGCATTTCACGAGAGGAGAATATCTGAGCAAGAGGTTATTTTCGCAACTCCTATGAGCGGCAACACACGGTACAATGATAGACCGGTACCACACCCATGTCAATCGCACAGAATCGACCGCCAAGGGGAGAAGACTTTGAAGAATTTCACGCGGAGTGTACCGTGAGTCCGTATGCCATCAACGGAGAAGCAAGTCCTCGAGGCGACAAGGTGGGAACATGCGTCGCTATTGCCGCAAACTCAAGAGGAACTTGAGAAGGAAGCCAAAGCTCGGGTTCGAGCGAACCAGAGGAAAATTAGCCACCGCCAAAGCCGACCTCGCTTCCTTCACATTACTAGATTGCGCCAATGAAGTCCGACGTGTTACTTTGGTCTTGAGACTTCTCGCTTTCTTTGTTCACCACGCCGCTGTGATTATCACAACTTTGTTTGAATCGATTGTCTCGACAATTGTAGCTCCTTTTATATTTGCTTCAAATGAATAAGATTTATTCCTTTCATTGCTTATTATGATCTCATGTTCGGTGAGTCGAGCTTAAACTCAAGATACGGAACGACGCCTTCTTCGGTGCGCCAAGATTATCATATTCTCATGTATATACATGTTATCCCCGCCGCTTCCTTTGTGAGGCGATTGAAGAGCCGAAATCCTCCTTTGTGCGGATTGACGCTTCAAAGATCACCCGTCTCGTATCTTTGAGCTGCATTTCATACCGCACTTTGCTTTGTAGAACGGGATATATTGCCGCTTTGTTTACGCTGACTATATTTATCGCTCTCCTGTATTGACACGGATGAAATCGCCATACCCGCTATAAGGTCGCGGACTCAATCTCATAGGTTTCAGAAGAGTTCTACGCCTTTACGCCGCTTTTATTTTTAAGATATTCCTCCTAAATGATCCGCTAACTCTTTGTTCTCTTGTGGTAGATCGGACCCGACGACTCGCCTATTTTGAAGGTTCCAAATGTTAAGTCTCGATTCTTAAGGTCATCCGAGAATACCTCTTCCACCGAGGAAGCTAACCGCAATGAGGCTTAACACCCTAGAAGAAATCAAGCCGAGCCTACCATCATAATTTCGATGACGAAGTTTGAGGGATCGCTCATCATCCGATCCGCCGCCTTCATGTACCCTTGGTAAAACTGTGATTTCCGACCCTTCGAAAGTGTAGGCTGGAGGCCCCGTGTTAATCTTGACGACCACTTCCACGGATTCAACCTATCGCCGATTGCCCCCGCCAAAAATCTTGCTCTCGATTCCAGCCTGCGGATGGGTCTTCACCGTTGGAGAATGGTTTGAAACAGCGATCTCTATTATCGAGGTTAGATGGGCTTAATCTTTATGGTCTTCTCCCATTCATATTGAGTAGCTTGGAGGAAATTCACAGTGGTGGCCCTCAGTAGTTAATCGCTAGAGCAAAGCTCACTAGCCGGCTAACTCTTACGCATCGCGTGGAGAGTTTAGCCTTTTTGATTCATGCAATGAGGTGAGGCTACTCATCGGCGAGGCTTGATCAAGGCTTCTGAACGCACATTCACGAGAGGAGAATATCGAGCAAGAGGTTATTTTCGCAACTCCTATGCCAGCCACTTACAGCCAGGCCGATAGACCGTACCACACCCATGTCAATCGCATGAATCGACCGCCAAGGGGAGAAGACTTTGAAGAATTTCACGCGGAGTGTGTACCAGAAGTGCATGCCATCGAACGTGAGAAGCAAGTCCTCGAGGCGAGCGTCGCCGAACATGCGGCCGCTATTGCCGCAAACTCAAGAGGAACTTGAGAAGGAAGCCAAAGCTCGGGTTCGAGCTAACCAGAGGAAAAATTAGCCACCGCCAAAGCCGACCTCGCCTTCACATTACTAGATTGCGCCAATGAAGTCCGACGTGTTACTTTGGTCTTGAGACTTCTCTCGCTTTCTTTGTTCAACCACGCCAAGTGATTATCACAACTTTGTTTGAATCGATTGTCTGACAATTGTAGCTCCTTTTATATTTGCTTCAAATGAATAAGATTTATTCCTTTCATTGCTTATTATGACTTTTACTATTCAAATAATTAACCATAATACTTATAGGATTTTTGGCAAATCCTCACCATCAACGTTTGATTAGCCTTTACCAACTACCGCTTGAGTGGGCTAGCGGCGATTATCCGATCCGCTCCGCAAGACGGACGCTGTGCTAAAAGAATGAAACTCTTCTAGACTTGTTGCTATGATATTGAATACATAGGCTTATACTCTTTACCGCAAGAGACCACCCTAACGCTGCAGAGGTTGGCTTATCCCTTCTTAGGCTTCGGATGAAATACCTGCAATCCATCTCTCGTGTCTTCTTCCTGAAAGACTAAACCGCAACGTGTTAGACGCTGGCTTTATCCCTTCTTAGGCCGGATAAAATACCCCAATCGAACTCGTGTCTTCTTCAATCTAAAGACTAAACCGCAACGCCAGTTAGGCGTCGACTTTGGGATATTCCAACCCCCTACCAACAAGTTTGATGAGCCTTTACCAACTACCGCTTGAGTCGGGCTAGCATGTAGATTATCTAAACCGCTCTACACACAACGCTAGCAAAGAATGAAACTCTTAGACTTAATGCTACGATGTTGAATACGTGAGGCTTCGCCTTTTCATCGAAGACTAACCCTACGACGCTGCATAGGCGCTCTTTATCCCTCTTAGGCTTCGATAAAATTCCCTAATCAAACTCGTGTCTTCAATCTGAGAAAGACTAAACCGAACGCTGCAGGAGGCGCTGGCTTTATCCCTTCTTAGGCTTCGATAAAATACCTTAATCAAACTCGGTCTTCTTCAATCGGAAAAGACTAAACCGAACGCTGCAGAGGCGTGGCTTTATCCCTTCTTAGGCTTCTCGGATAAAATACCTTAATCAAACTCGTGTCTTCTTCAATCTGAGAAAGACTAAACCGCAACGGTGTTAGGCGGCTTTATCCCTTCTTAGGCTTCTCGGATAAAATGCCCCTGAATCTAACTCGTGTCTTCTTCAATCGGAGAAAGACTAAACCTAACGCTGTGAGGCGTGGCTTTATCCCTTCTTAGGCTTCGGATAAAATGCCCCAAGATGAATCTTGGTGTCTTTGACCGGAGAACAACAGAACGGAGGAAAGTGGTGAGATTGAAGGAACTTGTTCTATTTTCGTGATGAAACCACAGTAGCTCCGCCAGAGGAATCGAAAAGACTCGTGACCTTCACAACCTGGTCTCGAAAATCCCACAAGATACCTTCACCGCGCTACCTAAGATGAGAGATGGAACTAAGAGTGGATCTCCACCAGAACCGAAGAGACTCGTGACCTTCAAAGGACAACCCGGTTCGAAAATCTCACAAGATACCTTCACCGGCGCTACCTAAGATGAAAGATGGAACTAAAAGTGGGATTTCCAGAACCGAAAAGACTTAGGTGACCTTCAGGACAACCTGGTTCGAAAATCCCGGCGATACCTTCGGCCACGCTACCTAGATGAGAAATGGAACTAAGAGGATCTCCACCGAGAACCGGAGACTCAGTGACCTTCACGGACAACCCGGTCCGAAAATCTCACAGCACCTTCACCGGCGCCACCTAAGATGAAAATTCCGCTTACCTTCACCGCCACCGAAAAGGGTGGAACTAAGAGTGGATCTCCACTCCGAGAACCGAAGACTCAGCGACCTTCACCGACAACCTAGTCTGAAAATCCCTACAAGATACCTTCACGGCCACCTAGAGAGAGATGGAACTAAAAGTGGGATCTCCACTCGAGAACTAAAGACTCAGCGACCTTCACGGACAACCCGTCTCGAAAATCTCTACAAGATACCTTCACCGCTACCTAAGAGAGAGATGGAACTAAAAGTGGGATCTCCTCGAGAACCGAAAGACTCAGCGACCTTCTGACAACCTGGTTCAAAATCCCAAGATACCTTCACTGCGCTACCTAAGATGAAAGATGGATAGAACCCTTCCGCTATTTTAAAGGATCTTACGCTTGAGAGGAAGAATTTCATATCCTATCTCCGTGTGAAAGGGACTTTGAGTGGACTCTTGTTCATAGAAGGAATCGGGATTTTGGTAATGTACCTAAAATTCCCACCGGCCAGGAATTTGATCGGTGGGGAAATTATGATGGAGAGCAAATCTAGGGTTATCCTCAAGAAAAGTGGGTGAAATATCCCATGAGGAACTTCCCCGTCGAACGGGTTATCCCAAGATACTAAGGGTAGTATTTCTTCGTGAACTTCCCATTTATCTAAGATTAATTGCCTGGCCGCCATTTTGGGTAATTAGCGATACGCACCATTGAGTAAACCGCTTCTATTACAAACGGACCTCCCATTTAGGTTCAAATTTACCTTCTTTTGGAGTTGAGAATTATCTACGCCGTTGAGGACGAGATCTCTTTCTTTGAAACTCCTGTCGTACTTTCTTGTTGAAAGCTCTCACATCCTAGCTTCGTAGAACTCAATGCATTGTTGAGCTTCCGTGCCATCCAACATCTCGGCTCTTCGAGACGCTTCGATGTTGTTCTTCCATCGCCATCTCTGGAAAGGGCATACAGTGACGAACTCGATTTCAACGGAGAACCGCCGACCCGCCAGAAACCGTGGAGTACGGGCCGCCCTGCAGGCGCGTATTATTGTGCGATATGCCCGTGAGCTTCTCCGAAGTTTATCATCCCAGCCTCGCTTTGTTATTCTTCACAAGCTTCGACAAGATCTTGATAACCTTTTGCGAATCGCCTAATCCATTTGGTACCGGATTATAGGCCGCTGACGCAGACGCCTTGTATCTTGAATTTCGCAAAACCCGATGAAGGAATTGCCGATGAATCGGGACCGCTGTCATGCACGACCGTTTCGACACCATGTCGATAGATGACATGGTGTTTGATAAATTTGACGACTGCATCGCCTTTACTTCCTTTAGCGGATTGCTTCCGCCCACTTGGAGAAGTAGTCGGTGATCGCTAGAATAAACCGACGCTTTGACCGACGGAGGAAAAATGGGATCTACAACGCCCATTCCCCATGTCTCAATGGCCGTGATGTGGTCAAGGATGCAACCGCCAGAGGTCGATGCATGTAATTCGCGGAATTTGACACGCTGGCATCTCCGAAAGCATACGCATCGCTATTAACCATTGTTGGCCAAAAGTAGCCCATCGCCCCGATTCGATCAGAGCTTAGGACCAGGCCGGTACAGACCACATTCACCTTCGTGCTTCCCGGCGACCTCTTCACTTTGTTTGAGAGGCATCGAGTAAAGGCCATCGCACTCTCTACATATAAAGATCCGAAGTCAGTGTTAAAAGAATCTGGAGCTCTTCACGGATTGATTCTTCTTCCTTCACGCCTTCCGTAGAATACCATGTAAGACGAATCGATGATAGGAAAGCGCCAATCTCGGCTCCAACCGGTTTGGGTTGCATTTACCTCTTTGGTAACTATCCCTTTGTCTTCTTGTACCCCATCATATATTGGTACGAAGAGTCGGTGAGTCCGACCGCATCCGGCCTCTCGCCTCGAAGGTTAAAGGCCGATATCGCACGCGCTAATGCATCCGCATGAGCCGCTCTGGCGGATATATTCATGAAGAATTCTTCAAATGAGTCTCGCCATTTCAACGCTATCCGATGATAGGGGACCGTGATCGTGGTTCCTAACTTCATAGCCACCACGGACTGCTTGACTATCAATTGCGAATCGCCAGATGCTTCGAGATACTCTACCCCCGCATCTTTGGCTAAGCTAAGTCCCATAAGTAGTCGGGCTAATTATTGGAACAAGGTTCTCGGAGTGAATAAGCACGGGCATGACATGATTCCCGGGAAACTAAGACAACCCCACCCCGGAAATCTTAGAACATCCGGGCACTTGCCACTTGGTAGCTCGAGAAGTCTGGCCAAAGTACGCCATATTTGTTGGTGCGATGTAGTGTTAACTTCGGACTTCATCCGAAGATCATCATATAGCTCAACCGATCCGCTGTCGGGCCGGTGCTCAAGAGATCGCAAATCGCTTGTCCTTTGACCGACTTCGTTGTTTGAAGTGCAAGTCATATTGGGACAAGAGCAAGGCCCATTTCGCCAAACGCCAACTCATTGAGGCCCACTGGTCATAAATATTCGGACCGGATTTACGCGAGATAACATAAATCGCTTGTCCGACTAAATAGTGCCGCGATTTTCTCAATCGCTAACACTAATGCAAGGCACCGCTTCACCATTGGGTATCGAGACCGCTCACCATGTTCGTTCCGTAATACATCGCTCGCTCGCGGATCGCCGCCGCCGCCCCGCGCGAGTAAAGCGCTTTAACGAGTGATCCGCTGCCTTGACGTAAATCAGAATGGTTTTCCGATCGCGTGCAACAAGAACGGAGGTTTAGCGAGATACGATTTGATCTCTTCAATGCCTTCCGACAGCGCCGCCCCAAATAAATGACACGCTCTTCTTGTTCAACTTAGAGAACGGTTGGCACTTCCCCGATAGGTTCGATATGAACCGCCGGATGTACGCCAATCGCCTCTTGTAACCCCTCGAAGTTCTCTCGCATTTCTGAGGTTACAACTCTTGAATTGCCTTCACTTTGTCGATCGACGTGGATTCCTTTGTCGTGACGACGGCCGGTGAACTTGCCACCGACATCCCAAGGAAGGATTTGCGGGTTCATCTTTAGTTGATGAGTCCGCATGAGTTCAATACCGCTCTAAGATTTGATGTGATCTTGTCACGACTTTTCACCACCAAATCGCCAACGTAGCATTCGATCGCTTTCAAGATGATCTTGGAAAATCTCTCGCCATTGCTTACGGGTATGTCGCTACGCCGTTTTAAGCCGAACATGCATGACCGGGTAGCAAAATATACCGATGGGCTTCCAACGCCGTGTTTAGCCATCGGTGCATCTTGATTTGATTATACCCCTAGCCATCCATAAAGGACATCCTCTCGAATCCACATGTATTGTCAACTATGACGCCGGTGATCGGTAGAGGGAAATCATCCTTCGAAAGCAAGCGCGCATTTAGGTCTCAGAGAGTCCATACTGCATCCTAATCGAACCATTCTTCTTCATGACCGACTATATTCGCCACCCAATCCGGATGTTGAATTTCCTCATGAATCCCAATTCTATGAGTTTCTTCACTTCGCTCACGCATTGCCTCGAAGATTTGTGGACGAACCGCTCTTTGCTGCTTGACAGTTTGACATCCATCATGATGTTGAGGCGATGTGTCGCCACATTGTGGTCGAGTCCCCGCATGTCCTCGTGAACTCCGTGCTAATACATCGATATACTCCCCGATTAAGGCAATGCTCTTCATCACCCATATTAACCTCGACTACTCATCCTTAGTGGGGGTTCTTTGTCCCAACCTATCCCCAAACCGCTTCGAGTTGATGGATCCATGGGTCTTCCCATGTCGCATATCTTCATCACTCTCAATAGTAGCGTGATCGATCGTAGCCATATTTGACATCAAAGCCTTGAAAGCTCCGAGGCCGGTGTCGTCAATCCCAAGTCAAGAATCGCATTTATCGTCCGCTCTCATCGGGTGGATTATTATCAATCACCATGAGCATTCATCTTCGAGGAGGATCGTGATCCCAATCCCCTTCTAAATGCGTGTAGTTATCCCGGCCTCGGGACATATGCCGCCTCGAGGGACTCGAGGACCTCACCAAAACATAGACCTTCCCCTTGTGTCGTTGTACCCCACTTCTTCATGATACCCTTCGGCTATATCCAACGCGGAGGATAGGCCCATTATCATCTTCATCTTCTTCAAAGAAATGATTCGCTGCTGAAACGTGATTTTTTCCCGTAAACCAAGTCTTTCTCACTACTTGATCTTCGGATGACGAAAAGCCGCCCCAAAGGAGTCACGAACTTCTTTTGTAAAGCAAGATGACCGAAGTTGGTGTGCAACTCTAGATCGTTGTATAAACCTCGCCATCACATCATTCAAAGACAAAGGATACTCTAAATCGCCATTTATTGATTCATCGGCAATTTGCCATTATAATGTTCATCCGACGATTCTTCATCGCCAAGATTGATTACAAGGTACAATGTCGCTTAAAACAAAACCACCACTATAACCAAGCCCGCTTCGTATCCTTTCACCGCTGTCCGCCTGGGCCGATGATTCAGCTGACTCATTACCGTAGGAGAGAATCGCTGAAATAATTCTCCATCCCCTTAAACGGTTGTTTGTCCGACCACCGCCTTGACTCATTATTCGTGGTTCACATTTGAGACACCGATGAAGAGTAGATGGGACTATAACGCTACGGATCCAAGGTCCACTCCAACAATAAGTTATAGGAAGTCTCACAATCACATAGTGTGACTTCGACTTTAAGTCCCCATTTGGCACTTTATCCGATTTTACCAAGCCGGAGACTACCGTTAAACCGTAGATCACCGGGTTCGCTGATGCCAGCTTGTCGCGTGGATTCCAAGGTGATACATGAGGCGCAGGGCATGATGCTCACAACGAACCCGATCGACTTGGATCCTTAACTTCACTAGAGCCAATATACCCGCGGAAGTATAGCGCCTATCGTGCTTGAATTCTTTGTCGCATATCCTCCTTTGTAAAGTGATGCAGGAAAGTGTTTAGCCGCAGGTTGGTTATCATTTCTTCTAACCGCTTGATCCGAGAGAAACACCTCGTGAGTCGTGAGCTTCTGAGAGCTTCCTGCTCTTTGACAATCGGAGCAACTCAGAGTTATCCTGGCCGGATGTTTGCCAACCGGGCCATGACGCCAAAACGGTATGGAGAGTTGAGCTTCCTGCTTGTCTCTTCTAATCGGGTGATTGAACCGAGACCGCTTCGAGCCGAACTTTGGTACCGCTGCCGCGGCTTCTTTGGCAGCCACCGCCGCGCTTTCTGCGAAAGTGAGGGGAATTGTTGGTACCCCCACTGACAAATCTTTGGCATTAGGGTCGAGACTTCCGTACTTGTATTTGTACTGTCCCTCGGGTGGCGGGTTTGTGTTCTTCGACAACCGAATGCTACCACCGCTCGCTCTCTCTCCTCTGCACTGCGGAAGTAGCATGGCATGCCTTCCGCTTTGATTTTTCTTCAATGAAGAAGAGGCTACCCATTGCTCATCCTCAAGCGTGTCCGGTGGATCCACAGACTTCGCCATTTGGGGTCAGATATGATACAAGTCCTTTCTCGGCGTTGTTATGTGGGTCGCCATTCACCGCCTTCATTATGACTTTGACCACCGGTTTAGGTTCAAACCATGTCAATGGCATCACCCAAAGCTTATGGACACCGCATTTGTTCGACCTTCTTTTGGACGGCTTCATAGTGATGACCCTACGCCAATTAAAGCCCGATTTTGTCCTTAAGGCTAAAACAGATTTAGGGGTGATGAATTGCCTGCGGATACGCGCAAGATTTTGGGTCGTCGTCTCATTGCTTCCTCTTGATTCCGAATCTGAGGGAGTTTGATCTTGTTATTTTCGACAAGATATTTGAAGAGACCGAATCTCGCCGCCCCTAAAGGAATAGGACTTCGGAATCTCTTCCGAGGCCTTTCATTCTGCTGTTACCGCCGATTGTTCGTTGCGGCGCCTGGCCAAGTGCTGGCCGCCGGCCTGGGTTGAGTTGAACGCTGTTCGCGAACCGCCTGGCTCGCTTCCTTTGCCACGTGGGACAAAGTTACGCCGGAGCCCGCTGCCTACCGCTTCTTTTTCCTTTTGAGGAATCTTTTCAGCCTGTTTCCACGAACCTTCAAATCCTTCCACGCTATAGACGTGCTGTCCCCATTGCCTCTAGCACGCCTATCGACAAGTTGTTATGGCAGGTCCGAGGATGAACTCCTTCGTTATCGGATCCCGACAGCTTCATTGCCTTGTTCGGAATCGTTTGACAAAGATATCTATAGTTTCTCCGCTTTTCGCTGCCGAAGCAAGGTCCCGACGATACTTCGTATCGCCGCCGAAGAAATTGGTGAGGAAGCTAGATTTCATGTCGCCCCACCGCGGAATGCTCCCCGGCGAGACGGCACCAATCGAAGGTAGCTCCACGAAGGGTGCCAGCGAATGACCGAACCATCGTGGGCTCGCACGGAATAACTTCGAGGTGCGACTTGAAATAAATCAAGTGCCGCTACGGGAACCCTTCCCACAAACGCAGGAAGTTTATTAAATTAAACTTTGTTTGTATGGGATTGATTCCCACTCCTAGGGTATGGGCAAGGGATGCCGGTTTTTACCCCGAAATGAAATCAATGAGTTGATTTTGCTCTCCGTGTCTTTGATCTTCTCGCTTCCCGAAAGCAACAACATTCACGTTTCCGCCTGCGCTGGTTCAGAGGGTTATCATCCTCTTGTATTTCCTCCTGGTCTGAATCGCTGTCATCTTGATCGATGTTGATACGCTGACTCGATTCACCCCGGTGTTTCGTCAAGGCTTGGATCTGTTGGTCATGCATTTCTCTCATCGTCTGCATGGCCAAATCCATCTCTAGTTTGAAGTTTTCCGTTGTTTAGCCAACGCTTCGTCTGCAAAGATCTTAGCCACTTGATCTCAGACGATCATGAGCGCTGCGGGGCTCCTCAGATACAAGATGATCGAGGCGATGAGCCAATATCCGACGATCATCCTCCGCATCCTTTCGGTTTGTCGACTCGACCGTTTGATGGTCCTGCATCGCAAACGAAGTTAACTGCTATGTGAGCGCTGATGGCCCGTGATGGCGATTCTTTGCCGGTCATGTTATTAGTGACCTCGCATTCATCCTCGCGGATGTCACCTTTCATGGAGTCGCCTTGACCTAGGTCTAGGCGTGTTGGTGCTAAGCCTGCGGAAGACCGATACCCTTTCGAGTTTCGCCGGCAATTGCACTCGAGAGCACCGCTTTGATGAGCTTAGAGCACAAGCACGCACCAGATGAGTTTGGGGAATCCTCCGAGATTTCATATACCCCCGCCTGCATATCGCTCATCGATGTGTACCGAGAAATCGCCGGTGTTGGTGCGATCTCTGCATAACATTGTCGCCATCGAGGAGAGCCGCCTCCTTCCGAGAATGGCCAAAACTTCCGAAAGTAACTTCGCCTTGACTTCCGCTTATGGGGCGTGAAGTTTGAGGACTCGGACTTCGATCTTTAATCTGCCAGGGGTTGCAGAATCTCCTGCCCTTCGAACGCGTGCGCCTCCCGTATGAGGAGTAACCCGTGATCCCTTCGTGAGGACCCAAGCGATCCTTAATAGTTGGTTTGGGAGTTGGCTTCACCACCTGCCTGCAGTGCACTTTTGACCTTGGCGCCGTCGGTCTTGGGTTTTGATTTTGAACTTGAGACTTATAGCCTTCACTTAAGTGCCGACAGAGCTGGCAACCGGGTCAGCATCGCTAGACTTGGGCCTCCAAACCGGTGGTACGCTTCACGCTTCTTTACCACCTCTTTTCAATTCACGAGCTTGTTGTACCAGCTCGCGGCTCGCGAAGGAGGCGCTGGCGCTTCCTGGATACGCCTCAAGCGTGGAGCGCCTGACACGGACTCCACTTCTGGTCGACGGCTTGATGGGCCGCCGATCTCTTGAGACCAAGCTCTCGCAAGTTCGATCTTAGATCCGCCAGAAGCGACCCCATCCATGGATTGCACGGCTTTGGCATGTTTGCGCACCATGCTTTGTCGCCGCTTTGGCGGCCTCGCTTTGAGTGCGGGCGCCGCTATGCGCTCATCTCGCCAAGTAGTTCTGGACTTCGACGCCGGATTTCGCCACCGTAGAAATGGACTGACTTCGCCCCGGGCTCTACATCGGAGGCCCATCGGGTTCTCCTCGGCGAGAGACCTTCTTGGAGCGGCGGGGAACCGGATCTCAAGGAGGGTGAGGATAGGTACTCCTCGAACTTCTCTGGTCGAACTCGAACCGACCTCTTCCTCCACCGGGATAGGAATCACGGCTACGCATCTACTCCACCTCCGATTCGGGAGGCCGGTGGCTCCCATCGCGGGTCGCTATTGTTCGCAGAAAGTCGGTTTGATTGTCATTGATTTGAACTCTATAAACTTCACGCTCAAACAAATTCAAAGAAAAATATCGCTTTTATTTTAAGGCTTACAATGAAAATCAAAAAGATTACAACTTTTTCCTTTTGAACAAACACGAGGATCTCTATTTTCCCGATCCTCGCTATGGGTTCTTTTGCCTGTCGGACTTTTGTGTCCGTGGACCACCGCCAATTCGATCCGTAGAGACCCGGTTCGAACTACAGACGAAGAAGCTCGCTTCACGAAAACGGTACCGAGCGATCACACTCACGAAGGAGAGGATCGCCGGGGATCACACTCACGGAGAGGATCGCCAGAGCGGGTGAGATCTACTAGGAGAAATCACAAATGCTTATCCCCGAGATTAAGACAAAGCTTAATCTAGAGGGTATCCAGAGTTCGACTAATTCAGCATCTTTGGCGCTTGTAGATCTCGACGTTGATCAAGTTAGTGTCACGGGTGCTCGAATCGGCAAAAGATCCGCCCAAAGTCCAAGCTCTCCCAAAGCCCAAGCCCAAGCTCTCCAAAGTTCACGGAAGCCTTCGTGAGATTCCACCAAAATCAAGCTCCAGCCCCTAAGTCCGGGCCTGTAAAATCACCAAATCAGTCCTCCTGAAGCCCGAGCCAACCTTCCCAAAATCCAAGCACCCTCCCTATTTATACAAGTCGGGGGTCTTAGGTCGTCCGCTGCCATGTTCTACCAAAGTGGCCGAGGTGCCTCGGCTAAGTTGGCCGAGGTGCCTCGGCTAACTAGGCCGAGGTGCCTCGGCTAAGTTGGCCTAGGTTCGCAAAAAACCGAGGTTCGCCAAGTGAACACGAGGTTCGACTGAATGAACACGAGGTTCGCCAAAGTGCAAGGTTCGCCAGAAGGCGAGGTTCGCCGAAATGAACTGAGGCTTTGCCAAGTGAACATGAGGCTCGCCAAATGACGAGGTTCGCCAAATAAACATGGGGCTCGCCAAATGACGAGGTTCGCCAAACGAACACGAGGTTCACCGAAATGAACTGAGGCTTCGCCAAGTGAACATGAGGCTCGCCAAATGACGAGGTTCGCCAAATGAACATGGGGCTCGCCAAATGACGAGGTTCGCCAAACGAACACGAGGCTCGCCAAATGACGAGGTTTGCCAAATGAACATGGGGCTCGCCAAATGACGAGGTTCGCCAAACGAACACGAGGTTCGCCGAAACTGAGGCTTCGCCAAGTGAACTGAGGCTTCGCCAAGCGAACTGAGGCTTCGCCAAGTGAACACGAGGTTCGCCAAATGGCGAGGTTCGCCAAACCGCGAGGTTCGCCGAAATGAACTGAGGCTTCGCCAAGTGAACTGAGGCTTCGCCAAGCGAACTGAGGCTTCGCCAAGCGAACTGAGGCTTCGCCAAGTGAACACGAGGTTCGCCAAACGGCGAGGTTCGCCAAACCGCGAGGTTCGCCGAAATGAACTGAGGCTTCGCCAAGTGAACACGAGGCTCGCCAAATGGCGAGGTCCGCCAAAAGACGACGTTCGCCAGAAGGCGAGGTTCGTCAGAAGGCGAGGTTCGCCAAACCGCGAGGTTCGCCAGAAGGCGAGGCTCGCCAGAAGGCGAGGTTCGCCAAAAGGCGAGGTTCGCCGGCCAAGTTGGCCGAGGTGCGCCGCTGCTGTTTCGCCGCTTTCTGGCCTTCCGCTTAGGTCCTACCTATTCTGACTCTTGGCCTTCTCCAGACTTAGGTTCCGTCTGTATTTGGTTCCGGGACTAACTCTTGGTTCGTTCCGGTTCAACGGTCCTGGAATCCGATCGTCTGTTCAAGTCCGGTTTAAACCGTGCTTGTGACGCTGTGGGTTTGCCGCCGGGTTCACGTTTTAACGATTCGACGTCCGTATCATTCGATGGGTTGTCATTCGCCGACTCCCCGTCACGAGTTGGTTTCAGGGATCTTGTAAGTATTTTTCAATGCCTACAAAGACGACCGCGTAGGTCGGGTGCCTAGGACTTACGTGGCGCCTAGGTCTTTTTCGGCAGGGCCGATCTCTGTTTTGAGGCAAAGAGCAAGCTGGCCGGCTCCGTGGGGCGGCGACTCCGTGGAGGGCGACGCGTAGGTGGTGCCTAGGACTTACGTGGCGCCTAGGTCTTTTGGCGGGGCGATCTGTTTTGAGGCAAAGAGCAAGCTGGCCGGCTCCCGTGGGGCGGCGACTCCGTGGAGGGCGACGCGTAGGTGGTGCCTAGGACTTACGTGGCGCCTAGGTCTTTTCGGCGGGGCGATCTGTTTTGAGGCAAAGAGCAAGCTGGCCGGCTCCGTGGGAGTGATGACTCCGTGAGGGCAATAGCGTAGAGGCGGGTGCCTAGGACTTCACGTGGCGCTAGGTCTTTTGGCGGAGGCGATCTGTTTGAGGCAAAGAGCAAGCTGGCCGGCTCCCGTGGGGCGGCGACTCCGTGGAGGGCGACCGCGTAGGTCAGTGCCTAGGACTTCACGTGGCGCTAGGTCTTTTGGCGGGGGCGATCTCTTTTGAGGCAAAGGGCAAGCTGGCCGGCTCCCGTGGGGCGGCGACTCCGTGGAGGGCGACCGCGTAGGTCAGTGCCTAGGACTTACGTGGCGCCTAGGTCTTTTTGGCCGATCTACATTTTGAGGCAAAGAGCAAGCCTGGCCGGCTCCCGTGGGAGCGACGACTCCGTGGAGGACGACCGCGTAGGTCGGGTGCCTAGGACTTACGTGGCGCCTAGGTCTTTTTCGGCACCGTGGCTTCCTCTGGGGTTGGTGAGCGAGCGCAGGTGGCCTCAGCTCGGCCTATCGAGGAAGGATAATCCGATTTTACTGGGCGAATAGGGCTCGTTCCTTAGTGGAATGGGTAAGATCACCGTCGCGACCAAAGCGAAGAGTTCCTTGACTCGCTAAACAAGAAGAGTTTCTTGACTTCGGTTAGCGAAGGGTTTCTTGACTCTACTTAGCGACAGATCACCGACCGATCCCGACTAGAAAATTGCCCCGACTCGGCCCGGTCGGGTTTTCCTAATTTGAGTAGCCGTGGGCTGCCCACGCCATGAGGGGTTGATCGGCGTTGGATTCGGCCGAACGGTAATTTTGATGTTTCTTGCATAATTTATGACAAACAACAATAATTAGAGGCAGAGTACTGAATTGTATTGGGAGGGAATGAACTGAATTTACAACATTAAATTATTGAAAAAACTTCCTGAGGTGCTCTATGTTCTAGGGGTGTTGTAGGATTCTCCCATCGGGGCTTCTGAGTCGGTATGTTTCGGGGCGTGGTTCTTCAAGGACGGTGTAGGGCCCCTCCAATTCAGCACTTGCGCTGGTGTCCTTGTCGAAGGCGCCTTCCTCGGCACTAGGTCGCCGACTTGAACCTTCTCGGTCCGACTCTGCTGTTGTAGTATCGGGCGATCCGTTGCTGATTGACGACTTGTCTGCGTAGAGCGGTCGCCCGGATCTCATCCACCAGGTCCAGCTATCCTCGAAGTTCATCGGAATTCACCTCCTCATCGAAATGTTGGAGTCGGATGGTGGGCATGCCGACTTCCACCGGGTTACCGCCATCGCCCGTAGGTTAGCATGAACGGGTTTCTCCTGAACTCTTGTGGGTTGTCTGTATGACCACAGGATGCTCGGTAGTTCTTCGACCCAATTGCCGCATCGCTTGGTCGACCTTCTTCTTCGAGCTTGGAGGATGCATTTATTAGCGGCCTCTGCCGACCATTGCACTTAGGGTGGGCTACCGGCTTAACTTGAGCTTGATCCCCATTCTTCGCAAAAATCTTGGAATCCGCCTGCTGGGCCAGTGCGGTTGTGGGTGATGAATGGCGGGGGCCTTGAACCGACATACGATTGACTTCCAAGCGGTGATGTTGCTCTCTCCGATCTTCGCCAAAGGCTCGGCCGATCCATTTGGTGAAGTAGTCGATGGCGGCTACGAGGAACTTCTTGGCCGAAGCAAGGGGAGCGCCCCAAGATATCCAAATCCCCATTGGGCGAAAGGAAGGGGCTGAAGATGGAAGTTAGCTACGTGGCTCACTGGGAAATCTCATAAAGAGTTGACACTTCTTGCACTTGGAGACGAGCCATCGAGAGTCGGCCACAATGGTCGCCAATAGTATCCCCGGCGATGATCTTCGGCGAGTTCTCACCGGATGGTTGCCGCAGTGCCTTCATGGATTTCCTTCAAAACATAATCGGCCATTGGTCGAGGCACGAAGATAGGGCCCCACCACCGACTAGATAGGGCGTCCGGTAGAGGCGGCCGTCAATCATGAGGTAGCGACGGAGGCTCTTTGCAAACTCTTTGATTGGTAGATTCGGTGGGTAAAGAGCCGCCACCAAGAACCGGATGATAGGGTCTATCCAGCCAGATTCATGGGGAGTATCTGTTTGCATGGCTTTGGCGGAGTCTGCGATCTTTGGGATGCGGGAGTGTGTCGGCGAGGATGGGTCCGGAGCTACTCAAGGAGCTGGTTGATGCGAAGCCGACAAGCGCCCGCCGGGCGCTATGGCACGAGGGACCTGGACAATTTTGAAGTTGGCGAAGCGGGGCAACAGGTCCTTGACAATCTTCAGGTACTGAGCCATCCTCTTATCCTTGGCAGCGTATTTGCCGTTAACTTGATGAACGACCAGTTGAGAGTCGGCCAACACCATCAGGCTCTCGGCCTTGGCTGCCAGGGCGACCCGCAGGCCGGCGATGAGGGCTTCGTATTCGGCCTCATTGTTCGAGGCGGGGAACTTGAAGGCGATGGACTGCTCTGTGACTGCTCCTTCGGGGCTACGCAAGACGACGCCGGCCCCGCTCCCTGCTTCATTTGAGGATCCGTCTACTCTCAATTCCCATCAAGAGGCGACTTCCTCATAGAATCCACCTCGCCAGATGGCGAACCAGATGATCTCACTGTCCCCGCTCAACCCCCGCCCCCCAAAGGGGCCGGGCAAGCAGCGACACCTCCGCCATGTCCCGAGCCTGGCGACGGACTTCAGGCCAAACTGTTGATGTATATAATCACAGTCACTAACCTCGAGTGAGTTTAGCTTTTAAGAGCGGAGTCCGCCTTCTCTCCTAAAGCCAATCCGATCAAGGGACTCGCTACTGTGAAGAAGGACACGTGGAAGGCGGAGTTGGGATCTCCGATGGTTCCTCCGACAGTCAAGTTAGTAGAGTGGGAGATAATCTAATGGAGCAGGAATTCACTCAAAAAAGATCACTTACTTGGTTCGCTGTCCGCGTTGTTATTTATACCTAGGGTTGAGGGGGTATTTCCGTCTTTCCATCGGTTAAGGAACCACCGATGAGTCAGCTCTCCACGCAGGTGAGCCCGGTTGGTCGAGCCTTCTATTTGTCCGCTATGGGGTCGGCTTTACAGTGTCGAATTGCGGTAATTTGAGGGTTAGTGTGGTCTATTCGCCATTAATGGGATGGGATTGTGGCCTGTAGGTACATGGGTCCGAGGTGCCTTAAATACCGTGAGAGATGGGGAGTTAAGGGGTTGTCGGCGCATTTAATGCGATGCCGATGGGCTCGAAAATCGTGATAACCGCCGCTTGGAGTGGAGGAAGCCGCAGATGAGGTTGGTGGGAGCCGAGGTCGGTGGCCGACTCGATCGGCCTCGGGGCGCTCTTGAGGTAATCAAGCTGGAAGGGACGACCGGGGCGCACCGTGTCGTCCACGGGGCGGGTGGCGATAAGAGGGTGCGAATTAAGCCGCATCGTTGGGAAAGGCCGACAATTGGTAGGACGGGCTATAATGGGTGAAGGGTTGGGAGGACGACTAGCACCGCCTTCGCATCGTCCGGCGGTGGCGGTCCGGAAGGTGATAGCCGGTTGCCTCCCCGCCGTCCGATGGGACGGCGGCGTGAAATAGCCTCGAAGCCGTTAATCAGTGAGGCGGACGGCCGTCCACCGCCATTAGCGTCGTCGCGGAGAGTTGCTGAGCCAGACGACTTCGCACCGCCTCGGCGTCGGTTATGATGATAGTCATCCATTGGACCATGGCGGGTCGGTAAGTGTCGGCCGCCTGAGTGGTAGCGGAGAGCTCGAGTCGGTTTTGCTGACGCAAGCCGCTTATCCGCGCTGCTGTCTCGTTTTTTCTCCTTAATCACTGGTTAGTGGTTATGACCATAACAGTTGTTTAGGGGCCAAGACAAATCGTATGATTGTGAGGGTTACTTGGGGATCAAGACAAATTCAAAGGCTGTGAGAGATTCTTATTTTCTATAAATAGAGGGGTAGAGTGAGGGCTTAAAAGTGTGAAATATTTTATAAACTCCTTTTGGAGAGGAGGGTTACTCTTTGTTGAGACTAACTTCTAAAATTATAACTTTTGTTACAATCAATAAAAATATTTTCACACCTTCATAATTTTTTTTCTCTTTGTCCAAGAATGAAAAGGAGATGAAGATGAAGAATTGAATATGTGGGCTTATGTTTTTCTTTTCTTGTTTATTTTTAATGCTTTGTAGAGTAGATTTACATTTATGTCTTTACTTTCATGTCTTTAATTTCATGTATTTACTTTCATGTCATGTTTTTACTTTGTAGTATAGATTTATTTTCTTGCTAATAGTTTAGATTGTTTTTATCCTTCTTTTCTTTTTTACTTTTTCATCTTTCTTTTTATTTCTTTGTTTTATTTTCTAAAGATGCTAAACTAAACTCTTGTAGGAATTCTAGAATTGCATGAAACTAGTATTAATCTCTCTTATAATTTATGGATTATTCTCTTGTGCTTAAATGACCATGTTTAGGATAATCAACTAGAGAACTAATTGATAGGAAAAGAATTGGATAATCTATGCTTGCCTTAAAAGTGGTAGGATAGAGTATGCTAATGAATTCTAGAATTACTATCTCTTTGTTATTCTTTTCATGAGTATTAATTTTGTTTGGATGATAATAGGATAGGTTATGCTTGCCTTAAAAGTGGTAGGATAGGCTATACATAATAAATCTAAAGTAAAATGTGATAATAAGATAATAATTCATATTTTATAAGTGAGATAAGCTAGTGGATTCAATTCTAAATTCTCATATCTTTAATTGAATCCTCCATCTTTCTTTTTGATTTTCATATTTATTCTTGATTTTATTTTCTTGATTTGATTTTCCTTTACTTCTCACTCTCTCATTCTTGTTTTGATTTATTCGCATATATTCACATCCAATTTTTATCACCCCACTTTTCATTCTCATTTTGTTTTTATTTACATTTCATCCCTTCCACACTCTCTAATCTCTCCACAATCACTTTCACCATGTTTTCAATCCTAATTGTCACACACACTACATAAGAACCGAATTTGATTGACTCTTATAAACACCTTTCTTGTGGGGTTGATAACTTTTTATACTATAACTTGATGGTTGTATACTTATAACTTTAGGTACACATTTATTTATCTGCCATTCCTTCATTAAGAAAATACACAAATCAAAGAACCAAAATAGAAAAAATTCGAATTATAAGCACCTTCCCGGCAATGGCACCAAAAAACTTGATAGGAAATAAATATGATCTAAGTTGCAAGTACACAACTATCAAGTTATAGTATTAAAAGTTATCGATCTCATGAGGAATGTGTTGTAGGAATTAATCAAAATCGGTTCTTATGTTGTGTGTCGACAATAAAGAGTGATAAAAATTGTGATTGTGGAGAGAATAAGAGTGGTTGTGAATATGTGCTAAATAAAAGAAAACTAGATTGAGTGAGAAGAAAGAATGATGGAGAAAATAGAAAAAATAAAACAAACAAATAAAAATCAAGAATAAAAAGAGAAAATAAGAAAGTAAAAGATAGATGATTCAATTAAAGATACGAGGAATTTAGAATTGAATCCACTAGCCAATTTCACTTATAAATTATGAACTATTCTCTTTTGTCACATTCTACTTTAGATTTATTAAGCATAGACTATCAAATGATTCAATGAAAGCATAACCTATCAAATTATAATCTAAGTAAAATTAATACTTATGAAGAACAACAACTAGATAGTAATTCTAGAATTCCTTCTACCAATTAGTTCTTTAGTTGATTATCCTAAACATGATCATTTTAAGCACAAGAGAATGATTCACAAAATATAAAAGAAATTAAACTAGTTTCATATAATTTCTAGAGTTCCTACAAGAATTAGTTCAAGATCTTGGAAAATAACAACAATGAAATAAATAAAAGAAGAGAAGTAAAAATAATTCCCTAGAGGGTTCTAGCCTCAAGGCTTAATCAAAGGAAAAGAAAGAAATAAAAACTAATTCCCAAGAGGGTTCTTGCCTTAAGGTGAATCAAAGAAATAAAAATAAACAAAAATAAAAACTAATCCCAAGAGGATTCTAGCCTCAAGGTGAATAGTATAAGAAAATAAAATCTAAGTTACAAAATAAATATAAGAAATTAAAGCAAGAAAGTAAATACATGAAAGTAAATCTACTCTACAAGCATTAAAATAAATCTAATTCAAGAGGGTTCTAGCCTCATGAATATTTAACAACAAGGAAAAAAAATATTATAAGAAAATAAAAGATAAAAGAGAAAACTTACATTCCAATAAAAGATAAAAGAGAAAACTTACATTCGAAAAGGGTTCTAGCCTCTTGATGAATGCAAATGTTATATTGATTTGCATCTTCATCTCGTCTTCACCTTCATGATCAAATAAAGAGGAGAAAAGAAAAATATGAAGAGGCAAAAATATTTTTTTATTAATTACAATAAAAAGTTATAATTTGAAAGGTCTTCTCAATTAAGAGTAACCCTCCTCTCCAAAAGGAGTTTTTATAAAATATTTCACACTCAAACCCCTTACTCTCTACCCCTATTTATAGCCTACATCAATGAAGGAGAATCCTTGGATGAAACTTCGCAATCAAGGAATTAAATCTCAGCCATTAAACCAATATGTTGTGAACCAATCGGTTAGCCAACCGATTGGCCAATCGGTTGGCCGACTGATTGGCTTGCAACAGATTTTATTTTTCTTAGCTTTCTTGACCCAATTTCTTCATGGATACTTGAGATTTCTTGGGCCTTCTTTTGTCTTCATATTTGGGCTTCAATAAATGGTAGAAAATCAGGGAGTTTGAGTCTTTTTAGCTTTTATTCATTATTTCTTCATTAACCTGCAATTTAAGATAAAAATAATTATTAGTGGTATATTTATTTATATAAGATAGATGATGAGGGTATAAAATTATAATAAAAATGTGATTATCAATTTTTTGTTCCTTAATGAGCTCGAGCCTTTACGGGCCAGCGTCTAATAAGCTTTAAAGGCTTGGGTTTGTGTAGTGACTGAAGAAATAGTGATGAAATCTCTCACCTTACCTTGATTAGAGGTTTTGTTTGGTGAAATCCTACTAACTATATGCAAAGCAAACCTAAGAATTAAAAATAACTACAAATGATTCAAAAAGAATTTTTTAATTAGGGTCAACCATCAAACAAGTGTAAGAAAGAGAGCTCTTGTTTAGATTTCTTATCTTGTTAATAGTTGTTCAAGTGGAGGGTGGATTTTAATAGGGTCAACAAAATTTTTGTTTTTTCATTAGTTCCTAATTGTCTCTAATGTGAAAAGCCTAACTAGAGGGTGGAATTAAAAATGCTAGAAAGGGGACTTACCTTCGCAAGCGAATCTTCAGTCTTTAATTTTTAATCTTCAATCTTATAGTCAATCCTTCACACTTAAACACACAAATCAAAGAACCAAAATGGAAAAATCCTAATTACAAGCATTTCCCCGGTAACGGCGCCAAAAACTTGATGCGTTGTGGAAATAGTATAAAGATTGTAAGTGCACAAACAAGTAATAATACAGTCAGAATGACGACCCTACGAGGAAGCTGTGTAGAAAAAATTCTAATAATGATTCTAAATCCTAATAATGATTCTAGATGTGTGTGGACAAAGAGGAGAGAAAGTGAAAGTGATATAGAGAGTGTGAGATTATTTATAAATAAAAGAAAACTAGAACACGAGAGGAAAAAAAGAGTGAACAAATAAAAGAAAGCAAAGACTAAACAAGGAGGAGAAATAAGAACAAGAGAAAAGAACAAAATAAAGAAGAGAAAAATAATAAAAAATAAAAATCAATACAACTAAAAGATAGAGAAAATCAAGTAAAGAAGATAGGAATCTAGAATTTAATTCAGAGTTAATTTTGTTTAGGATTTATGAATTACCTGCCTTTTATCATATTTTGCTTTAGATTTATTAAGTATAGACTATCAAACCACTTAAGGAAAGCATAACCTATCAAATTATTATCCAAGTAAAATTCTCATTCATGAAAAGAACAATCAACTAGATAGAAATTCTAGAATTCATAAGCATAACCTATCAAACCACTCAATATGAGCATAGATTATAAAATTTTTCTTCTAGCAATTAGTTCTATAGTTGATTATCCTAAGCACGCTTATTTTAAGCACAAATAGAGCAATCCTGAAATCATAAAGGAAATCAAACTAGTTTCATACAATTCTAAAATTTCTACAAGATTTAGTTTCACATTTTAAAAATGAAAATAAGACAATAAAATTTAGACTAGAGAGCATAAAAAAAGAGCTAAGAAAAAAACTAACTACAAAAATAAGAACAAGAACAAGGAAATAAAGATCTAATTTATGAGCAAATATGAAATCTAACAATCAAAAATAAATCTATACTACAAGGCATGAAATAAATCTAATCTACCAACTTAAAAAGAAAATAAAATTCTAAAATATGAATTTTAAAATAAGAAAATAAAAGAGAGAAATAAAACTTACCTTAAAAGGGTTGGCCCATTAAAAGTAAATCTTCATCTTTATCAACAAAGAAGAAGAAATAAAATTAAAATGAGGGATACAATTTTTATTTATTGCAAACTCAAAAATTTATAAATTGAAAGACCTAATTAAAGGTCCCCTCTCTAAAAAGAAGTTTACAAATTTTTTCACACTCAAACCCCTGACTCTCTACCTCTATTTATATCCTATAGCAATCAACAAGATTTCTTAGGCTAGCATTGTGCTCCAAGAAATAAATATCAGACGTTTACTATTTTAGTTATAAACCAATCAATTAGCCAGTTGGTTAGCTAATTGGTTAGCTAGTAGGTTAACCAATCTGTTGGCCAACCGATTGGCCAATCAGTTAGTTGACTTGTAGACTCGATTTTTTCTTGATTACTTGGACTTTTATGGGCCTCATCTTAGCTTGATATTGGATTTCAATAAGTAGTAGAAAAATGGGAGAATTTGATTCTTTTGGGCTCTTATTTATTAATTCTTTTTCCAACAAATTAAAAGAAAATGCATTATTAGTGATATATTTACTCAAATAAAGTAGATAATAAGGGTTAAAAATGTAACAAAATATGATGATTATGATGCTAAGAACAAAATCCCAATCAGATGTATCTGAAGAATGACTTGGTAAATTCTCAAGCATTAGTTCCATCTGCATGCCGTGTTCTGAGCCCATGTATGGTTATATTGAAATAATCATTACTTTCTCCTTTCAGTACGAAATGGATTAGTGGAACCCATGGTTCTCGATCGAAGTTCAAGCCTTTCTTTAGAGTGAAATCGTAACCAATTTTCGCAGTTATGTGATGAGATTGCTAACTCTAACGAGAGAATTTAGGTATTTCTTCACCTTCATCGTCTGAGACTAGTGGGTATGAATTAGGTTCGCCTTTCCCGAAGATGATATCTTCCTTCCCTTGGTTGGAATAACAAAGATGGCATTTTTTAATCTACCCAACTATTGGTGAGTCATATGAGATTCCATTTTGGGTATGTACAGAGAAGGTTCCAAAGCTAACCGAGAAAGCAAAGCATTGGCCTCTGAGTTTTCATGCTCAGACGTAGAAGAATAATCGTAAGCAAATCCTACATTATCATTGAAAATTCAGTCACTCTGATTTTCGGCAGACTGGTCTGTACAAATATCTTCTAGGGTTATTACAAGGGGCTCCATCTGCCAAATGATATCTTTGTCTTGGTCAGTTTTGCTATATGTCTCATTGTCACTATCAAGATCTTCTGGAATGACTACCTCGATTGTGTGTTTTTTATCATAAAGGAGGGAGTCAATAAAGTACTTATCCACTCCTTAAAGTGATGCTTCTAGGCATAGACCTTTTTAACCAACCCCTACTCATCGACATACTTGAAGCATTGATAAAGTGTTGACGGGACAATTATATTGGAATGGATCTATAGTCATTCTAAGAGTAGATTATAATTGTTTCTATGTCAATGACGTAGTATGTTAACTCCGTCTTTAAGTCGCCAAGTTAGCACCTGAGATGAATCTTGCCCAGCTAATTCTATGTTATTGCCTTAAGAGCATGAAAATTGTTCTAATCACATATTACTTAATGTGCTAATTTTTTATTTAAATTTGAAGCAGAAAAACAACTAGCTAGTGTGCGTGTAACAATTGAAGATCACTGGTGTTATAGTTTTATATATTCTGGAACTTCTATCATTGTTACTTTTTGTTTGCGTTAGGATTCATTTTGTCTCAATTCAGAAGTGTACTTTTTTAATTGTAGAGGACTTTAGAAATCTCTTGGGTTATTATTGGGTGTTTCATACAAGTAGAATGTAAGTATGATCCATTGTTATTTACTCGTCAGATATAGAATCAATGAAAGAGGTACTGATTCTCAAATTTATTGAGTTTAAATTACAATGAATTTTGATTTGTGATATAATAGATGATAAATTTGCATTATTAGGTTATATTGTTCTTTGATTACAGGAAACTATCCATTTCTATGTTATTTTTTGGAAAAAACAAAGCAGTCGAATTTGCTCAAACAAACCATTGTCGTAGGATACCTTCAATATCCAAATAACCGTCGCCCTTTCGCAAGGAAACTATAACCCTTGTTTAAAAATATTGTTCTCTTTACTACAAACAACTGTCACCTAGATCACAAAAATTGCGACATAGGAGTGCTGTTGTAGGTTAAATTAACAGTCACAATGTTAACAATTACATTAGGTCTCCAAGAACAATGGTTTCATACCTGTCACAATAGGATTGATTAGGTCTCCAAGAACAATGGTTTCATACCTGTCACAATAGGATTGAAAAACTGTCATGATTACAATTGGCAATGGTGACAAATGTGACGGTTTGAAAATCATTGCCTCTGAGCTAAGGCGATGGCATTTTTTACCTATCATAGTGCAACCGCTGTAGTAGACTCTATACATGCTAGTGGGAAGAGTAGATATCAATTAATAAAGACCAAAAGTTGCTCTTTTTTCCACACCGGCTTGTTTGTAAGCCCTCTAGTGAGAAAAAGATAATTCTAACTAAGGGAGATACCGCTCTCGGATGTTTTGTATAACCCAATGAGAAGATGGAACTCTTAGGGAGTAGTAGTAGCTCTTGGATGATTAGAAACCTAGTGAGCAAAGCTCGACGGAGAAGTGGTAGGCTAATGAGAGAACCCTAATGACGAGGAGGTGATTAGGAGGAGGTATGAGATTCAAAGGACCAAGGAGCACCCAAGGTACCCCTAGAAAACCTCTAGGGTAAGAGCAACTCTACTAAAGAAGAGGAGACTTCAAACTCAGAGTAAGAAGGTTTGGATAAAAGTTTGGGGACCTTGGAACCCTTTGGTTATTAGCTAAGTCTACTTATAGAGAAACCCTTTTTTACATGATTTTAGTTGGTTTACATGGTGTTAGATTTACACGAGCTACTCTAGCAGCTTTTTAGTATACAAGCGTTGAGCCGTCCTTCACAACAACTCTTGTAGATTTTATTATTTACGCAGTTTTAGTGGTGCTATGTAAATGCTCTCATTGGTCACTTTATGTAGCCTCGCGTAAACTTTATGTAGGGATTTTGTATTAAAGTTCTCTGATGCCTCCAATATGCTGCGACGTCTGCCAGTTTAACTGTCAGTTTTGCAAAAAAAATTACGCACTGTTAACTTTACGTGGGATAACACTGCATAAACCCTAGCTTTGCATGACCTTAGCATTGCAAGTTCTTAGCAATGCGTAAACATGCCTTGCCTATTTTCAGTGAGTTTTAATCTTATTCTTGTCCATTTAAGTTTGAGTTTCATGACTTTGTGTCCTTAGCTCCTTTTGGGTCTATTTGTCAAGTTGAACCCTTTGGTAACTCTAGAATGATAGTTATACACCCATGGGACCCTTTGTGGTGCCACAGGACAGTTGATTCGACATTTTTACCCATCTACAACCATGTGTTCTTGAAGATTTCCCCATCTTGGGAAGTTATAAGTTTTGGAGCGAGAGGAATGTTCGGTCCTAGATATGTAGTATGTTCGATGTCTTGGCGCGTGTCGGAGAAGCACCTATCATTTAGCGCTGCAACCTTTATTATCTGGTGTGCATGATGTTTTCTATGTTTCCCAACTTTAGCAATACATTTCAATAGATTGTCATGTCATGGACATCTCTAAGCTTGATGTTTGTGACATTATCTGTAATATCTCTGTTCGATGGGAAAGTTGTCTCGATTGTCATTGATTTGAACTGTTACAAACTTCAGTCGCCTGAAACAAATTCAAAGAAAATATTGCCTTTTTATAAGGCTTACAATGAAAAAATCGAAAATTACAACTTGTTAACCCTTTGGTGAACAAACGCGGGATCCGTTTATCGGATCCTCGCTTGTGTGAGTTCTTTGCCTGTGCCGGGGACTTGAATCGTCCGTGGACCACCGCGTAATCCCGATCTTAGTGGAGATCTAGATGCTGGATCTGCAGATCTGAGGTGTTTATTTCATGAAGGAAATAGAACGTCTGACGGGGATCAACTCACGAAGGAGGTGATCGCCGGAGCGGGTGAGATCTACTAGGAGAAATCACACGCTCGCCCTGAGACTAAGACGAAGCTTAGCCTAGAGGGCAGATCTGCAAATCTGACACGGCCGGCGTGACTTCGGTGGATTCTCTACCTTGTTGTGTAGATCGAGCATAATGAACTCCTCGAGATCCGGATCTCGTTTCTTCTCTTGATCAATGCCCGAACCTGCGCCAAAGTCTTGATCTTTAGAACTTCAAAAATCCGGATCTGCAGGGCTCTCCAAACTCTAAAACTCGGTAGAAAAACCCCCAGGCGAGGAAGACCCCCTATTTATAGGATTGTGGGGAGCCTGCCGGCACCACCTGCGGCTTCGGCCACATGGCCGGCCCTTCTCCAGGCTCACGCCATGATGGCAGAAGCCGCCTGACCCTTGGCCGGGAAATCGTGGCAGCGGTTCGCCGTTCGCCCGTTTATTTGTTTTGTTTCTCGATCTTAGGGCTTAGGTCCGCCTATTCGACTCTTGGTCTTCCCCGGACTTAGATTCCGTCTGCATTTGGTTCCGGGACTAACTCTTGGTTTGTTCCGGTTCAACAGCTTCAAATCCGATCGTCGTTCAAGTCCGGTTTAAACCGTGCTTGTGATTTGTGGGTTTGCCGTGGGTTCGTGTCTCAACGATTCGACATTCAGATATCCGATGGGTTGTCATTCGCCGACTTCCGCCACGAAGTTGGTTTCGTGGATCTTGTAAGTATTTTTCAACGCCTACAGATACCCCCTCCAAAGTGTTTCAGTCTCATTCTTTTATAGGCGAGCCTGGAATACTTTGGACATGATGGTTCCCGGCCTTCAATCGGCAGAGGGTCCCAAAAGTTAGCTTCAAGTCTTTGATTCTTTCAGATCATCCGATTAGCCGTAGGATTTACGATAAGGTCCGCAGTCTTTGCATTTATTGTCTGACCGCTTGTTAAAATCTTGATTCGAAGCTGGTGGGCGAGTTTTGTAACTTGTGTTGGTTGGTTGTTGTTTGATTAACCATCAGACTTTTGGACTTCTCCGTATATCGGCGAACTCCTTGTTGGCGACACGTTGACTGGTGTCGAATACGTGGAATTTCATAACCCTCAATCGGCTAATTCTTCCATCATCACGTGTGTTGTTGGTTTGACCACAGCGGGAGGAAAAAATTTTTCATGGAAATATCCTCCGAGGATTCCTTGTCGAAACAGGAGACAATTTGGCCTTGTATATCATTTTCCAGAGCATCTGACCGCGATGTGTTGACCGGCATTGGGATAATCTTCGCACTTTATCAAATTATCTGTGGCAGTATTTTTATGGAAAATACCCCTCCAGGATTCCTGGTTGGAACAGGAAACAATCTGGCTTTGCAAATCCTCATTTCTGGAATTTCGCAGTGGGAGGGATTTAGAGGCGTTGGCCGTCGTTATGACCCTCGAACTTTATTGGCGATGATCGAGTTATCCCCAGGAATACTTTTTATGGAATCCGGGAACTCCTCATCAAAATAGGAAACAGTTTAGACTCGTATACCTTTTTGGAGTATCACAGTGGGAGGAAGTTGAGGGTTATCAAGTTATCCTTAAGAATATGGGTTCATTCTCCAGGAACTTCTCGTTAAAAATTGGGGAATAGCTTATACTCATATTCCTAATTGGAGTAGAATTAAGCGACGCGTTGATTAGCGTCGATGCAATCCGCACGATCGAGTTATCCCTAAGAATATTTTTTATGGAAATATTCTTCCGGGAACTTCTCGACAAATTAGGAAACAGTTTATACTCGTATTCCTGATTGGAGTAGGATTAGGCGACGCGTTGATTAGCGTCGATGCAATCCGCACGATCGAAGTTATCCCTAAGAATATTTTTATAGAAATATTCTTCCGAACTTCTCGACAAATTAGGAAACAGTTTATACTCGTATTCACGATTGGAGTAGGATTAGGCGACGCTGATTAGCGCCGATGCAATCCGCACGATCGAAGTTATCCCTAAGAATATTTTTATGGAAATATTCTTCCGAACTTCTCGACAAATTAGGAAACAGCTTTATACTCATATTCTGATTGAGTAGGATTAGGCGACGCTGATTAGCGCCGATGCAATCCAAGACGATCGAAGTTATCCCTAAGAATATTTTTATGGAAATATTCTACCGAACTTCTCGACAAATTAGGAAACAGCTTTATACTCAGATTCCCGATTGAGTAGGATTAGGCGACGTTGATTAGCGTCGATGCAATCCGCACGATCGAAGTTATCCCTAAGAATATTTTTATAGA
This sequence comes from Asparagus setaceus, assembly GCA_012295165.1. NCBI lineage: Eukaryota > Viridiplantae > Streptophyta > Magnoliopsida > Asparagales > Asparagaceae > Asparagus > Asparagus setaceus. The sequence goes on along the minus strand of CM022709.1, from coordinate 26,886,658 downwards.
AATATTCTTCCGAACTTCTCGACAAATTAGGAAACAGTTTATACTCGTATTCTGATTGGGTAGGATTAGGCGACGCTGATTAGCGCCGATGCAATCCACGATCGAGTTATCCCTAAGAATATTTTTATAGAAATATTCTTGGGAACTTCTCGACAAATTAGGAAGCGGTTTATACTGTATTCTGATTGGGTAGGATTAGGCGACGCGTTGATTAGCGTCGATGCAATCCATACGATCGAGTTATCCCTAAGAATATTTTTTATGGAAATATTCTTCCGGGAACTTCTCGACAAATTAGGAAACAGTTTATACTCATATTCTGATTGGGTAGGATTAGGCGTAGCGTTGATTAGCGTCGATGCAATCATACGATCGAGTTATCCTAAGAATATTTTTATGGAAATATTCTTGGGAACTTCGACAAATTAGGAAACAGTTTATACCGTATTCTGATTGGAGTAGGATTAGGCGACGTTGATTAGCGTCGATGCAATCCGCGATCGAGTTATCCCTAAGAATATTTTTATAGAAATATTCTTCGGGAACTTCTCGACAAATTAGGAAACAGTTTATACTGTATTCTGATTGGGTAGGATTAGGCGGCAGCGTTGATTAGCGTCGATGCAATCCTTACGATCGAGTTATCCTAAGAATATTTTTTAGAAATATTCTTAGAACTTCGACAAATTAGGAAGCGGTTTATACTCATATTCTGATTGGGTAGGATTAGGCGACGATTGATTAGCGTGGATGCAATCATACGATCGAGTTATCCCTAAGAATATTTTTATAGAAATATTCTTGGGAACTTCGACAAATTAGGAAGCAGTTTATACTGTATTCTGATTGGGTAGGATTAGGCGGCAGCGTTGATTAGCGTCGATGCAATCCGCCGCGATCGAGTTATCCTAAGAATATTTTTATGGAAATATTCTTAGAACTTCTTAACAAATTAGGAAGCAGTTTATACTCGTATTCGATTGGGTAGGATTAGGCGGCGTTGATTAGCATCGGGGGCCTTCATAATCGTTATCTGCCGAAAAATCTTCAGAATCTTTCCAAATATAGCGAAGGGAGTAGGAGCCAATCAACGGACTGATTTGGCACTATTTTGACATCCGGATAAGGTTCCAATTAGGACTCCTAATTAGGGGCTGATTAGAGTCCTAATTAGAATTAATTTGGGCCCATTAGAAGTTGTTATAAATACCCATGATCCCCCTTTGCCTCTGACCTAGGCTGGCCCCCCCCTTTGGCTCTTTTTTCTCTTGTTTTCATCTCCTCTCGCACCATCTCATCTCCTTCGATCAACAAGGTACGTGCACATAACTTTTGCAATCAATTTCCTTCTCTTTCTTCTCTCCTTTTTTTCTTTTGTTTGTTTCTGTGCATGAACAAGTGCACAATCAGCAAGGTGGGAGAAAGAGCGTCCAGCGATGGCGTCGAGGCGGCCGGCGGCCCGACTGGTGCGCCGAGCCAGCCTGACTTGTTCTTTTCCTTGATGAACATGGTGATCGATAAGATTCTCTATGGCGGCCCATCTTTCCACCAGTTTAGGCCATTGCTTGGTCCCCGGACGGCCTTGATACAGAATATGGGTCATCCTGAGCTAGCTCAAGCCATTGCCGACGACCTTGCTCACTTAGAGGGGAAGCTTCAGAGACTTCAAGAATTGCAGGCAGCCGGAGCCTCCTCGTATGTAGCTACTCAGACAGACGCGCGTTTAGAGGCATGGCGCGATGCTCGTGCTTTCTTGGACTTCGAGGTCGATCTGAAGAGCGCCGATTAGCTTCGGGCTGTTGTTCTTTGAGACATATTCTTCCTAAGCCATATCGGTGGTCTTGTAGCGAGTCGCGGAGAGGATATCTTGCTTTCGGAGAGCTCCATGCAGGAAGATAAGATGAGTATTTTGGGTGGCCAAGGCCAACAAGGAAGAAGCTCTCGCCGTCGCGTCTAGGGAACTCGAACTGTCGAAGCAGAAATTGGCTGAAATCGAAGAGGCTGCCACAAAGACACTGAATACCGATGAGGAGTCTTTCAGGGCTAAGCTGCAAGGAGAATTCCACCAGGCTTATAGTGATGAAGTGTCTCAGCTCGAACAACAAATCCTTTGTCATAGACTTGATGTTTAGATAGTTGTAGCTCCTTTTATATTTGCTTCAAATGAATAAGATTTATTCCTTTCATTATTTATTATGATTCTTTTACTTCGTCAGAAATAATTAACCATAATATTTATAGGATTTTTGGCAAACCCTCAGCCCTCAACGGGTTTGATTAGCCTTTACCAACTACCGTCTGAGTTGGGCTAGCGTGTGGATTATCTGAATCCGTTCCGCACGTGACGTTGTGCTAAAAGAATGAAACTCTTCTAGACTTGTTGCTATGATATTGAATACATAGGCTCGGTACTCTTTTACGGGCAAGAGACCACCCGGCAACGCGTGTTACGTGTAGACTCATCCCTTCTTAGGCTTCGGGATAAAATACCCCAGAATCAAACTCTGGTGTCTTCTTCAATCGGAAAAAGACTAAAGCGGCAACGCGTGTTAGGCGTCAGCTTTATCCCTTCTTAGGCTTCGGGATAAAATACCCCAGAATCAAACTCTGGTGTCTTCTTCAATCGGAAAAACACTAAACCGTGTAGCGTGTTAGGCGTCGGCTTTAGGGTTATTGGCCAACCCGACCCTCAGCGGGTTTGATTAGCCTTTACCAACTACCGTCTGAGTTGGGCTAGCGTGTGGATTATCTGAATCCGTTCCGCACGTGACGTTGTGCTAAAAGAATGAAACTCTTCTAGACTTGTTGCTATGATATTGAATACATAGGCTCGGTACTCTTTTACGGGCAAGAGACCACCCGGCAACGCGTGTTACGTGTAGACTCATCCCTTCTTAGGCTTCGGGATAAAATACCCCAGAATCAAACTCTGGTGTCTTCTTCAATCGGAAAAAGACTAAAGCGGCAACGCGTGTTAGGCGTCAGCTTTATCCCTTCTTAGGCTTCGGGATAAAATACCCCAGAATCAAACTCTGGTGTCTTCTTCAATCGGAAAAACACTAAACCGGTAACGCGTGTTAGGCGTCGGCTTTAGGGTTATTGGCCAACCCCCAGCCCTCAACGGGTTTGATGAGCCTTTACCAACTACCGTTTGAGTTGGGCTAGCATGTAGATTATCTAAATCTGTTCTACACAGCGTTGTGCTAAAAGAATGAAACTCTTCTAGACTTGTTGCTATGATATTGAATACATAGGCTCGGTACTCTTTTACGGGCAAGAGACCACCCCAGCGTGTTCGTGTAGACTCATCCCTTCTTAGGCTTGGGATAAAATACCCCGAATCAAACTCGGTGTCTTCTTCAATCGGAAAAAGACTAAAGCGGCAACGCGTGTTAGGCGTCAGCTTTATCCCTTCTTAGGCTTCGGGATAAAATACCCCAGAATCAAACTCTGGTGTCTTCTTCAATCGGAAAAACACTAAACCCGTTAGCAGCGTGTTAGGCGTCGGCTTTAGGGTTATTGGCCAACCCGACCCTCAGCGGGTTTGATGAGCCTTTACCAACTACCGTTTGAGTTGGGCTAGCATGTAGATTATCTAAATCTGTTCTACACACAACGTTGTGCTAAAAGAATGAAACTCTCTTAGACTTAATGCTACGATGTTGAATACGTAGGCTTCATCTTTTTCACGGGAAGACTAACCCGGCGACGCGTGTTAGGCGTCGACCTATCCCTGCTTAGGATTCGGGATCAAATTCCCCAAGAAGAATCTTGGATTAAGGAGTTTTGGTTGATAGGATTAAATTGGTGAGAGAGGAGGATTTTTATGTTCTATTTCTCAGAATGAAACCAATAGCAGGGGCCTGCTATAGGAATCAAGAGGGTTCAGACGTCCTTCAGTCGGACGACTTGATCCAAACAATCTCGGCACATACCTTCAGTCGGCGCTACCTAAGATGCAAGTTCGGTGCTTACCTTGATCGGCGCTACGGAAAAGGATGGGCGAGGTGGGATCTCCACTCCGAGAACCGAAAAGACTCAAGCGACCTTCACGGACAACTTGGTCTGAAAATCTCGGCATACCTTGATCGGCGCTACCTAGAATGAAAGATGGGACTAAGAGTGGGATCTCCACTCCGAGAATCGAAGAGACTCAGGCGACCTTCAGTCGGACAACCTGGTCTGAAAATCCCGGCGCATACCTTCAGTCGGCACTACCTAAGATGAAATATGGAACTAAAAGTGGAGTTTCCACTCCGAGAACCGAAAAGACTCAAGCGACCTTCAGTCGGACAACTTGGTCTGAAAATCTCGGCGCATACCTTCAGTCGGCGCTACCTAAGATGAAAGATGGAGAGAACTCTTCTGTTTATCACAAAAGGGATCTTACGTTTGGAGAGGAAGAATTTTATATTCTATCTTTGGCGTGAAAGAAATTTTTAGTGGGCCTCTTGTTCATAAAAGGAATCAAGAGGAGATTGTGGTAATGTACCAGAAAATTTGTAGGCCCACCGTCAAGGAATTTGATCGGTGAGGGAAATTATAATGGAGGATAAATCTAGGGTTATCCTCGAGGAAAGTGGGTGAAACATCCCACGAGGAACTTCCCGTCGAAACGGGTTATCCCGAAGATACTAAGGGTAGTATTTCTTCAGGAACTTCCCATTTATCGGCATTAATTGCCGGTCGCCATTTTGTGTTATTAGGCGATATGCACCATTGGAGTAAACCGTTTCTATTACAAACGGACCCTCCCATTTAGGTTCGAATTTACCTTTCTTCTTAGAGTTGAGGATTATCGGCCGTCGAGCAGCGAGGACCAGATCTCCTTCCCTGAAACTCCTTTGTCGTACTTTCTTGTTGAAAGCTCTCGACATCCTAGCTTGGTAGAACTCAATGCATTGTTGAGCTTCCAAGCGCTTTTCATCCAACATCTCGAGCTCTTCGAGACATTTTTGATGATGTTCCTTGATCGTCATCTCCGTTGCGAGGCGTCTTGGTGTGAATCTGGATTTCCAATGGGAGAATTGCTTCACACGTAGACCCGGAGAATCGGGGTCTCTCCGGTTAAATGCGTGCGGTCGTGCGATATGCCCAGAGCGCTTCTCCGAGTTTATCATCCCAGTCTCACTTGTTATTCTTCACAAGCTTCGACAGAATCTTGATAATCGTCTTGTTGAATGCCTCGGTTAATCCATTTGCAGCTGGATTATAGGCTGTCGACGAGACGTCTTGTATTTTGAACTTCTCGCAAAACCTAATGAAGGAATTGCTGATGAATTGGGGACCGTTGTCATGCACGATCCGTCTTGGGACACCGTGTCGGTAAATGACATGGTGTTTGATAAATTTGATGACGGTACTCACCTTTACTTCTTTTAGCGGGATTGCTTCAGCCCACTTGGAGAAGTAGTCGGTGATCGCTAGAATAAACCGATCGCCTTTGACTGACGGAGGAAAAATGGGACCTACAACGTCCATTCCCCATATCTCGAATGGCCAGGATGTGGCCGAAGGATGCAATTGCTCTGGAGGCTGATGCATATAATTCGCGTGAATTTGACACGCGTGGCATTTCTGAGTGTACGCGACTGCGTCATTAATCATTGTTGGCCAAAAGTAGCCCATCCTCCTGATACGATCATAGAGTTTAGGACCAGGTTGGTGCGCACCACATTCACCTTCGTGTGCTTCCCGAAGGACCTCTTCTTCCTCTTTGTTTGAGAGGCATCGGAGTAAAAGACCATCGTACCCCCGGCGATATAACATCCGGGTCTCCGTGTCGTAGAAGAATCTTGGAGCTCTTCGCCGGATTGAATCTCTCTCCTTCACGTCTTCTGGCAAAATACCATGTAAGACGTAATCGATGATAGGAAAGCGCTAATCTCGGGGCTCCAATTTGGTTTGGGTCGCATGTACCTCTTTGGTAACTACCCCTTTGTCTTCTTGTACCTCGTCGTATATTAGTACAAAGAGTTGATGAGTCTGAGTAACCAAGCTTTCCGGTCGGGAGAGTGCGATAATCGATACGCCGCCCGGTGCATCCGCATAAAGCGTTCGAAGGCGGGATATATTCAATGAAGAACTCTTGAGCGAGTCTCATTTCAGCGGCTACGATAATAGGGGACGGATCGGGGTTTCTAACCGTAGTCACCGCGGATGCAGCAACTATCAATTGCGAATCGCCGTGCGGCGAGATACTCGACCCCGGCTCCTTGGCGAAACTAAGTCCAATAAGTAGCGCATTGTATTGGCTCGTTATTAGAGCAAGGTTCGATGAGTGAATAAGCACGGGCATGACATGATTCCGGGAAACTAAGACAACCCCAACTCGTGGAGATCTTGGAACGTCAGGGGCACTTGCCATGTTAGTAGCGAAGCCCGTCAAAATACAAGCGCCATATTTCTTTGGTGTGTTGTAGTGTTGACTTCGTGTACTTCATCTGGTAGTTCATCATATAGTTCGAACGCTTCGTTGTCGGGTTGGCGACCAAGAGATCATAAATCGCTTGTCCTTTGGTGACTTCTATTGTTTGAAGTGCAAGTCATATTGGGACAAGAGCAAGGCCCATTTTGCCAAGTGCCAACTCATGGAGGCAGGCTGGGTCATAAATATTCGGACCGGGTTTATGTTAGAGATAACATAAATCGTCTGTCCGACTAAATAGTGCCGCATTTTCTGAATCACGAACACTAATGCAAGGCACTGCTTCACCATTGATATCGAGACTCAAAGACCGACTAATGTTCGGCTCGGGTAATACTGCTTTGCACGTGACGCCGTCGTCGTCCTGCGCGAGTAAAGCACTTAACGAGTGATCCGTTGCCTTGATGTAAATCAGAAATGGCTTTCCCGACCGCGGTGCAACAAGAACGGGAGGTTTAGCGAGATACGATTTGATCTCTTCGAATGCTTTCTGACAGGCGTCGTCCCAAATAAACGACACGCCCTTCTTGTTCAACTTAGAGAACGGTTGGCACTTCCCAGATAGGTTCGATATGAACCGTCGGATGTACGCCAATCACCCTTGTAACCCTCTAAGTTCTCTCAGATTTCTTGGAGGTTGCAAATCTTGAATCGCTTTCACTTTATCAGGATCGACATGGATGCCCTTATTAGTAACGACAAAGCCGAGGAACTTGCCACTGGACATCCCAAGGAAGGATTTGGCAGGATTCATTTTTAGCTGATTGGTTCGCATGAGCTCAAATACCGTTCTAAGATCTTTGATGTGATCTCCTTTGTCACGGCTTTTCACGACCAAATCGTCGACGTAGCATTCGACCGTTTTCCGGAGATGATCCTGGAAAATTTTTGTCATTGCTTCGGTAGTGCATTGTAGCGGCATTTTGAGGCGAACGGCATGACCGTGTAGCAATATATACCGATGGGCGTTCTAAACGCTGTATGCTTGGCGTCATCGGGGTGCATCTTGATCTGATTGTAACCCGAAAAACCATCCATGAATGACATTCTTTCGAAACCACATGTATTGTCAACTATGACATCGGTGATTGGGAGAGGAAAGTCATCTTTCGGGCAGGCAGCATTCAGGTCTCTGTAATCAACACAGATTCTGATCGAATCATTCTTCTTCATGACCGGGACTATATTCGCCACCCAATCCGGATGTTGAATTTCTTTGATGAATCCCGATTCTATGAGTTTCTTCACTTCGTCAATGATTGCCTGCAAGATATGTGGATGAAACCGTCTATGCGGTTGCTTGACAGGTTTGACATCCACCTCGATGTTGAGGCGATGTGTCGCCACATTAGGGTCGAGTCCTGGCATGTCCTCGTAGCTCCAGGCGAATACATCGATATACTCCCTGATTAGGGTGATCAACTCTTCCTTCTCTTTCGAGGGAAGAGTATTGCTGATGTTTATGAGCTTAGGATGCTCTTCGTCCCCCATATTAACCTGGACTACCTCATCCTTAGTGGGGGGTTCTCTTTGTTCGAATCTATCCCCAAACTGCTCTTTGAGTTGATGGATCCATGGGTCTTCCCATGTTGGCATATCTTCATCACCCTCAATAATAGCAGGATCGACTGTAGCCATATTTGACATCAAAGCCTTGAAAGTTTCTCAGGTGTGGGAATCCCCAGAAGAATGGGGCGAATGTCGTCTCCCTCATCGGGTGGATTATTATCAATCAGCCATGAGCATTCATCTTTTGAGGAGGATTCGTATCCCAATCCCCTTCTAAATGAGTAATAGTTATCCGGCTTCCCTCTTGGGACATATGCCGCTTTGGGAGGGACTCGAGGACCTCGTCCAAAACATAGACCTTCCCCTTGGGCCAAGTTGTACCCCCACTTCTTCATGATACCCAGTGTTTCCGGACTATATCTGAATGTGTGGAGGATAAGCCCATTGTCATCTTCATCTTCTTCTAAGAAATGATTGGCGTTGGGCGCATCTCCTTTTAGTAAACCAAGTCTTTTCACTACTTGATCTTAGGTGGGATGGCGAGTGTTGTCCCAAAGGAGTCTGGAGCTGCTTTTGTGTAAAGCAAGATGACCGAGTTGGTAAGTGTAACTTCTGGATTGTTGTATAAACCTGTCATCACATCATTCAAAGACAAAGGGTACTCTAAATCGTCATTTATTGATTCATCGGCAATTTGCCAATTACAATGTTCATCTGACGATTCTTCATCATCAAGATTGATTACAAGGGGTACAATGTCATTTAAAACAAAACCACCATTATAATCAAGCCCGGCCGGTATCGGCTTCTTCGTGGCTGTCCTTGGTAGATGATTGATTTGGACTCGTTCGCGTAGAGGAGAGAATCGGTGAAATAATTCTCCATCCATAGCGGTTGTTTGTCGCGACCACCGTCTTGACTTCATTGTTTGTGTCTACATATTTGAGACACTGATGAAGAGTAGATGGAACTATAACGTTACTGTGGATCCAAGGTTGACCCAACAATAAGTTATAGGAAGTCTCTGCGTCGATCACATAGCGGTGACTTGGACTTTAAGTCACCCATTTGGCACTTTATCGGATTTTATCCGGCAGAACCATGTTAAATCCGTAGATCACCGTGCTGTTGATGCCGACTTCTTGGCGAGGATTCAAGGTGATACATGGCGGGGGCATGATGCTCCTGTGAAACCGGATCGACTTGGATCGGTTAACTTCACTAGAGCCAATATACCCGTGAAGTATAGCGGCCTATCGTGCTTGGAATTCCTTATGCGCATATCCTCCTTTGTAAAAGTGATGCGGGGAAGTGTTTAGCATAAGGTTGCATTGTTGGGCGATTCTTACGGACTCGGCTTAATCGGAGTGAGGAAGACCTACGAATCGGCGGGGCTTCTTGAAGAGCTTCTCTTGTCTCTTTTGACAACCGCAACAACTCGTAAAGAGTGATCCTTGTGGGGATGTTGGCCAATTGTGCCATCACGTCAAAGCGGTACGGAGAGCTTGAAGTTCGGTTTATCTCTTCCAATCGGCGATTGAGGCGAGGCCCGAGAATTTGAACTTCTGTGGCTGCTTCTCTTTTGCCATAGCCTCTTTGGCTACTTTGTTGTTGTGCCTTTTCGTGCCAGTGAGGTGTTGTTGGTACCCCGACTCGGCGGCGTCTTGGCATTTGAATCGGGAACTTAGGGTACTTGTATGCGTATTCGTGTCCACTCACGGTGGCGTGGGCTTCAAGTTCCCCGGACGGTGGAATGTAAGCCACTGCTTTCGTCATCTCCCTCGAGCGTGAAAGTGGCATGGCATACCTTTGCCTTCGCTTTGACTTTTCTTGGATGAAGAGGAAGCTACCCATTGATCATCTTCAAGCGGTGCAGGTGGACCCACGGGACTTCGCCATTGGGGCCATTATCGTCTGAGTCCTTTACGGCGTTGCTTGTGTGGGTCGTCATTCCGCGTCTTCATTGCGACTTTGACCAGCGATTTAGGTTCAAACCATGTTAATGGCGACCCAAAGCTTATGGACACGCATTTGCTCCGACCTTCTTTTCTTTGGGCGGCTTCATAGTGATGACCCTACGTCAATTAAGGCCTAGATTTTATCCTTAAAGTGAAACGATTTAGTGGGGTGATGAGCGCCTGTGGTAAGCGATTATTTTGGATCGTTAGTCCTCATTGCTTCCTCTTGATTACGAATGGGAGGAGCTTGATCTTATTATTTTCCACAAGGTATTTGAAGAGACCGGGAACTTCGTCATCCCTAAAGGAATAGGACTTCGGGAATCTCGGCTCTGAGGCCTTCAAAATCTGTGGCCCGGTTGTCCTTTGTGATTGTGCTTTCTGGCCCGTTGTTCTTCTTTGGGGTTGGAGTTGGAGCGTTTGGTTTGCCCAACCGCCGTCTGGCTTTGTTCTTTCCCTTTGCCACGCGGGACAAAGTTACGTTTCGGGGCTTCCGCTGTCGGCTAGCCTCTTTCCACCTTCTTCCTTTTGAGGAAGCGTTGACTTGTTCACCCGCACCTTCAAGTCTTTCCGGTGTTGGGCGGTCTTTGTTCCCATTGCCTCAAGCCGTCTATCGACAAGTTGTTGTGGCAGTGCGGAGGATGAACTCCTCGTTATCGGATCCGGCGGTTCATTGCCTTGTTAGAATCATTTGGCGAGGTATCCGCGTTTCTCGTCATTACGCTTCGTCGAGTAGCGTTCGATGGATGCCGGTATCGTCATCGAAGAAATTAGAAAGCGGGGACTCCATATCGCCTACCGTTGATGCTCTCTTGTTTAAGACGGCGGTACCAATCGGCTGCTCACGAAGGGTGCTAGCGAATGGCCGAACCATCGGGGGTTCATTGCGGAAATAACCCAGAGTGCGACTTGAAGTAAATCAAGTCTTTGCGTCGGGGAACCCTTCGTCAAGCGGTGTGAAGTTTATTAAGTTAAACTTAGGCAGTGCGGGATTGATTCCACTCCCTCGGTATGGGCAAGGAATACCCGTCTTCTTCACCTCTTGGCGGAAATCAATGAGTTGATTTTGCTCGAGGTCTTTGATCTTCTGGCTCTCATGAGCAACAACATCTACATTATGCCCGGCGTTGCGTGGTTCGGAGGGTTATCATCCTCTTGTGCTTCCTCTGTCTGAATGTTGTCATCTTGGTCGGCGTCGATCTTTTCGATTCACCTCAATGTTTTGTCAAGGCTTGGATCTGTTGGTCATGCATTTCTCTCATCGTCGCATGGCCATATCCATCTCTAGCTTGAAGTTTTCGTTGCTTAGTCAATGCTTCGTCTAGCATTTTAGCCACTTGATGCATGCTGATCATAAGCTTCTTGGAGGCACCCTTAAGCTGATCACGGTATTATCGAGGCAATTCGACCAACATCCGACGCATCATCCTCATGGTATCTCTCGAAGTTTGTAGTGGGCCGTCGGATAGTCGGGAATGCAAACGAGTTAACCGTTGCGACTTGCCGGGGATAGCTCGTGATGATGATCCTTTGCTGGTCATATTATTAGTGACCTTTGGCAATTCATCCTCTCGGGATGTCATCCTTCTGCGGAATCGCCTTGGCGTGTCGGTGCTAAGCCTCACGGAAGCCGAAACTCTTCGGAGTTTCTTGATGGCAATTGCACTCACGAGAACCTTGTCTTGATGAGCTTAGAACACAAGCATGACCGTATTAGTTTGGGGAGCCCTTCGAGATTTCTTCATACCCTACTGCGGTGAAATGCGGCGTCGGTATGATCAAGAAGCAACTGCCGTATTAATGGCCGATCCCGGGTATAATGTTGTCGTCATCGGGAAAGCGTCTCCTTCGAGAATGGACTTGTTCACGAAATTACGAAAGTGACTTCGCCTTGACTTTCGCTTATGTGGCGTGAAGTCTCGTGGACTCGGACTTGATCTTTAGTCCGGTTGGTGGGGATCTGAGGAATCTTCCAATCCTTCTTGGAATGGAGTGCGACCTCTGCATGAGGTGACACGAGATTCTTCGAGAGGACCCAAGCGATCGTAGCCGGCTTAAGTGGGGACGGGCTGGAATGTTGGCCGTCTTAAGTTTTGAAGCTTATGGCGGGGTTGGAACTTAGATTTGGGCCTCAAACCTAGTGGTATGTTGGCGGTTTCTTTACCACCTCCTTCTTCAATTCCGCGAGCTTGCGTATAGCGCTTCGTGCTTGTGCAGAAGTGCAGCGCTTCAAATTCGTTCACAGGCGTGGGCGGTTCCGTTTGACACGGACCCACTCGTTGGTTGGCCAGTTGGATGGACCGTCGATCACTTGGTGGAGCCTGCATAAGTCTGGATCTTAGATCCGCCTCATAGCGGATCCCATCCATGGATTGCATGGCTTTGCGTATTTCGCGCGCCATGCTTTGTCGTCGCCTTTGGCGGGTTAAACTTGGAGAGTGCGGGAGCGTCATTGGCGTTCATCTCGGCGCCGTCAGATGCGGACTCAGGGGCGAAGTTCGCTACTGCGGCGGAGTTGGACTTCGCCGTCACGGGGCTCTACATCGGAGGCTCATCGGGTTCTCCTTGCGTGGAGACCTTCTTGGGCGGTGGGGAGAATTGGATGCGGAGGAGGGTGAGGATAGATACTCCTCATACTTCTTACAGTGAACTTCGAATTGACCTCTTCCTCCAGGAATAGTAATCAGCGGTTGCGCACGGCGACCTCCGATCTGAGGCGGTGGCTCTGTAATGGTGCGACTTCGTTGGAGGGAAAGTTGTCGATTGTCATTGATTTGAGCTGTTACAAACTTGATTAGCACGAAACAAATTCAAAGAAAATATTGCCTTTTATAAGGCTTACAATGAAAAATCGAAAATTACAACTTGTTAACCCTTTGGTGAACAAGCGGGATCGTTTATCGGATCCGCTTGTAATGAGTTCTTTGCTGTCTTGGGGACTTGAATGCGTCCGTGGACCACCGTAATCGATCTTAGTGGAGATCGGATCTTTGGATCTGCGATCTGAGTGTTTATTTCATGAAGGAAATAGAGCGTCGGCGGGGATCAACTCACGAAGGAGGTGTCAGCCGGTAGTGAATCTACTAGGAGAAATCCTGCGCTTCGCCACGAGACAAACGAAGCTTAGCCTAGGCAGCGAATCACGCAATCGGCTGGTCGGCGTAGACTAATTTGGTTCTACCTTGTTGTGTAGATCGAGCGCAACAAACTCCTCGAGATCTGGTGTAGGCGTTAAAATTGCTTATCGTGCGAGAGCGAGACTCGTGGCGGTGGGTTAACAACCGGCGACCCATCAGACAAGCGGCGATTGACTATTGTAGGCATCAAAATTGTGAAGAACCTCAAATATGACTAAATCATGAGAAGATCGAAGGACAACGTCGTCGAAATCTCAAGAAGTCAACACATGGGGAGATTGTGTCTGCTTCTGATCGCGAGACACTTCGTTTAATCTCGCCGCGGCGAGACACCTTGATGTGTCTCGCTATAAGCGAGGCACTTACTTGTGTCTCGCCACGGCGAGACACCTTGATGTGTCTCGCTATAAGCGAGACACTTGTGTGTGCCTCGCCTGGCGAGACACCTTGATGTGTCTCGCTATAAGCGAGGCACTTACTTGTGTCTCGCCACGGCGAGACACCTTGATGTGTCTCGCTATAAGCGAGGCACTTACGTGTCTCGCAAAGGCGAGACACCGGGATACTTGAAGCGAGCTCTCTTAGGGTCTAAATTAATCTTTGGTGGGGCCCACTTGACTTTATCAATGCGAGAGAGCGTTGGACACTTTAATGTCGCGGTTACCGCGAAAATCGCCCACTAAGTGATTTTAGGAGCATTTAATCGTGCCTTAAAAGCGTGAAACCGTTACAACGGTGAAGGGCGACAACGCCTCGCCGGTCGTGGCGACCCATCTTACCTCGCCCGGTGGCGAAGCGGCATATATGGCGGCTCGAGCTGCGGCATGCTTGCAAATGTGGAGCACTTATGACTTGTTTCTTGAGAGGGCACGTTTCCCAAGGACTATAAATACCCCCTACATCCACTTGGGCAAGGGATCGGCATTTGGCAATCGAGATCAAACAAAATCGAGCTTTTGTAAGGAGAGAGAATCCAAGCTTCCAAAGTTCAAGAACACGGTCCAAGCGGAGATTCCTCGAGATTAAGCTTTGCCTTAATTCTTGGGAAGAGTAGATATCTTACTTTGCTAAGATATTTCTTGAAGTTCTTGTTTCCTTTGCGAAGCATCAACTAAACCCGTCGATTCGGCGATCGTACCGCGGTGGTCCACGGATTCTGGCGTCCCGACGCGAGGAAAAGTCCACAAAAAGCGGAGATCTACACTTGTAGTATCTTTTGTTGAGTTTGTAAGAAAGTTATTTAATTTCTTTGTAGCGAGAATAAAAGTGTAATTTTCTCAAGTTTTGCAATGGAAAAGACTTTCGACCCAAACGATGGCGACCACGATGGGAGCCAGCGGTCTCGAGCGAGATCGTTGTGTCGCGACCTGCGGCGATCAAGCCGACCTCATGGTCGATGGGTGGATTATTTCTTCGATCAAGCCAAGTTTGAAGAATATCTCTCCTCTTCTTCATCAAAGTCCTCCTCGCCCGCAAGCATCGGAGGATTTCATCTCCAAAGAAGGAGGTTAGTTACGTTGGGAGGCGCAATGAATCTCAAGCAGGCGATTTCCCACGACAACAACACCGGCGGATCTCAAAGCGGGAGCTCTGCTCAAGTTGACTCTTTTGAGAAGAAGGAGTCATTCAACAAGATCTCAACGCTTTGGCGAAGAGGGCTCGTCAAAGGCGGCGTCAAAGATGGCGGACAACTTGCTAAGGCCATGGAATCAGCAGGCGGAGTTCATTACAATCTGAACTCCGCGTGATCGAGGCGTCGGCAATCTATGATGCCTCAACTTCAGCCCCTCAACACTCCTCCCAAGGAAGAATGGGTTCGTCAAAAGGACCGATTGACAAGGAAGGAGCCCAAAAGCGCCGTGCCGCGTTGCTCATGCCGCGTGCCATTGTTCGCAAGGCACAAGAGTCAAAATCAACGGGGAATCGACCCAAAATCACAAAATTTGGGTTCCAAAGTCGGCGTCAAAATCGGCTCGGGGAGGTTGCCTCGCCGCTAGTCTTCGGTAGAGGCGATTCGAGCTGTCTCGCGCCCGGCGAACGACCTAAGGCTGCCTGCGCCAACAGCGGCGGTGCTTCATGCCTTAGCGGAAAATGCACTTTTCCTCCTCTTGATCCACTTCTTACGGCAATATACCAGCGGCGAATCCTTCAACCCGGTGTTGATCGTCTTGGTCCAAAGTCGGGCGTTTGAGTCATTCAACACGCACACAACAATGTCACGAGCAAGCTGGGACCGCCAAGCCTCAAGAGTTCCTATCGCATCTCGTTTGAGCATCCCTAAGGGGTCCACGAGGCTCTTTGGAGAAACAAAGTGACTTCGCAAAGTCACAAAAATGATCAAACCACGGTAATTCATGCGAAGCAACGGATGATGAAGCCAGCGGCGGAAGTTGTCTCGAGTCAAATGGCGGCGTCCCCAAAAGCGTGTCCTCGGTTAAGAACAGCGTTATACTTGGGGTGACAAACCATATCAACTATGCCATCGGTGGAGGTGGCAACACAAGAAAGAGCGATTGATGAAATAAATTGTTCTTGTTAGGTGTGCACAATTAATCAAGGCGTTCTTGTCGGGATGTGCACATTCGAATCAAATGCTCAACCACAAAGAGCTTGATTATTGAGGCTTTCCTGCCGATAGCGGAAGACTTCAGCGAGTCAAGGCGACCCGAAGAAAGAAAATCTACCATCGAACCGGCGAACTTCACGAAGTTACTATTAACATGGTAAACAAAGGGAAAGCACGGCGATTGATGAAGATCGACTTTTCCCACGGAGGAAAGGTCGGTCTCAATTTCGAGAGAATGTCGATTGCAATTGCGAGCTCTGCGGCGCGTGACTATAGAAGAATGCATGAAGGAGATTCATCAGAAGATGAAATTTCCGGCCTTTGCTCGGCAATAGCTTGAGGCGATCTTGTTTCAAGTATGAGTCGTCACCATAGGAGGCTTTACCATTACTCGATGTCACGGCTCAAATGTTACAAGAAGCCTTAGCCAAGCAAAGAGAAGAGCTTAAAGTGAAATGAAACGAGATGGAGCTAGCTATGCAGCAGATGAGGAATTGCAAACCCATACGGTTGCACAACACGGGTCTAGTCAACGACACGGATCTAGTCAGCGACTGGATCTAGTCAACGACTGGATCTAGTCAACGACACGGATCTAGTCAGCGGCTGGATCTAGTCAACGACTGGATCTAGTCAGCGACACGGATCTAGTCAGCGACTGGATCTAGTCAGCGGCACGGATCTAGTCAGCGACTGGATCTAGTCAGCGACTGGATCTAGTCAGCGACTGGATCTAGTCAGCGACACGGATCTAGTCAGCAGGGTAAAGCTATCAATCTTGATACCCATAATGTCGAAGGCAGTGATTAGGAGATAGATGAACACATTTATGCCGATAAACCTCCTAAGAAAAAGGTGTTAAGCTACCCAGTGAGTATTCCAATTCCTCTTACTAGGAATCATCCAAAACAAGCGAGGATGAAAATGAAAAGATGAAGGAGCTTGAAGGCAAAATTAATGCTTTAATGGCTTTCGGGAGGTTAAGAAGACCGAATTCGTGTCCATATCCGAGAGAGTGGGATTCAATCCCTTACCTTGAAATTCAGTTTGATTAATTTCACACCTTTTGTGGGAGGGTTAGCCTACCACGACACTTGATCTATTTCAAATCTCACTTGGGGTGATCTCGGAAATGAGCCTTTGATGATTCGGTCATTAAATCGGTACCCTTGAGGCTGCCTTCGATTGGTATCGAAGACTCAAAGCTGGGAGCATTAAGCTGTTGGAGCGACATGGAAAGCTCTTTTCTCGGTAATTTCTTTGATGATGACCACGAAGTTTCCATTGGAACTCTCTAGATGAGAAACAAAAGGTGGGAGACAATTGACACCTTAGTCAAGCGTTTCATAATAAAGCTATGAATGCGAGAGATCCAATTCTTGAAGAGTTCATATTGAAGACTTGCCACAACAATCTTTCTATAGAATTGTTGGAAGTCATGGGGTTACACCACCAACCACTTGGAAGAATTGAAACTCAATGGTGAAGAAGCGGAGCGGTTCATCGGGAGAAAGAAGAATGAGAGGTGAACCCTAGCGGTTCCCTCAAAGCGAATTTTGTGCCTGCGTGGCAAAGGAAAGCGCAAGCTAATCTTTGTTGAAACAAATCGGGCATTCAACGGCAACAACAAGCTTCTAGCGGCAACATGGTGAGGTTTCAACAAAACCTCAAAATTGCGAAGGCTCAGGATGCTAGGTTCCAAAAGAGCTATACTTTCAAAGAGGAAGAAGTGCCAATTATCTTCAAATACCTCTTGGATAACAACAAGATCAAATTGCCTCCAATCACAAATCAAGAAGAGGCTAACAAGACCTCGGATCCCAATCTTGTCGCGTACCACGAAGGGTCCATCATCCGACCAAGAGTTGTTTTGTTCTTAAAGACAAAATTCAAGCTCTAATCGATCACGGGAATCATAGCGGCGAAGAAGGAGAAGAAAGTTGGTTCAAATATGGTGGCCATCAACTTTGGATCTCTACTACCCATGCCATATTCTGAAGATTGTCCACGAGGTTAAAGTCAAAGCGGTCAATGATGATCCACATGGGCAGCGTCGAGAAAGGGTTGGTATCATACCACGACTCTAATGGCGAAGTACTTTGGATTCATCGGATCTTATTCAAGATGAGCAATGGGCGGGGTCTTCTTCAACACGGAAGTCAAGCGTAAAGGCAAGCTCGTGCTCATATTTGGCAATTCAGGAAGAGGGTGTGAAAAAGCTCAATTCTTTAGTCATCGAAAATGAACATGAAGTTCGTGTGAAGGTAACCCGGCTTATGCTACGAGAAGTGGGCATAAATTGATTATCAATACCGAAATTCGATTCGAATGCCAAAACTCTAGCAGGCTGGGGGTGGCAATGACTCCACCAACACAACACGAAAGTCGGCAACAACGAGTAGCCAAAGAGGATACAACCAAGCGGAAGATAAGCGACCTCAAGAGGTGCAAGTCGAGGCGGTCCGATTTAATCATCCGATTAGGAGGGACAAGCAGGAAGTTACGGCTCATCATATCGTTTGGCGTTATGACCCGGTTAGCCAACATTCGGCGAGGATAACTCTTTATGAGTTACTACGTCTTTCTAAAGAGACTAGAAGCCTTACGAGGCGTTAGGCGATTGAAGCTTTATCACTCAAGTCAAGCGGGTTAGGAGAAGACCGAACAACGCAACTTGGCGACAACACAATTTCCTTGCATAACCTTTGCAGAGAGGATATGCGGTGAAAAATTCGAAGCATGGCGGGCCATTATACTTCCTTGGGTACATTGGCTCGATTAACGTCAGCGAGTTCAAGTTGATCACGGATCTGCGGTCGACATTATGCCACTCCGGTTGATGTATCATCTTGGAATTAGGCTAGCAAGTTGGCTTCTCTGAGACGCGGTGATTTATGGATTTAATACCGGTGGTCGGACCTTTGGGTAAAATCGGATAAAGTGCCGACTTGGAGATCTCAAATCGAGGTTACATGTTATGTAATCGATCACGAGAACCATTATAATCTACTATTGGGTGGACCTTGGATCCACGGTAGCCTTATAGTCCCATCCACATTACATCGATTGCTTGAAGTATGTCGACGCGATAATGTGGTCAAAGGCGATGATGCGGATAAGCAACCATTTAAGGGGTTAGAAAATTATTTCTTGACTCTCTTTTGTATGGTCTTTGAATCCGATCTTGAACCATCGGCCCGAGTGCGGACAGCGGTAATGAAGGCGTCTGAGGCGGGCTCGATTCGATGGAAACTTTGTATTTAATGACATCGAACCTCTTATGTCGATCTTGGCCAATTTGAATCGTCGGAGAAAGTTATGGCAGCGACTTGCCGATGAACATATAATAAATGGCGATTTAGAGTATGTACATAGTGTTGATCTTATGTCACGGTATTATGCGAGGGATCATGATGTGCATGTACGCTCGTCATTGAACGGTGAAGAAATGCCTTCAAAGTTCGGCGGGATCAACATTCCTCCTTCCTTTGAAAGATGCAAAGCAAACAATCTTTGGAAAAGGAAGAAAATCTCCACCACAAGATTATTGTGAGGAATCGAAGATAGCAGCGGCGATCCGTGCAAACATTTTTCCAAATATAGCTCACAAGCACCATTACATGAAGAAATGGGGATATAACCGTGCGGGCCTGGTCTTGGCCGGACGGTGTTGATTCGCCTCGACCCTCTCATGTTCGAAGGAAAGCCCGATCGTTATTATGAATATAAAAGTGCGGGCTATGTTTCTTCATCCTCGGCGAATCTTTGTTGGCAAATTGATGATCATGGCGGCTCGTCGATTCTTCGACACAGGATTGGATTTTAGTCTTGGTGAAGTGTTCAAGGGGCTAATGTCCAATATGACCACAATAAGTCCCTTACGATCGAAGAAGATGATTATTTACGAGAATGGGAAGACCCTTGGACTTTCCATCACGAATGTTGATTAGGAGATAGGTTTGAACAAAGAGAACGCCTACAGAAGATCACGGTTGTTCAAGTTAATATGGGTGATGAAGATAATCGAAACCCATATTAGGTGAGTGGTAGTCTTCCTCGGAAGAAAAAGAGAATTGATTTCTCTTATTGGGAATATATTGATGTATTAGCACGGAATTATGAAGACATGCACGGGCTTGATCGAGTAGCGGTGCATCGACTTAATATCAAGCGGAATCTAAACACGTGAAACAACAACGGCGAAGATTTAGTCCATAAATTATGGAAGCGATCGTAGCTGAAGTTAAACTCATAAAATCGGGCTTTATCGGGGAAGAGCAACATCAGTTAGATGCATAAATATTGTTCTGTTCTAAAAGAATGGGACAATTAGAGTTTACATCGATTTGAGAGATCTAAACTTGGCATGCCCTAAAGATGACTTTCCACTCCCCATCACGAGGCGTCATCATAGATATCACGTGTGGGTTTGAAAGAATGTCATTTATGGGCGGATTCTCTGGATATAATCAAATCAAGATGCATCGGCGATGAGAAACATACCTCATTTGGGCCTCTCGGCATCTTTTGTTATACCGTTATGCCCTTTAGTGCGAAGAGCGAGGAGCTACTTATCAGCGGGCAATGACAAATATTTTTGAAGATCATCTAAGAAAGACCGTCGAATGCTATGTTGGCGATTTAGTAGTGAAAAGCGAGATAAGGCGATCATATTAAAGATCTCGGGGCGGTATTTGAACTTATGCGGGGTCATCAATTGAAGATGAATCCAACTAAGTCATTCACAGGAATGGCGGTGGTAAATTCCTTGGTTTTGTCGTCCGCGTCAAAGGGAATTCATATTGATCGGACAAGGTGAAGGCGATTAATGAGTTACAACCCGAAGAATCTCAAAGAACTTCGAGAGGGTTGCAAGGAGATTGGCTTACATAAGGCGGTTTATTTGAACCTTGCGGGCAAGTGTCGGCCGTTCTCCAAGCTAGCCAAGAAGGGTGTTTCATTCGTTTGGGATGATGCTTGTCGAAGGCTTTTGAAGATATTAAAATATATCTATCAAATCCTCTGTTCTCGTCGCACGAAATCGGGAAGGCGTTCTTGATTTATGTCGGGCGACCAACCATTCATTAAGTGCTTTATTAGCACAAGATGATGATAGCGGTCCGCGAACAAGCGGTATATTATTTAAATTCGGACAATGGTGGTGAATCTCGATATCGATATCGAGAAAGAATGCCTAACTTTGGTATTTGCACTCGAAAATCGTCATTACACGGTTGGACGGGCGATACATGTCATCTCGGATGTTAACCCAATTCGGTATTCATGACACAACCGGCTTCTTTGAATTGGCGATTAGCGAGATGGGCATTACTCCTTCATATCGACATCCACTTCAAGCGGCGAAGTCGGTGAAGGGACAAGCGATTTGTGATCTTCTAGCGTAGCGACCGTCGTGATAAAGCTATACTTTATGAAGATTTACTGTGAAACCTATGAGGTCAATCACACTTCTCATGAATATGTGTGGCAATTATACTTGACGGGCGTCAGCGCAACCAATGTGGCGAGTGCTCTGGATGTTCTAAGATTTCTGCTGGAGTCGGAGTTGTCTTAGTTTCCCGGAGAAACGTGATGCCTCGAGCTTATTCAGCGGCGAACCGTGCTCTAATAATGTGGCGAGTACAATGCATTACTTATTGGACTCGGTTTTGCGAAAATTTGGGGTCGAATATCTCGGCGTTGAGGATTCTCAACTCATAGTTAAGCAAATTCGTGGAGACTATGAAGTTAGAAATCGGTTTGATCCCATATCATGAAGCGGCAATAGAGATGGCGAGAATCATTCAAAAGTTTCTTCATCGAATATATACCGCGGCTTGAGCGGCTTATCTTAGATGCATTGGCGGCAGGCTGTTTCATTGGCGCAACCCCTCAAAGCGAGAACAATTAGTCCTTTGTGAGGACACACCAACTTTTCATACGGAATATATTTTGGATGTCAAGGAAACACATGCTACTTCAGCGGGACTCGAACTTGAGATTGGCTTTCCTATTATAGATTATGTCTTACGGTATTTTCTGGGAAGATATAAAAGAAAGGAATCTATCAGAAGAAGAGCAGAGATTCTACTACAGCGGCATCTCGAACACTTTATCGTCGTTACATATGATGGATTGTTACTCCGATGTCTTTCGACCAAGGAAGCGGAAGAGGCACTTAAAGAAGCACATGGCGGCACTTGCGGTCGCATCAACACAGTCCTAAGGCTGGGAGATAGACTAAGAAGGTTAGGCTATTATTGGCCGACCATGATTAGAGATGCAATTGAATATGCGAGGCGATGTCATGCGTGTCAAATACATGCAAATTACATGCATCGACCACGGAAGATCTGCACCGTCGGCTACTTCTTGGCGTTTGAAACATGGGGAATGGATGTGGTAGGACCCATATTCCCCGTCGACAAAAGGTGATAAGCTTTATTTTGGCAATTCTGACTACTTCTCTAAATGGGCTGAAGCAATTCCACTCAAAGAAGTCAAAGCGAATCTTGTCATCAAATTCATTAAACACCATATTATCTATCGATATGGTGTTAGAACAATTGTGCATGACAATGGTCCTCAGTTCATCGACAGCGCCGTCGGTCTGCGGCAAGTTGAGAATACAAGACATTTAGATCCCGACTTATAATCCCACGCAAATGGTTTAGGCTGAAGCCTTTAATAAAACTATCATCAAAATCTTAGCAAAGCTAGTCAAAACTAATAAGCGATTGGGATGATAAGCTTGGTGAAGCTCTTTGGGCATATCGCTTTCTGATTCGAACAAGCGGGATTCACACCATATTCCTTAGTATCACGGATGTGAAGGCTGTTTTGCCTTTAGAATACAAATTCCGTCGCCGTGTAGCCCTTGCGATAGGGATGACAAGCGACGAGCAACATCAAAAGCGTCTTGAAGAGCTTGAGGTGTTAGGCAGCGGCAGGAGCTCAACAGCAGTTGAGCTATACCAAGCGAATTTCCAAAGCCTTTAACAAGAAAGTCCGCTATCGGAGTTTCAAGGAAGAGACTTGGTACTTTCGCCGTCCGTGACAGATGATTCTCAATTCCAAGAAGAAAGGCAAATTCGGCCCAAATGGGAAGGACCGTTTATAATTGATACGGTCTACTCAAATGGAGCATATCGGCGATCACTCAAGATGGTGACAAGTTAATGATGCCAATTAGCGGAAAGTTCACGAAGATATATTATCCCTAATATATTGAGGATAATCCGTTTTAGCGATATTGAATGATTTGACTTGTGAGCAGTCACATTCATTAAGCTCTCATTAATTTGAAAATCTTAAATGATTGAAGCCACCGATAATATTAACACCTATTATTAATTTCTTTCATGAAGCGAGGTTCGTTTTAAGCCCCAAGAGACACAACGGGTTCGTTTTAAGCCCCAAGAGAAGACACAACGGGTTCGTTTTAGCCCCAAGAGACACAACGGGTTCGTTTTAGCCCCAGAGAAAACACACAAGGGTTCGTTTTAGCCCCAGAGAAAACACAATGGGTTCGTTTTAAGCCCCAGAGAAGACACAAGCGGGTTCGTTTTAAGCCCCAAGAAGACACAATGGGTTCGTTTTAGCCCCAAGAAGACACAAGCGGGTTCGTTTTAGCCCCAGAGAAAACACAATGGGTTCGTTTTAGCCCCAAGAGAAAACACAATGGGTTCGTTTTAAGCCCCGAAGACACAATTCTAAAAGTTTATGTATTTATTACATAGTGATTATATTAAATCTCGCCTATTTATGCGTAGTAGGTGTTATTCTGTCCTTAAATCGGGAATAAGTCGATCTAACACTGCGCCGTAGGGTAGTCAATTCGTGATAATTGATAAAACCTCATTATTCAATATCGTAGTACAAAGTCTGAGAGAATTTATTCTTTTAGCACAGCGTTATATGTAGAGCGGACTTAGATAATCTACATGCTAGCCCAATTCAAGCGGTAATTGGTAAAGGCATATCAAATCCGTTGATGGTGAGGGTTTGCCAAAATCCTATTAAGGTTATATCCATTAGTTCAAAGCGAGAATAAAGAGCGTAATAAAAGTTGACAAAAGTAAATTTTATTTCATAAATGATGGGGTTTAAAATACATTGTCGACTAAACAAAGATCAAAAGTGTCTATGGGGAGAATTGGCCGGATCTGTTCTTCGGCTCAGCTTCGATCACGGTATTCTTGTTCCAATTCCTTCTCGAGAAGGACTCTAGAAGCATCATTAATAGTTAGAAGTTGAATGATCTTTCGATCGATTCGTGAATCTCTCATCGGATGCCTTCAATTGCTCGGCTAATTTTGGCGAGTCTTCTACGGTAGCCAAGTCGATCTTCAAAGCGTGAGCCTCTTGACATCTTCAAAGCCTTCTTGGTGAGCAATTTCAAGATCTTAGCCTCTCTTGAGCGGATCAATTGGCATTGACCTCATTCGCCTATCGCGAGTGGCCCTTATGCGTTGATTGGGCTTGCACTTGTTGTAGCTCTTCTTGGCTGACCTTTAAGCAACCTCTCGAGCTTGCATGATGGATTCAACCGAGAAGAGATGTAAGAAGAAGCACCTTCGGACCGTAGTTTACGAAGCTCTCTAATTTTGCTCTAATTGAGCTAAGTCTTACGTGATAGAGTCCTTCATCGGAAAAGCCCTCTTCCCTTATGGGCGCCACCGTCGATCAAGCCGTTTGAAAGAACTAAGAGAAGCCCTTGGTTGTGACTTTCGATAACATTCTTGATAGAAAGATGAACCCTTGAGCTCGCGTTTATCACCGCCTTCTCGGATCATCATCAGACATCAGCGCCTTGATCGTGTCATACAATCTTGAAGAAGTAGAAGAAGAAATGTTAGTTTTTAAGTCTTACATGCTTGAACTTTCATGAGAAACAAAATTGGAAGATATCTGGAATCGGCTAGAAGATCCTCCGGCAAGTGTTGTTTCTACACTCATCAATTGACTTGGGAACCACGAAGTTGATTCAATTTCAGGTTGGATAGCGGTGGTCTGGGTGAATAATAGGGCCTTCAATTTGAGTTGTTTGCTCCATAGTTGGTTGTTGGTCTAAGTGAACCACGGCGGTCGAGTTGGCTTGAGTAGTTGGTGGTCGGGTTGAACAAGCGGACTCTCGACAGCAGTGGATACAATGATGGACTCATTAGGAAGAACAAGGGTTGAATCTCCAAATCTGAGACCCTTGAGGAGTTTGTTCTCTGATAGTAGTAATGAGTCCTACGGTGAGAATACTATCAAGTGTCAATTATCCACTAAAAAAGCGACAAGACTTGGGCGATAAGACGCGTGCCGGCGGAAGAGCTAGCTTCTGATGGATTCCTTACGAGTAGATTCGATAGCATCTCGAAATCGGATGTGGATCAAATTGAGAAAGAGATCATTTGGCGAAGCTTTGTTCAAATGACCCCTCGAAATTCTCTTCGTAATGCGGGCTCCGTTGGCCTCGGCTTTCATTGTGACATCAACAATACGCTCACGGGTGTTAGTATACACATATCTATATATATGAGAATCATAATAACATATATGTACATACCAAGAGCGGTTCAGTGGGTTCGATAGATTTATCAAGCTCTCACTTTGAAGGCTGCTTCTCCCTCAATCGCTCTTTCATCACTGCGATTCTGATGTATTAGTGCTTCAATTCAATGAAGGAGAACAAAAGTAAAGTTCAAATCTCATACCGGGGAGTTGGCTCGGTGGCTAGCAGCTTGCGCTCATTTCTTGGAATTTTTCTAAAAGAATATGAAGCGTTAGCAATAAGTGGAGGAACCAATTGAGACTCTTTCATGATTCTAAGTAAGCCATCGGATGAAATGAGTGGTACTGCGGCGACACCTTGAAACCGAAGGGGCGTCAATGTCGGCCGGTAGTGGTATCTTGAATATCTGATCCATAGCTTGGTGTTGGATCATCATAAGTGAACACTCTTGGAGGAGAAGGTTCATTTGGAACCTCGCCTTCTTGAGATAAGAAAAAATGGAATAATTAATAATCATAGATGAAATGGTAAAGTCGAGATGATGAATCTGAGTCATACCTTCTCTTAGGCGGAAAATCGGTGTCTATCGCCTTAGGAGTTGGTGATTTTGGGGATTTAAATGCGATGAGGCCTATGCGACCTTCTTCGTGCGCATTATTGCGAGGCGATAGAAGCGGGAGTATGAGCGATCGGTGATGGGCGAGCCCTCTTTGAATATAAGCTCGGTCGCTACTTCTTCTTCTACCTCTTCTTCTTCCCTGTCTCATTGTCATCCGGTGGGGATAAGTAAAACGACCTTACGGCGAGGCCGTTTCAAAGGGCAGCTTGGAGGAGGTGGAACACGAGAAGAGGTTTGGTGGTACATCTCTTGAGCTGGAAGCGGCGATGGCACTACAACCGCTCAGTGGGACCTCTGGCTGAGCGAGCGATCGTTTCTTCTTCTTGAAGTGTGGGCTGTATAATCAAATTCCTCTTCTTCACTCTCTTCTTGGGTGACCTTCTTCTTGCCTTTTGATTTCTTTGAAGGGCGAGCTCGTTTGGGGAAGCACGGGTTGGTGTAGGCTCTGTTATGTTCTACTTCCGTGGGAGCATTAGGCGCAATGAGCCATTTGCGGTATAGAAAAGTCATCTGAAGCTTGACCGGCGTGAGGCCCGAACTTGGCATTGGTGCGGCCGCTTATGTTCCAATACGGTAGCGGGCACCGTCAATAAGACCTCCATGAGTCTTCATTCCCGATTTGGATTCCGATGTAGATTTGATCATAGCGAATTGGCGGGAGAAAGCGGCATGGGAGATAAGGCTCTATGTCGCGAGAATTCTTCACGGAAAATCGGGTAACCGTCACGAATGTTCATTAGCCGCCGGAAACAACAAGATCGAATAGTTCGACTTCCGCTAGGCCCGGCGGCATCTACCGGCATGTCATCATATCGGCTGAAAAGTTCGGAAACATTTAAAGAATTCCCAACTCTTGGCAATTACGAGTTGGCGAGGCGCTTGGACCAGCATCTCGCTTTCCATTTACATTCTTCCAATATCGTAAATAAGGCGGTTGATAATCTACTATGTCGGGGCGTCATCGGATCACGGGCGATGGAGTCTGAGCGAGCCATCAAATAAGTATCACGGTAGTTCTACTTTGGCAGTTGGGATGTCGCTAGAAGACCCTTTGCCCTTATGTAGAAAACCGAGACTATCGTCGAGTCCACCATGAATATCTGCCACCATTGCGGAAGAAGAAAAGCGGCGGCCGGTGACCAGCTCAACGGTGGGAAAAGCACTTCTAAAGCGGGGCATCGAAGATTGGTGCGGGACTACACATTTCTTCAACGGATAGCCAAGTAGCCCGCCAAGAGAGTTTGTGGTTTGATCTGCTTTTGTAGTTGCCACAAGAAAGTCTCAAACCGTCCCCTTAGGAATTTTGCCCTCGGCATATGGGGTAGTGAAGGATTGGGCATTGATCTTTGCAATCGGCTTGTTGATGGCGAAGGAGTGGCGGTTTTACGTTCACTTACATCCTCGTTATCCTCTAAGTTACGGAATAGATAATCGTGACTGTTTATGACTAATCTGCGGAAGCCTCTAGCCTTCCGTCCCTTGTCGCTATTGCGGCTTGATAGTGGCAAGTTAGCTCCACAATTTCATAAGCGGTGATCTCTTCTCTTTCATTTCCTTCAATGCGTCGATTCTTGGGAAAATATTCTTGATATGGTGCTTCACCCATTGGAAGACCGGAAACCTTCATCATTTCATGAAGTGGTAGACCCAATTCCCCATTTTTCGTCAGGAAAGTGTTGCTATCTGGGTTGTAGATTTCCAGCAATGCGAGGAAATGATACGAGCTGGGAGGAATTCCATACATGCTAGCACGGATGGGAACATATAATCAATTTCTTTGAGTTCCGACTCCATCGATTAGAGCGTAGGCGTCATCGTGTCCACCATCGATTCGTGATAGAATGTACCCAACGAAGCACCGATGAGATTTCTTAGGAGGCAACTCCTTCCTATTTTGGCTAGCGATTCTTCAAGGTGTCGGCTTTGACCATCAGTTCATTATGAGGTGTCTTTGTCATGACCTACAAGGCGGGTAAAGCACGAGCGTAATTTTGTCACTAGAACACGGAGCGGCATCTTTACCAATATATCCGCGGTGTATGCGTTCCATATCCTCAGTCAACCTCAAGACATATTCCTCTTAAGCGATAAATTAGCGGCCGCAAGAGTGAATGATCTTAGGGCAAATGGAGGTAAATAAAGATTAGAGCCATCACCTTCATACAGCCATGGTTCAGTCTGAACAGATAAGGCTTTTGGATCCGCAACAGAATCCCCAAATAAATAGCTGGACTTCCTCATTATCTCTGTGGATCCGGCATTTTTTGTCAGTGGGGCGTCGGTGATCATTCTTCGTAAATCACGACGATCACCATGTTCTAACGCTTCCAATAATTCTGGAGGCGCATTTGGACCGAGCAGAGGAGCATCAGTCACTAGTGGCATCTCTTGAGAAGAGGAAAACAGTACATGCAATCCACTTGGCTCATGAACATTGAATGCCGTGGGAAACTCAAGCGCAAAGCACATATACACTTATAAGTGCTGGGTCAAAATTAACATCAAAAATGGCTAAGTGTTGGGGCAGCGACTTCGCCCGGCGGCGAGGCAGTTCAAGCTGCCTCGCCAGCGGCGATACAATCATAAGCTGTCATAAGCGGTGAGGCAGTCTCAACTGACTTCGCCCGAAGCGAGGCGGTTTCAAGCTACCTCGCCGGCGGCGAGGCAGTTCAAGCTGCCTCGCCGGCGAGACGGCCTCGACCGCCTCGCAAACACGAGACAATGAAGCTTTGTTCGTTGATTTGTGAGATGTTTTGGCTATGCAAAACACTTGTTTTAGCCAGATCCCATAAAGGAGGACCTCGACTCTTCTCAAATGCCTCATGAAAGAGATCAAATGAGGATTCATGCACAAAAGTTCAAGTTTTGACAAAAATAGGACTTCAAATCAATAAAAAATGAGAGAAACTTACCCCGAGCAGCGAGGCCATAGGTTCTTGGATTGAAGCTTAGGCAGTTACCCTTGGGGACCACGAGATCTCTTAGGCGACATGATTAAAAATCAGATTTTTTATCGGTTTTGGTTCAAATGACAAGGGAAAAGTTGGGTCTTGGGGAACTCAAAGCAATTGAGCTAGGGTTTGCTTCAAGAGCTTGGATCGGCGGGGAAGAAAATGAAAGAACAAGCTTTTCAATCAAAATCCCAATACAACCCAAACCCTAGATCTATAAAGATGGGTTTTGAACATACTGAATGCTCAAGGGGTTTGTTAGAGGCGTCTGAGGAGTCGCGAGGAAGAGCTTCGGGAAGAAGTTTGAGAAAATTTTGAAGTTTAGAAGGCGGATCGAATGGGGGTTAAAACCCTAGTGTCGGGTTTTTATACAGCCCCGCATATTCGAGCGAGGCAGGTCCAACTGCCCCGCTCAAGCGAGGCAAGTCCAACCGCCCCGCTCAAGCGAGGCAAGTCCAACCGCCCCGCTCAAGCGAGGCAAGTCCAACAGCCCCGCTCAAGCGAGGCAGATCCAGCCGCTTCGCTCAAGCGAAACAACGTTAACCACCACCCTTGAGCAAGATACTTGGTTGCCTGCTTCGCTTTCTTCAAGTGGGACAATCCCAGATATTGACAATTATTCTCCATACGGGATTCAAGGCAGTATATTCAAGACAAATTGTTCCATAGTACATACAGAAGCTTTCCTGGAAATCTGATATTCAGAAAACCAGACGACGCTTTTTCTCTGAATGATTCCCAAGGCATTCAATCACAACCCAAGTGGTGACTTTCAAGATGAAGATGATTAGTCCAAAATGCGACTTGACATTTCAATTCATTCAAATACAAATGCAGCAGTTATTGATCCCAAAATATGGTCGTGACGGCGTAGCGAGGGTTGGCGAAGCAAAACACGGGCCTCTTCTACAAAGTTCAGCGATGAGCGAAGCAAAGCATCTTATCAAAGTATTCGGACCCTCGATAAAATACGGAGAGTCGAAAACTTTGGAGAATATCTGTAGGCATCAAAATTCTTTGAAGAACCTCAAATATGACTAAATCATGAGAAGATCGAAGGACAACGTCGTCGAAATCTCAAGAAGTCAACACATGGGGAGATTGTGTCGCTTCTGATCGCGAGACACTTCGTTTAATGTCTGCGCCCGCGGCGAGACACCTTGATGTGTCTCGCTATAAGCGAGGCACTTACTTGTGTCTCGCCTGGCGAGACACCTTGATGTGTCACTAACGCTGTGTGTGCCTCGCCGCGGCGAGACACCTTGATGTGTCTCGCTATAAGCGAGGCACTTACTTGTGTCTCGCCTGGCGAGACACCTTGATGTGTCTCGCTATAAGCGAGGCACTTACTGTCTCGCAAAGGCGAGACACCGGGATACTTGAAGCGAGCTCTCTTAGGGTCTAAATTAATCTTTGGTGGGGCCCACTTGACTTTATCAATGCGAGAGGCGTTGGACACTTTAATGTCGCGGTTACCGCGGCGAAAATCGCCCACTAAGTGATTTTAGGAGCATTTAATCGTGCCTTAAAAGCGGCGAAACCGTTACAACGGTGAAGGGGCGACAACGCCTCGCCGGTCGGCGACCCATCTTACCTCGCCCGGTGGCGAAGCGGCATATGGCGGCTCGGTGCAGCGCTAACTACAAATGTGGAGCACTTATGACTTGTTTCTTGGAGACACGTTTCCCAAGGACTATAAATACCCCTACATCCACTTGGGCAAGGGATGCGGCATTTGGCAATCGGAGATCAAACAAAATCGAGCTTTTGTAAGGAGAGAATCCAAGCTTCCAAAGTTCAAGAACACGGTCCAAGCGGAGATTCCTCGAGATTAAGCTTTGCCTTAATTCTTGGGAAGAGTAGATATCTTACTTTGCTAAGATATTTCTTGAAGTTCTTGTTTCCTTTGCGAAGCATCAACTAAACCCGTCGATTCGGCGATCGGTACCGCGGTGGTCCACGGATTCTGGCGTCCCGACGCGGGAAAAGTCCCACAAAAGCGGAGATCTACACTTGTAGTATCTTTTGTTCGAGTTTGTAAGAAAGTTATCTAAATTCTTTGTAGCGAGAATAAAAGTGTAATTTTCTCAAGTTTTGCAATGGAAAAGACTTTCGACCCAAACAAGGTTATTGAAATAGAACCTAAAGACCAACTAGGTTCTAATCGTGCTCAAGTGGGAAGTCGGGTAGATGATGAGCTTGGCGGGGAGGAGGACCGACGAGGAAAAGTCCCACAAAAGCGGAGATCTACACTTGTAGTATCTTTTGTTGAGTTTGTAAGAAAGTTATTTAATTTCTTTGTGGCGAGAATAAAAGTGTAATTTTCTCAAGTTTTGCAATGGAAAAGACTTTCGACCCAAACAAGGTTATTGAAATAGAACCTAAAGACCAACTAGGTTCTAATCGTGCTCAAGTGGGAAGTCGGGTAGATGATGAGCTTGGCGGGGAGGAGGACCGACGAGGAAAAGTCCCACAAAAGCGGAGATCTACACTTGTAGTATCTTTTGTTGAGTTTGTAAGAAAGTTATCTAAATTCTTTGTAGCGAGAATAAAAGTGTAATTTTCTCAAGTTTTGCAATGGAATCAACTTTCGACCCAAACAAGGTTATTGAAATAGAACCTAAAGACCAACTAGGTTCTAATCGTGCTCAAGTGGGAAGTCGGGTAGATGATGAGCTTGGCGGGGAGGAGGACCGACGAGGAAAAGTCCCACAAAAGCGGAGATCTACACTTGTAGTATCTTTTGTTCGAGTTTGTAAGAAAGTTATCTAAATTCTTTGTAGCGAGAATAAAAGTGTAATTTTCTCAAGTTTTGCAATGGAAAAGACTTTCGACCCAAACAAGGTTATTGAAATAGAACCTAAAGACCAACTAGGTTCTAATCGTGCTCAAGTGGGAAGTCGGGTAGATGATGAGCTTGGCGGGGAGGAGGACCGACGAGGAAAAGTCCCACAAAAGCGGAGATCTACACTTGTAGTATCTTTTGTTGAGTTTGTAAGAAAGTTATTTAATTTCTTTGTAGCGAGAATAAAAGTGTAATTTTCTCAAGTTTTGCAATGGAATCAACTTTCGACCCAAACAAGGTTATTGAAATAGAACCTAAAGACCAACTAGGTTCTAATCGTGCTCAAGTGGGAAGTCGGGTAGATGATGAGCTTGGCGGGGAGGAGGACCGACGAGGAAAAGTCCCACAAAAGCGGAGATCTACACTTGTAGTATCTTTTGTTGAGTTTGTAAGAAAGTTATCTAAATTCTTTGTAGCGAGAATAAAAGTGTAATTTTCTCAAGTTTTGCAATGGAATCAACTTTCGACCCAAACAAGGTTATTGAAATAGAACCTAAAGACCAACTAGGTTCTAATCGTGCTCAAGTGGGAAGTCGGGTAGATGATGAGCTTGGCGGGGAGGAGGACCGACGAGGAAAAGTCCCACAAAAGCGGAGATCTACACTTGTAGTATCTTTTGTTGAGTTTGTAAGAAAGTTATTTAATTTCTTTGTAGCGAGAATAAAAGTGTAATTTTCTCAATGTGGGATAAATCCGGCAACAAAGCTTCAAAATCAATAAGATTCGGCGGCGAGATTGATTGGATTGAGCGTCAACGAGACTAGATTCAAGCGGCGACAAGACAAGGATCGGTCGTCACATAACAATCAGCGATTGAACCAACGAATTCGAGTCGATAAAATGAATCGGACCACGGACTTAGGGCGACAACGACAAGATCGAGACAAAGCGTCGCGAAAAGTCAGGAAACCAACCAAGCGGGCCAAAGCGGTTGGCGGCCGGACACGTTTGGTGTCAAACCGATGGCCGGACACCAAATGATGTCCGACCAATGGCGGACACCAAATGATGTCCGACCAATGGCGGACACCAATGGTGTCCGTACGAACCCCTCTCCTTTGGTCATTTGCCTATAAATAGGTGAGGGTGCTTTCGATTACGGAGGTTGGATTTTTGATATTGGGAAGAGAACTCTCGCGAGATCTACCGGTCGTCGGCCTTGCGATTCAGGAGCACCGGCGAGCAGTTCAGTCGGCGTTAGGTCCATAATCGCGAGTAGCGAATCCGGTCGGGACTCTGATTACCCTCGGGGATAGCTGTGATTTCTCCTTGTAGATCTCACCGCTCGTGATCCTCTCCTTCGTGAGTCGCGATTCCCTTGGCGATCCTCTCCCGTGAGTGTGATCCCCTTAGGCGTTTCGTTTCCTTCGTGAAGCGAGCCCCTCGTCTGTAGTTCGAATCCGGGTTTCTACCGGGATCTGAATTACGGTGGTCCGCGGACGAATAACAAGTCCGACACGGTGAAGAACCCACTGGCGAGGATCCGTATAATAGAGATCCAGTGTTTGTTCATTCGGGGAAGAAGTTGTAATCTTTTGTTTTCATTGTAAGCCTTAAATAAAAGGCAAATTTTCTTTTGTTTGAATTTTGTTGTAGGCCAATGAAGCTGTAAACAAGTTCAAATAGCAATGAATAACAAACCAACTTTCCTTGAACAATGGCGACCCGGTGGGAGCGGCGACTTCAACAAAGAAGCGTCGTGTCGCCGCGGATCGGATCCGGTGATAGAAGAGGTCGAGTTTGAGTTCGACCAAAGAAGTCGAGGAGTACCTCTCTTCCTCGTCGAGATCAGTTCCCCGCAAGTCCAAGATGGTCTCGGCTGCAAGGAAGACCCAATCGGCCTCGAATCTGGGCCGAGAAAATCCACCACCACCGTCAAGGCTGCGGACAACGGTGGTTCCTCGGCTAGCAAAACGGCCAAATTTTCAGAACCTTTATCTCCTCAGGAGGTAGTTCCCGCCAATGGCATCGTGACTCTCTCTAAGAGAGCCCGTCAGAGGCGACGTCAGCGCCTGGCTAAACAATTAGCCCAGGCAATAGAATCAATGGGCGGGGTCGCTATGGCGGATCTAAGGTCTAAGTTGACTCGAGGCTGAAGTCGAGATCGTAGCCGATTCCTACAAGCGGCGATAAATGAATGGGTCGAGTCAAAGCGGAACCGTTCTACACCGAGGCGTATCCGGAGCGCCAGCCTCCTCAGCGCAAACACGGGCTTTGGTGCAACAAGCCGCGAGTTGAAGAGGCTGACCAGAAATCATCAACAAGTCGGCTGGTTTGGAAGCCCAAGTGTCATTGCTTCAACTCCGATGGACCTGGCATCCGAGCCCAGCTCTGCCAGCAGGCCAACTCCTGCTCCCGTACTCAAATCAGAAATTATGAGCACCTCAACAAAAGCTATATCGACGTCGAAATTACCTCCGGTGTCTACATCAAAACTTCGTGAAGCCAACTCTACGCCTAGCCGGCGGGCTTACCGTCAAGGATCGCTGGGTCCGCTAAAAGAATCGCGGGTCACTCCTATCTGAGTCGCACCCACAAAGACAAGAGGATTCCTCTGACTCGCATACGGTTGAATGTCGAAGTCCGGCGGAGCTTCACGCTCACCTGGCGAAAGTCAAAGGCGGGTTACTTTGGCGGTTTTATGAAACAATTAGTCCTCGGAAGGAGGCGGCTTTCATCGGCGGCGAGGCGTTATACAGGAGGTCGTGCCAACATAAGGAAGATTGCTCAGGCACTCATGTCGGCGAGTTATACTACGCGGGGAGTGCGAAGAAATCTCGAAGAGGTTCCCCAAGCCAACAGTCATGCTTATGCTCCAAGCTTATCAAAGCGGTGCTCAGTGCAATTGTTGTCAAAAGCTCGAAAGGGTATCGATCTTCGAGACTCACCACGAAGCGCCAAGACCTAGGTCAAGGCGATTCCGAAGATCGGCACCTCGAGCCAATGAGTTGCGAGGTCACTAACAATATGGCCGTGGGAACCGTCGTCGCGGCTTATTCCTAGCGCGTCATAGCGGTTAACTTCGTTCTTGATCGGGACTATTCGGCGGTCCAATTATGACAAGCTTTTGAGAGGACTACCTTGAGGATGAAGTATCGGGCAGTGCGGCAATGGCATCCGACAATCTGATCTCTAGTGAGGACAACCGAAAGCGTTCATGATTAGTGCGGATCAAATGGCCAAGATGCTAGATGAAGCCTTAGCCAGCGAAGGAGAACTTCAAGCTGGAGATGGATATGGCCATGCAGCGGATGAAGGAGCTCCATGATCAACAGATCAAGCCTTGGCGAAAAACCAAGGTGAACAGTGGTCGCATCGGCGTTGATCAAGCAGATAGCGACACGGATGAAGGCGAATAGCGTAGCGCCAATCACCCCATAATGTGCAAAATCTTGGGGTGAGCAGGAAAGATGCTAGGGGTATCATGCCTATGAGGCGAAAAGATGAGAGACCTCGAGAGCAAAATCAACTCTTTGATTTCGCTCAAGAGGTGAAGAAAACCGGCATCCCTTGCCCATACCCTAGAGAGTGGGAATCAATCCCATACGGCAAAGTTTAACTTAATAAACTTCCGCCATTTGTGGGAAGGGTTCAACAACTCAACACCTTATATACTTCAAGTCCCACTTAGGGGTAATATCAGGAAGCGAGCCCACGATGGTTCGGTCATTCGTTGGTACCCTTCGGCGGGGCTGCCGCCGATTGTACCGCCGTCTCAAGCGGGGAGCATTCCGCAATTTGGGGCGACATGGAGTCTAGCTTCCTCACCAATTTCTTCGATGGCGATACGAAGTATCGTCGGGACATTGTTGACGAAGCAAAAGGACGATGAAGCGCGCCGTCAAGCGATTCGCAACAAAGCAATGGTGTCGGGATCCCATCACGGAGGAGTTTATTCTCCAAACACCACAATAATCGTCCTTGGATGTGCTTGAAGCAATGGGGACAGCACCATCTATAGCGTGGAAGGACTTGAAGGTTCGTGGAGAGCAAGCGAAAGGTTCCTTAAGAGGAAGAAAGAGGCGGTAGGCAACAAACCGAACAAAGCGAATTTTGCGCCCGTGGCGGTAAAGCGCCGGCGAAGTCTGTTGACACCAATCAAGCGTTGAGCTGCAACCACAATAGCGGTCGCAGCAGCGTACACCACAATCGCAACCTCAATGGCGTCAACAAGCCCAAAATCGAAACACGCGGTTCGAGGTTTCCCAAGACTTACTCGTTCAAAGGCGAGGAGGTTCGGGCATCTTCAAATACTACGGAGAATAATAAGATCGGTTGCCCCAATTGTTAACCAAGAGGAGGCAAAGGGTTCTGAGATCCTAAGTCTGCGCTTACAGGCGGTACATCATCCTACAAAGTTACGCTACCATCTCAAGGACAAGATTCAAGCCTTGATGCGATGTTGGAGTCATTACTCCAAAACCCTCTAAAGAAAGAAGGTGGGAGCAAATCACGGTCTCCATTAGCCGGATCAGTTCCGTTGGATTGGTTTCAACGGCGCCCGATTGTGAAGGTAGGAATGAAGATGGTAAATGAGGATCCTCACGAACAGCGTGAGAAGGGACTCGTACGCCTCGACGAGTAGCGGAGAAATCCTTTGGGTCCACCACGACTTCTTGGAAGACAATCAATGGGCTACCTCTTGGCCAAGAAGAAGTCAAGGGAAAAGGCAAACTATGCCATCTTTGCCCGGCAATTCGAGAGAAGGACTATGAAGAAGTGGCGATTTTTGATTTTACGAAGAAGAGCATGAAGTCTTTGCCACAAGGAGTGGACACGAATATAGCTACAAGTATCAGGAGACTCAAATCCTAGCGAAACGGCAGCCAGGCGGGGTGGCCCGGCTCCTCTCACTCGTCTGAGAGAAAGTACAACAACAGACATTTGTTAAAGAAAAAGCGGTGAAGCAAAGGAGAAGTAGCCCAGGTCCGGGAGCTCAACTCGGCGATCCGATTCAATCGCCCGATTGTGAGGATAGGCAGGAACATCGAGCTCTCCATACCCCGATGTCATGGCCCAACTGGCAAACATCCCGGCTAGAATAACTCTCTACGAGTTGCTCCGATTGTCGAAAGAGACCCGAGAAGCTTTACAAGAGGCTCTAGCTGATTCTGAAGTGTTCCTCGCTCAGATTAAGCCGACTCCGGAAGAATCTGCGCAATAGTGCAACCTGGCAGCCAAGCACTTTCCCTGCATCGCCTTTACGAAGGAGGATATGCGGGCGAAGAACTTCGAACCATGATAGGCCACTGTACTTCACAGGGTATATCGGCTCTAGTGAAGTTAACCGGATCCAAGTTGATCCGGGTTCCGCTGTGAGTATCATGCCCCTGCGATTAATGTACAGCCTCGGCATTCACGCCAATGGCGTCCGGGCACAATAATTTACGGATTTAACACCGGTGACCCGGCCACTTTCGGTAAAATCCGGATTAAATGCCGGATGGGGACTTGAAGTCGAAGTCACTTGCTATGTGATCGATCGCGAGACTTCCTATA
Organism: Asparagus setaceus; assembly: GCA_012295165.1. NCBI lineage: Eukaryota > Viridiplantae > Streptophyta > Magnoliopsida > Asparagales > Asparagaceae > Asparagus > Asparagus setaceus. The sequence goes on along the minus strand of CM022709.1, from coordinate 26,849,645 downwards.
ACCTATTGTTGGATTGACCTTGGATCCACAGTAACGTTATAGTCCCCTCCACTCTTCATCAGTGTCTAAAATATGTAGACACAAATAATGAAGTTAAGACGGTGGTCGCGGATAAGCAGCCGTTTAAAGGAATGGAGAATTATTTCACGGACTCCCTCGCTACGGCAATGAATCGATCTTGAACCATCGGCCCAAGGCACGGACGGCGAAGAAGGCGATACGGCCGGGCTTGATTCGATGGTGGTTTTGTTATTAATAACATTGTACCGGCGTAATCAATCTTGGCGATGGAGAATCGTCGGATGAAGGTTGTAATTGGCAACTTAGGCGAGTTAATAAAAATGATTTAGAGTATCCTTTGTCTTTGGTGATGTGATAGGGTTATATGGTGATCGGCTTACACTTGCCAACTTCGGTCATCTTGCATTACGCGAGCGATTCGAGATTCCTTGGGCGACACTCGTCATCGGGAAGATCAAGTGGTGAAAAATACTTGGTCTCGGAAGAGGTGGCCAGTTCCATTGCGACCACTTCTTGGGCGAAGATATAAGCGATGGCGGGCCCATATTCCACAAGTTCAGATATAGTCAGGAAACTTGGATATCATGAAGAAGTGGGGTGCGACTTGGCACAAGGAGAAGGTCTTTGTTTTGGAAGAGGTCCTCGAGTCCGCCTAAAACGCCTCGTCGAAAGGAAACCGGATGATTACAGCTTTCGGGGAGAGGACTAGGATACACATCCTCTTGGGAAGGCGAGTGTTGTTGGCTAGTCAACAATCAATCCCCAAGTCGGAGATGGACATTCATCGACTTCGTCGGCATGGGATTAGATGTTAGCATCGGTGAAATGTTCAAAGGCTTAATGTCGAATATGACAACCGCCGATCCTGCCACTTTTGAGGATGATGAAGATATGCCAACATGGGAAGACCTATGGGTTCATCAACTCAAAGAACAATTCGGGGACAGATTCGAACAAAGAGAACCACCCACCAGGGCGAGGTAGTCCAAGTCAATATGGGTGACGAAGAACACCTAAGCTCATAAATATCGGTGGTAGTCTTCCCGGAAGAAAGGAAGAGTTGATCGCTCTAATCAAAGAATATATCGACATATTTGCCTGGAGCTACGAAGATATGCCGGGACTCGACCCTATTGTGGCGACACATCGCCTCAACATCAAGGTGGATGTCAAACCTGTTAAGCAACCGCAAAGACGGTTTCATCCACAAATCTTGCAGGAAATTGTTGACGAAGTGAAGAAACTCATCGAATCGGGGTTCATCGAGGAAATTCAACATCCAGATTGGGTGGCGAATATAGTCCCGGTCATGAAGAAAAGCGGTTCAATTAGGATGCAGTATGCGACTCTGAGAGACCTAAGCGTGCTTGCCGAAGGATGATTTCCCTTTGCCAATCACCGGCGTCATAGTTGACAATACATGTGGATTGAGAGGATGTCCTTTATGGGCGGCTTTTGAGGTATAATCAAATCAAGATGCACCCGATGGCGCCAAACACGGCGTTGAGCGCCCATCGGTATATTTTGCTTCACGGTCATGCCGTTCGGCCTAAAGAACGCCGGCGCTACGTACCAGCGAGCAATGACAAGGATCTTCCAAGACCACCTCCGGAAAACAGTCGAGTGCTATGTTGATGACTTGGTCGTGAAAAGCCGTGATAAATGAGATCACGTCAAAGATCTCAGAACAGTGTTTGAGCTCATGCGAGTCCACCAGTTAAAGATGAACCCGGCCAAATCCTTCCTTGGGATGTCCAGTGGCAAGTTCCTCGGCTTTGTCGTTACTAATAAAGGGATCCATGTCGATCGACAAAGTAAGGAAATTCAAGAGCGCAACCTCTAAGAAATGCGAGAGAACTAAAGGGGGTTACAAGAGGCGATTGGCATATATCCGGCGGTTCATATCAAACCTATCTGGGAAGTGCCAACCATTTTCTAAGTTGAACAAGAAGGGCGTATCATTCATTTGGGATGACGCTTGCCAAAAGGCATTTGAAGAGATCAAGTCGTATCTCGTTAAACCTCCCGTTCTTGTTGCACCGCGGTCGGGAAAACCGTTTCTGATTTACATCAAGGCAACGGATCACTCGTTGGCGCCTTACTGCGGGGCGATGGCGGTCCGCGAGCAGGCGATATATTACAGGCGAACACTAGTGGTGCGGAGTCGATACCCAATGGTGAAGCAGTGCCTTGCATTAGTGTTCGCGATTCAGAAAATGCGGCACTATTTAGTCGGACAGACAATTTATGTTATCTCTAACGTAAATCCGGTCCGAATATTTATGACCCAGCCAGCCTCAATGAGTTGGCGTTTGGAAAAATGGGCTTTGCTCTTGTCCCAATACGACCTGCACTTCAAACAACAGAAGTCAGTCAAAGGGTAGGCAATTTGCGATCTCTTGGTACATCAGCAGGCAACGAGGCGAGTTGAGCTATATGATGGTCTTCGGATGAAATCCATGAAGCCAATACTACAACACACCGGCAAATATGGCGGTTGTATTTTGTGAACTTCTCGAGCTACCAACGTGGCAAGTGCTCCTGGATGTTCTAAGATTTCCGCCGGGGTCGGGGTTGTCTTAGTTTCCCAGGAATCATGTCATGCCCGTGCTTATTCACTCACCGAACCATGCTCTAATAGCGTGGCTGAATACAATGCGCTACTTATTGGACTTAGCTTAAAAGTGGGGTTGAATATCTCGAAGCATCTGGCGATTCTGGCCCGATAGTCGAGGCGGTCCGTGGAGACTCTGAAGTTAGAAATCGATCTGGTCCCCTATCATCGGTGGCCATTGAAATGGCGGACTCCTTTGAAGAATTCTTCATTGAGTATATCCAGCCTTGAGCGGCTTAGCGGATGCATTGGCGTTAGCGATGTCGTTGGCACAACCTTAGAGACCGAGCAACTAGTTACGGTCGGGACTCATCAACTCTTCGTACCAATATATAATGGGATGCAAGAAGATGAAGGGTAATTACCAAAGAGGTACATGCAACCCAAACCAAATTGGAGCCGAGATTGGCTTTCCTATCATCGACTACGTCTTGCGGTATTACGCGGAAAGCGTAAGGGAGAGTCAATCGGCGAAGAGCTCCCGATTCTTTACGACCACGAGACTTCGGATGTTATATCGTAGAAGTGCGGCGGTCTTTGCTCCGATGCCTTTCAAACAAAGAGGCGAAGAGGTCCTTCCGAAGCACCACGAAGGTGAATGCGGTCGCATCGGCTGGTCCCAAACTCTGATCGAATCGGAGAATGGGCTACTTTTGGCCCACAATGATTAATGATGCGGTCGAATGCAGGAAATGCCAGCGTGTCAAATTCCGCGAATTATATGCACCGACCTCGAGCGGTTGCATCCCGGCCACATCACGGCCATTTGAGACATGGGGAATGGGCGTTGTAGGTCCCATTTTCCTCCGTCGGTCAAGGGAGATCGGTTTATTCTAGCGATCACCGACTACTTCTCAAGTGGTGAAGCAATCCGTGAAAGAAGTTAAAGCGATGCGTCGTCAAATTTATCAAACACCATGTCATCTATCGACATGGTGTCGAAACGGATCGTGCATGACAACGGTCCCCAATTTATCAGCAATTCCTTTATCAGGTTTTGTAAAGAGTTCAAGATACAAGATGTCTCATCGACAGCATATAATCCAGCAGCAAATGGATTAGCCGAGGCATTCAATAAGACGATTATCAAGATTTTGTCGAAGCTTGTGAAGAATAACAAGCGAGACTGGGACGATAAACTCGGAGAAGCACTCTTGGCATATCGCTGTGATGCAGCGCCAAGCTGGGCGACCCGTACTCCACGGTTTCACGGGTGTGAAGCAATTCTCCGTTGGAAATCGAGATCCGTCACTTGGCGTCGCCCTTACAGCGAGATGGCGACCGAAGAACAACATCAAAAACGTCTCGAAGAGCTTGAGATGTTAGATGAGAAGCGCCTGGAGGCTCAACAATGCATTGAGTTCTATCAAGCTAGAATGTCGAGGGCTTTCAACAAGAAAGTTCGACAGAGAACCTTTAAGGAGGGAGATCTCGTCCTCGCTGCTAGACGGCCGATAATCCTCAACTCCAAGAAGAAAGGTAAATTTGAACCCAAATGGGAAGGACCGTTTATAATAGACACAGTCTATTCAAACGGTGCATATCGTCTTATCACATAGAATGGCGACCGACAATTAATGCCAATAAATGGAAAGTTTCTGAAAAAGTATTATCCTTAGTACATTCAGGATAACCCATTTTGATGGGAAGTTCCTCAGAGAATATCTCACTCATTTTCGTGAGGATAACCCTAAGTTATTTTGTTTTCCTCCAAAATTCTCTCACCGATCAAATTCATTGACGGTGGGCCCACTAAAATCTCCACGGTCCAACCACCGGCCAAAATCCCTCTCGATTCCTTCCACGAGCGAAGTCCACTTTCAAATTCTAGTTAGCAATCCTACAAAAGCGAAAGCTACCCGTACCCTTCAAGATTCTCGGTGGAGAACCCACTCTTAGTTTCTCATCGGAAATAGAATACATTCTTCCTTTCCCACATTCACGGAGATAGAATACATTCTTCCTTTCCCACATTCACGGAGATAGAATACATTCTTTCTCTCTTGTCTTAGATTCTCGGTGGAGAACCCACTCTTAGTTTCATCTTTCAAGATTCTCAAAATGGAGATCCCATTTTAGTCTCTTTCCTTTGGAAGCAGGACAAGAATCCTTCCTTTCCAACACAGGAGATAGGAGACAAGATCCTCCTTCCTCTCCAGCGGCAGAGATAGGATACAAAACCTTCCTCTCTTGTTCATCCCTTACAGGAGATAGGAGACAAGATCCTCCTTCCTCTCCAGCGGCAGAGATAGGATACAAAACCTTCCTCTCTTGTTCATCCCTTACTGGGAGATAGGAGACAAGATCCTCTTTCCTCTCCAGCGGCAGAGATAGGATACAAAACCTTCCTCTCTTGTTCATCCCTTACAGGAGATAGGAGACAAGATCCTCCTTCCTCTCCAGCGGCAAGAGATAGGATACAAAACCTTCCTCTCTTGTTCATCCCTTACAGGAGATAGGAGACAAGATCCTCCTTCCTCTCCAGCGGCAAGAGATAGGATACAAAACCTTCCTCTCTTGTTCATCCCTTACTCGGAGATAGGAGACAAGATCCTCCTTCCTCTCCACTGGCAAGAGATAGGATACAAAACCTTCCTCTCTTGTTCATCCCTTACTGGGAGATAGGAGACAAGATCCTCCTTCCTCTCCATTGGCAGAGATAGGATACAAAACCTTCCTCTCTTGTTCATCCCTTACAGGAGATAGGAGACAAGATCCTCCTTCCTCTCCACCTTTGGGAAATAGAATACATTCTTCCTTTCCCACCTCAATCAATCTTATGCCGGTTCAGTCATTCTCCGGACAAAAGAAGACACCAAGAATCATCTTGGGGCATTTTATCCCGAAGCCTAAGAAGGGATAAAGCCAGCGCCTCACAGCGTTGCGGTTTAGTCTTTCTCCGATTGAAGAAGACACCAGAATCATCTTGGGGCATTTTATCCGAAGCCTAAGAAGGGATAAAGCCAGCGCCTCACAGCGTTGCGGTTTAGTCTTTCTCCGATTGAAGAAGACACCAGAATCATCTTGGGGCATTTTATCCGAAGCCTAAGAAGGGATAAAGCCAGCGCCTCACAGCGTTGCGGTTTAGTCTTTTAGATTGAAGAAGACACGAGTTGATTAAGGGTATTTTATCCGAAGCCTAAGAAGGGATAAAGCCAGCGCCTCACAGCGTTGCGGTTTAGTCTTTCTCCGATTGAAGAAGACACGAGTTCGATTACGGGGTATTTTATCCGAAGCCTAAGAAGGGATAAAGCCAGCGCCTCACAGCGTTCTTTGGTTTAGTCTTTTAGATTGAAGAAGACACGAGTTTAATTCTTGGGTATTTCATCCCGAAGCCTAAGAAGGGATGAGTCTACAGCGTAACAGCGTTGCCGAATGGTCTCTTGTCCGTAAAAGTCACGAAGCCTCATTATTCAACATCGTAGCATTAAGTCTAAGAGAGTTTCATTCTTTTAGCACAACATCACGTCGCGGAGCGGATCGGATAATCCGCGCTAGCCTAACTCAAACGGTAGTTGTTAAAGGCTAATCAAACCCGTTGAGGTGGGGTTAGCCAATAACCACGGAGCCGATGCCTAACGCATCGCCGGTTGGTCTCGTATCCGTAAAAGAAGACAAAGTCTATGTATTCAATAACATAGCATCAAGTCTAAGAGAATTTTATTCTTTTAGCACAGCGTCCGCGTCTTGAGCAGTTTAGATAATCTGCGCTAGCCGGTTCAAGCGGTGTCGGTAAAGGCTTATCAAATCCGTTGGCGGTGAGGGTTTGCCAAAATCCTATAAGTATTATGGTTAATTATTTACGGCGAAATAAAAGAATCATAATAAAGCATAAAGAGGATAGAAATACGTTTTATTGATAAAAGGCTGAAGTTACACAAGCTCTCTAAACATCAAATTTGTGGCGGCAAATTTGCGGCTTCTTCGAGATACTTTATTGAGGAAAGCTTGTTGAAGTTCCTCTGGCTTCGGCCACGAAAGTCTCCTCGGCTGCTATTAAGGGTCTTTGCGGTCTCCTCCTCGACTTGATCGGCACGCCTCGAAAACTCAAGCTTCTCGGACATGGCGCAAGAGTCTCCTCCTTGTTGGCCTTCGTCGACTTCAAGATGATCGGACTCTCCCTCGCGGCAGAAGTTCTGTTCGAGCTCTACTATTCTCGCTTCTCAGCGTGACACAAGGCTGAAAATGTCCCACGGAAGGCGAAGCTTCAGCGATAGCGATCTCAAAAGATGCACTTTCGGTCTTCTTTGCATCTGAACCGAGTCGGTAATAGCGAGCATCCGCCAAGGCTGTCGAGGCGAGCCTCATCTCTGTCTCTATATCTGAGGGGCACGGCGCCTCAAAGTCTTGCAGACTCTGGAGCTTAACCTCCAAATGATCGAGATCGTCAGCGATGGTCTGGGCCGGCCTAGGTCAGGGAAGAGAAGGAACTATGGGTATTTATAACAATCCCATATGGATCGAATCCTCTTTGAATAAGGAGTCCTATTTGGCGATGGGTAGGAATTCTAATTGGAGCCCAATTGGATATCTAAAAGGAATCCACATCAGCCCAGTAATTTATCCATCCTCTTTCCTAAATATTTAGAAAGATTTTGGAGATGTTACCCGGCTCAATATTCTCCCACATCGACGCCAATCAACTCGTCGCCTAATCCTACTCCAAATAGGATTACGAGTATAAACTATTTCCTAATTCGTCGAGAAGTTCCCGGAAGAATATTTCTATAAAATATATATATATATATATTCTTAGGGATAACTCGATCGTGCGGATCACATCGACGCCGATCAACGCGTCGCCTAATCCTACTCCAACTAGGAATACGAGTATAAACTATTTCCTAATTTGTCGAGAAGTTCGGGAAGAATATTTCCATTCTTAGGGATAACTTCGATCGTCGCGGATCACATCGGCCGATCAGCGTCGCCTAATCCTACTCGAATAGGACTACGGTATAAACTATTTCCTAATTCTTAGCGAGAAGTTCACGGAGAATATTACCATATTCTTAAGGATAATTCGATAACCCTCAATTTCCTCCTTTGTGGAACCTCAAAGAGGGATAAGTTGATGAATTACGACAAGGCTTATATTGGCCGGACAGCGTTCTACCTTGAAAGAACTCCTCCCCTTTGTATTATCTTTGATTAGATGCGTCGCCGAGAAGGCCGTCGGTCAACAGTTTGGAATTGGAATAAATCCCAAAAAGAATTCCTCCCACTGTGGACAATTGTACTCTGACAAGGAGTAATACAGTAACGACGCTAACCAACGCGTCGTCGCCGAAGGATTCACTGATCAACGGTTCGGATCCACGTAAGATCGCACGCCGGTCAACGCGCTGCACTCGCCGATTAAAGGCTAAAATCCATATAGTTTGACGCCAATTAACGCGTCGCAGTGAAGGTTTCCCCGATCAACGGAGGAATATCGATGGTCAATTGGACGACAATTCACCAACACGAGTCAACAACAAATGAACTCAATTAACTACATTTTGAAATTCTAACAAATGGTCAAGCAATAAATGCAGTACCGTGACGCCCTCGGGTATCCTACAAAGCACTGGACAACCTGAGAGGATTGGAAGAATCAAAATGCTGAGGCTATTCTCAAGAAGAAATTCATCAATCGACTTCTGGTCAAGATCTCAACAACGGTCAGGCAAAAAAATGCAGTACCGTAATACCTTCAGCAATCCTACAAAGCACTAGAAAGACTGAAGGGAGTGAAGAGATCAAACGCCAAGGTCATTCATAAGTCCTATCACGCCAACTAAAGGGTGAAGGGCTCATCCGTCAAAGCATCCCGGACTCATCAAGAATCGAGGCGAGGCGGCTTTGGAGGGTATCTGTAAGCGTTAAAATTGCTTATCGATACTCGAGCGAGACTTCGTGGCGGTGGGTTAACAACCGGCGACCCATCCGACAAGCGGCGATTGACTATGCCGCAAAAGCATCCGCGAGCGGCGAGCACATGAAGTGAGCGGCGATGCATACAAGCCAGCGAGGTTGCATAAATGTGGGATAAATCCAACAACAAAGCTTCAAAATCAATAAGATTCGACGGCGAGATTGATTGGATTGAGCGTCAGCGAGACTAGATTCAAATGGCGACAAGACAAGGATCGGTCGTCACCTAACTGTCAGCGATTGAACCAACGAATTCGAGTCGGCAAAGAAATGAATCGGACACGGACTTAGGACAACAACGACAAGATCGAGACAAAGCGTCGCGAAAAGTCCGAAAACCAACCAAGCGGAGCCAAATGGCGTTGATTGAAACCGGACACCGTTTGGTGTCGGCCGATGGCGGACACCATTGAGTGTCGGCCAAGCGGACACCATTTCGGCCAGAACCCCCTCTCCTTTGGTCATTTGCCTATAAATAGGTGAGGGTGCTCGATTACGGAGGTTGGATTTTACGATATTGGGAAGAGAACTCTCGCGAGATCTACCGATCGTCGGCCTTGCGATTCAGGGCCGGCGAGCGAGTTGATCGGCGTTAGGTCCATAATCGCGAGTAAGCGAATCCGGGTCGGGACTCTGATTACCCTTCGGGGATAGCGTGATTTCTCCTTGTAGATCTCACCGCTCGTGATCCTCTCCTTCGTGAGTCACGATCCCATGACGATCCTCTCCTTCGTGAGTCACGATCCCCTTAGGCGTTTCGTTTTCTTAGTGAAGCGAGCCCCTCGTCTGTAGTTCGAATCGGGTTTCTACCGGGATCTGAATTACCTGGTGGTCCGCGGACGAATAAAAGTCCGACACGGTGAAGAACCCACCTGGCGAGGATCCGTATAATAGAGATCCGGCGTTTGTTCATCGGGGAAGAAGTTGTAATCTTTTGTTTTCATTGTAAGCCTTAAATAAAAGGCAAATTTTCTTTTGTTTGAATTTTGTTGTAGGCCAGCGAAGGCTGTAAACAAGTTCAAATGCAATGAATAACAAACCAACTTTCCCCGAACAAGGCTGGCGACCCGATGGGAGCCAGCGGCTTCAACAAAGAAGCCGTCGTGTGGCAACAGCGGATCAGATCCGGTGATAGAAGAGGTCGAGTTTGAGTTCGACCAAAAGAAGTCACGAGTACCTCTCTTCCTCGTCTAGATCCGGTTCCCCATAAGTCCAAGATGGTCTCGGCGCAAGGAAGACCCAATCGCCTCGATGCGGAGGCGAGAAAATCCACCACCACCGTCAAGACTGCAGACAACGGTGGTTCCTCGGCCGGCAAAACGGCCAAATTTTCAGAACCTTTATCTCCTCAGGAGGTAGTTCCCGCCAATGGCGTCGTGACTCTCTCTAAGAGAGCCCGTCAGAGGCGACGTCAGCGCCTGGCTAAACAATTAGCCCAGGCAAAAGAATCAATGGACGGGGTCCGCTATGAGGCGGATCTAAGGTCTAAGTTGACTCAGAGACTAAAGTCACGAGTTGGTTTCGGGGATCTTGTAAGTATTTTTCAACGCCTACAATCTCAAATATTTTCATCGTGCTAATCTTATACCATTATCAGTACTATATTGATAATTTTGATGCAGATAAGCCCACAACATGACAATCTTAGCTTGACCGTGTCTTCATTAAGGTTTTTGATCAAGCTAGTGTTCACATTTATCTTATAATGAAATCATATTTAACCATGTGCTAAACTTTGATTAAAATTATCGAGCAGGCCTTGTGCATAACCGCCCCTGGCTCTTCTTTTCTTCACCCACTGCACAAGAGTAATGGAGTCTCTATCGCTCCGCTCCAAGAGTCAAATATTAGACTAGACTTCATACACCTTAAAGTTCATAGGACGAAAAGAGGTTATTTTGAGGCCCTTATACTCATTATGCCTAGCATTGAATGTGAATGGACTGGGTATTTACCTTATCAATTTTCAATTCAATGGCGGGTTCTATTTGATTTGGCACCTGAATTCACACTCAAACAAGGAAAATATCTTTCTCAAGAATATGGAAAATACCATATTATTATAATATGGATGCCATAGCAGAGAGGGAAACTTTCACATAAAGCCATGTCTTTTCTTTTTTCCATATTTTCCCAAATAACATGGACCCATGCCTATCTATACACTCAAGCTCTCTCTCTGGTCCATTTTCCTTGAAGCAAAAAAAGTTCTAATCGTGACACTCCGTCTCTCTCTTCTCCCTCACCTTGGCTGGCCACACTACAATCCCCAAATTTCCAGCATTAAAACCTTCTTCAAGCTATCTCTCTCTCTCTCTCTCTCTCTCTTATAGGTAGAGATGAAGGAGACGATAGAAGCTAGTTGGAGGGCACATGAGAAGGAAATAGGACTCAATCTTCTCTATTAAGTACACTCTCTCTCTCTCTCTCTCTCTCTCTCTCTCTCTCTCTCAAGTGTAGAAGAAGGAGAAGGTAGGAGCTAGTTGGAGGGCATAGGAGAAGGAAATAGGACTCAATCTTCTCCATTATACACTCAAACCCTCTTCTAGTTTTTAATCTAAGTTAGTTTTATATATGAGAATGAGTAATGTATGAGCATGCATGTCACTCCTTGATGAAAAAGCTATCATCTTTATGCATTTTAACCAATAAAAATGTGACATTTCCTTACTTATAGTTCCTCAATGATAAATATGTAATTGTGTAACTCTAGTCAATAGCTTATAGAGCATGCATGCATAGTTAAGCGCTTGCATGTCATCAACTAATATTTCTCTCCTGCATAGCAGTTTTCCAGCACATGCTTCTTGTTAAATAGTCATATCATTCTCTAAAAAAATCATTTTTAATAACGATTTTCTTTGTTGAAAACTAGACTCATGTATCCTTCTATTATAGTTTGTCTTAATTCAAATTTAAATTACAATCTCAATTTGTAATCTAAATTCAATATATGCGCACTAGTAATGCAATCTGCCCTCTTGGACTGTCTTGCATGTAAATCTCTCTCCAGGTTTGATGAAGTGAAGAAAGTTATGGGATTTAAAATTAGGTTTGTCAAAGTTCCTACATCCTAAATATAGCTACATTTTGATGATGAATGGTGCCCAAAATGGCTAGAAACATAAGATGATGTTTTCTATTTCTGGCCTAATTTTGCAATCAAGACACATTTGTATTGTAGAGAGTATATAACTCTCCTAGAAAGCTTTCATTCATAAATTTCATTTTTTCCTAAACTAGAATTCTTTGAGAAAAATTTGTCTTTTGTTTCACTAACCTTAGATAACGTTTGGTCCCTTATTTATTCACTTGAATCTACTAATATGATCTGCATTTATAGTTTATACATGTCTTGCATGTTTGAGTATAACATATACTTTAGATATTGAAATTGTAAAGCTTATTGGACATCAATTGTGTAACACTGTGAAGTTCGATCATTATTTGTTCTAATATTTTGGTACGTATTTTCTAGTATTATTTTCTAATATTTTTCGTCATTATCTCCTAATATTGCCATCCTAATGTTAAATATTATTTTCTAGTATTTAAATATTAAATATTATTTTCTCAATTTTCAAATTCTCTACAATTCAAAATATAGTTTACATTCATTTTATTATTATCGCTCTTGTTAATTATCATTATTAATTTTCTCTTTATATGTTGTAATATAACCTAACCTAACCCTATATATATATATATATATATATATATATATATATATATATATATATATATATATATATATATATATATATATATATATATATATATATATATATATATATATATATATATATATATATATATATATATATATATATATATATATATATATATATATATATATATATATATATATATATATATATATATATATATATATATATATATATATATATATATATATATATATATATATATATATATATATATATATATATATATATATATATATATATATATATATATATATATATATATATATATATATATATATATATATATATATATATATATATATATATATATATATATATATATATATATATATATATATATATATATATATATATATATATATATATATATATATATATATATATATATATATATATATATATATATATATATATATATATATATATATATATATATATATATATATATATATATATATATATATATATATATATATATATATATATATATATATATATATATATATATATATATATATATATATATATATATATATATATATATATATATATATATATATATATATATATATATATATATATATATATATATATATATATATATATATATATATATATATATATATATATATATATATATATATATATATATATATATATATATATATATATATATATATATATATATATATATATATATATATATATATATATATATATATATATATATATATATATATATATATATATATATATATATATATATATATATATATATATATATATATATATATATATATATATATATATATATATATATATATATATATATATATATATATATATATATATATATATATATATATATATATATATATATATATATATATATATATATATATATATATATATATATATATATATATATATATATATATATATATATATATATATATATATATATATATATATATATATATATATATATATATATATATATATATATATATATATATATATATATATATATATATATATATATATATATATATATATATATAAGACCTCTCTTTATTTATTCTCAGACTTTGTTCTGCCGACTCATGATCTTCGGCGATCTGCGACATCTTTCTTTTACGCGCCGACTTCAGATCTGATTTCATCATTTTGTTTTTGATTGTTTATTTCCTTTCACGATAGATCTTTCGATTTTGCAGGATTCTTTAATCTTCTACTGTTTTTCTACTTTATGCGACTTTACCGCTTTCTTTCGCTTCTTTCACGAACTGACATGATTATGACTTTCTTTCTTTCCGATTTCCATCACCCACAAAACCCGATTCACCTGACACTTCCATGACCACACATTTGCAGCTTCCTCTCCTCACTCGCTTCCTCCACCAGCGCTTCATTTCGTCGATCACCGCAGCCGCAGCCGGGCCGATTCGCTTAACGATATCCCGAGGCAAGATTCCTCTTGCCTTTGACTTCGTATTTGGTTATTAGATTAATTACAATTCTTAAGTGCATAGAGTAATTTCTATAATTTTATATCTGCGTGGATTGCACGAAGATCGTTTAATGTTGTTCATTTGTCATATTAGAGATATTATTGAAAAAGGAAAAATTAGAATTATTTTGTAGAAATAAACTCATTTGAAAAAAGGGATTATTTAAATTAATTACCGAAATAATATTTTTGGAATATCCGTGAGGAATTTGACTTTAAAGGAATTAATTTAGAAAAAGAAATTTTTTAATAAATACGACCGTGTAATCGATGGATGAAGACCGCGACATTTCATGTATGAAACGTTCGCCGTTTTCAGATTCCTCTTACACCTTCGTTAAGTTATTTGTTATCTAGTTACCGTTGCAATTTCAAAAGGTTTCAAAATCTGGTTAGTGAATTTCCGATATTATCCGTTTACATGTGTAGTTAGCTGTTCATGGCTCTTGTTATCGCATTTCATACCGTTTATTGATTATTCATGTTTTCAATGCATTCTTGTATTGATATGCCATGTTAATTGCATTTATTCATAGTCTTGTTGTGTCCAGAACCGTAGTAGTTCATGACTTAGGGACTTTGTTCATCATGAACATGACCTAGTGACATATGTGTGTTGACCATGCTTAGGCGGTGAACCTGTGTTTTGTTATATCGGTATCGTTGACTTAATTTACACGAGACCGTGGGATGGGAAAGTCTTGGTTCATGTATTCGAATGTGGTCATTTATGTACTCTCTCTCTCTCTCTCTCTCTCTCTCTCTCTCTCTCTCTCTCTCTCTCTCTCTCTCTCTCTCTCTCTCTCTCTCTCTCTCTCTCTCTCTCTCTCTCTCTCTCTCTCTCTCTCTCTCTCTCTCTCTCTCTCTCTCTCTCTCTCTCTCTCTCTCTCTCTCTCTCTCTCTCTCTCTCTCTCTCTCTCTCTCTCTCTCTCTCTCTCTCTCTCTCTCTCTCTCTCTCTCTCTCTCTCTCTCTCTCTCTCTCTCTCTCTCTCTCTCTCTCTCTCTCTCTCTCTCTCTCTCTCTCTCTCTCTCTCTCTCTCTCTCTCTCTCTCTCTCTCTCTCTCTCTCTCTCTCTCTCTCTCTCTCTCTCTCTCTCTCTCTCTCTCTCTCTCTCTCTCTCTCTCTCTCTCTCTCTCTCTCTCTCTCTCTCTCTCTCTCTCTCTCTCTCTCTCTCTCTCTCTCTCTCTCTCTCTCTCTCTCTCTCTCTCTCTCTCTCTCTCTCTCTCTCTCTCTCTCTCTCTCTCTCTCTCTCTCTCTCTCTCTCTCTCTCTCTCTCTCTCTCTCTCTCTCTCTCTCTCTCTCTCTCTCTCTCTCTCTCTCTCTCTCTCTCTCTCTCTCTCTCTCTCTCTCTCTCTCTCTCTCTCTCTCTCTCTCTCTCTCTCTCTCTCTCTCTCTCTCTCTCTCTCTCTCTCTCTCTCTCTCTCTCTCTCTCTCTCTCTCTCTCTCTCTCTCTCTCTCTCTCTCTCTCTCTCTCTCTCTCTCTCTCTCTCTCTCTCTCTCTCTCTCTCTCTCTCTCTCTCTCTCTCTCTCTCTCTCTCTCTCTCTCTCTCTCTCTCTCTCTCTCTCTCTCTCTCTCTCTCTCTCTCTCTCTCTCTCTCTCTCTCTCTCTCTCTCTCTCTCTCTCTCTCTCTCTCTCTCTCTCTCTCTCTCTCTCTCTCTCTCTCTCTCTCTCTCTCTCTCTCTCTCTCTCTCTCTCTCTCTCTCTCTCTCTCTCTCTCTCTCTCTCTCTCTCTCTCTCTCTCTCTCTCTCTCTCTCTCTCTCTCTCTCTCTCTCTCTCTCTCTCTCTCTCTCTCTCTCTCTCTCTCTCTCTCTCTCTCTCTCTCTCTCTCTCTCTCTCTCTCTCTCTCTCTCTCTCTCTCTCTCTCTCTCTCTCTCTCTCTCTCTCTCTCTCTCTCTCTCTCTCTCTCTCTCTCTCTCTCTCTCTCTCTCTCTCTCTCTCTCTCTCTCTCTCTCTCTCTCTCTCTCTCTCTCTCTCTCTCTCTCTCTCTCTCTCTCTCTCTCTCTCTCTCTCTCTCTCTCTCTCTCTCTCTCTCTCTCTCTCTCTCTCTCTCTCTCTCTCTCTCTCTCTCTCTCTCTCTCTCTCTCTCTCTCTCTCTCTCTCTCTCTCTCTCTCTCTCTCTCTCTCTCTCTCTCTCTCTCTCTCTCTCTCTCTCTCTCTCTCTCTCTCTCTCTCTCTCTCTCTCTCTCTCTCTCTCTCTCTCTCTCTCTCTCTCTCTCTCTCTCTCTCTCTCTCTCTCTCTCTCTCTCTCTCTCTCTCTCTCTCTCTCTCTCTCTCTCTCTCTCTCTCTCTCTCTCTCTCTCTCTCTCTCTCTCTCTCTCTCTCTCTCTCTCTCTCTCTCTCTCTCTCTCTCTCTCTCTCTCTCTCTCTCTCTCTCTCTCTCTCTCTCTCTCTCTCTCTCTCTCTCTCCGTTTACATGTGTAGTTAGGCTGTTCATGGCTCTTGTTATCGCATTTCATACCGTTTATTGATTATTCATGTTTTCAATGCATTCTTGTATTGATATGCCATGTTAATTGCATTTATTCATAGTCTTGTTGTGTCCAGAACCGTAGTAGTTCATGACTTAGGGACTTTGTTCATCATGAACATGACCTAGTGACATATGTGTGTTGACCATGCTTAGGCGGTGAACCTGTGTTTTGTTATATCGGTATCGTTGACTTAATTTACCTGAGACCGTGGGATGGGAAAGTCTTGGTTCATGTATTCGAATGTGGCTGTTTATGTATCTTCCAGACCCGTGCCAAGTGATCTTGTTTTCGCACTTGGGGCTGGTTTGTTGGGCCAGTGAATCGTTTCGCACGTGGCCAGTGAAATTATTTCGTCACCTGAGTCCTGCTTGTGTCCGGACAAGCTAGAATCGGATTGCGTGTAGTCCTCTGACCGTAGTTTCGTGGTATTGGATGCGCGTAGAGGACTATGAATCGTCAGTTATCCGAATAATATGAACTTTGACTCTATGTGAGATGTAGACCTGAGACTATTATAGAATGGTTAGTTACCCGTCACTGTTATTTAGAGTGTCAGGGTCTCCCGGTTGTTTAGATTATCAGTTCTAGTTGTACGCATGCATCATTTTCCACTATTATATTAAATTGTATTTTCTTGGGGGATCTTGCCGTGTGCCATGCACGCTGACGTACTCCATTCTCTTGGTGTACGTCAGATATAGATGACGGACAGGTCCAGTATGGAGATGCACTTGAGCCGGAGTTTTCTCAGCAGGAGAGCCTAACAGACAATGGAGTAGATCGCTAAAGCTTAGTTTTCTTTTATTTTCAGTAGTTTGATGAACCTTAGACTGATTTCAGTATTTTTTTCAGTTTAGTTGACATTGTTAGTATTCTCTAGTTACTTTAGGTACATGTATTATTTTAAACATGTGGACTCTTTTATAGTTTGGGATGTTATTTTTATTCTGGTGATATGTACTTCCTGTTCTGGATATTTATTTATTCTTACTGGTTGTGATTGGGATTTGTGACTATGATGTACTTTTATTATTACTTGACGCTTGGCGTATTAGATTGAGGAGAAATATTTTTTATTTGTATTTCTTCTCAACCTAATACGTCGTAGACTTGTTCACGCACCGTTTCTGGGTATTTTGGGAAACGGTGCATGACAAATTGCTCTCCCATTTTGCCATCTCAATCTACTATATGTACGTTGTCTTTTGCTGTTTGTGCATGTCATGAGTGTTGAGTGTAATCTTCTCGAGCATAGCATATATATCATGACATAAGTTATAAGGTAGAAAGATAACAGATGACCTAGTTGTATAGAATCTCACATGGATGTATGTGTATGTGACCCAGTTAAAGGCCAGGTGATTGCAAACCCGAGCGAGGACTAGCTTAAAGTGCTCCAAAGAAGAAGTGTATATCTAATTATCTTTTTATAGTGCTTTTGTGTTGTTGGACATGTAATGATGTATAATAACTCTATGTTAAAACACTATGATGTAATTGTTTCCTTAAGCTTTTCTTGCTATTTTAGTATTCTGTAAATTCTTCTGTCAACTTGTGATTCTTAGGTTTATTCTGCTCTTTGGTATTGCTTGGACAGGAGTGTATAGAAGTATTGAACAGGTTGACCCTCTATCTTGTGGCTAGGTCAAGCTCATTTTTTTATATATCTCTAGGCGCCCATCCCAGTTGCAGTTACAGTGGCCATTATAATATCACTTTTCAATAAGAGCCCATTACTATCATAAACTAGAGTGAGAAGATCCTTAAGAATCATAATATTATGCTCATCTTAGACTTTTGTGATCTGAACCGTCCCAATGAGGCCTCTTGGGAGAGAAAAACGAAATACATGTTCGTTATCCATATCTTTTCGATTTGGAGATATCTTTTCTTTTTTCATCTCACCCCCATCTCATTCTTTTGAATTTTAAGGAAGAAATTTTCTTTTAAGAGTAAATGGTGTAAGGATCCTACCCTACTCTAAATAATTTTGATCTTAGATTTCAATCAAGCAATTTTGAGCCATTAGATTATATTGGGCTCTATGATCTTGACACTTCTCCCATGCCTTTTACTTCAAGTGGAGATCAAATATGTTTTCATGATTTGCTAAATTGGAATTTTTGGGTTTCAAATATAATTTTAATTTTTCATATTGGTTTGGGCCCTAAGGGAAAGAGGTTAATTGGTTATTATGCTAATTAAGCTTATTAGGTTGGATCCAATTGAATTGTGATTAATTTGACCCAAACCCTTAATTAAACCCTCATATAAAAATCTCAAAATCTCTCTCTCAATTAGTTAGGTATGAGATTAGAGAGCTTGGAGGCTAAAGAGAGGTTGCATCAACAATCCAAGGCAAGTGTTTTGTTGCTCAAATGTTTATCTTTTAGAAATTTTAATTACGGGGTTTTTGAAATCTCATTCTCCTCTTTCTTTTGACATAAACAAGATTTGAATGATATAGTTTTGCATTTTCGTTAGATTTAATCAAAGGAAGGATATCTCAAAGAGGTGATTTTGAATCTACAATCTCTTTCAAGTAGAAGGGCCCACTTATAAAATAAAGTTTAAATATGCAAACTTGAGTCTTTGATCCATCTTTTGATGAGATATTTTATGGGTTTTGAGTAGATTTATCTTTTGATGAGATATTTTACGGGTTTTGAGTAGATCATATTCTCTGCAATCATGGATTAGCTTTTGATCATTTTGAGTAGTTTGGATAAGAATTTGTCTCTATGTTTTGTTTAGATTGCAGCTCGAGAGCCTTAATGATGATTTTGTATATTTTTTATTATATGATATAAAACTTGATAGAATAGATTCCCTTACATAGTAGAAAACTTGGGTTGAAGTTATTTTTTTTATTTGGTTTTGAATTCAGAAAGTTATGGGTCAAAAATATTTTAAAACTTGCAGATTTCAGACCGAGCACATGCACTCAACTTGGCTTGTGCACACGCTCTGTGAGATATTCGAGAGTAGTGTGGTTTACTATGTTTGAGCATATGTGCCTGAACAATAAGCTCACATATCCAAAGATAAATTCTAATTCAATTTTCAGTCTACTGTCAGAACTTAGCTGACATGGCATCAGGGTGAGCGCATGTACCCAACCTCCGAACAAACATGCTCTGCTGAAGAAAATATATTCTCCTAATTTTCTTTAGAATTTAAAAAGTTCTCGGGTTGGGATACATTACGTCTGTGAGTTGAGACTCGTGATTCTCCATCACAAATAATTTGATCAAGTTTCAAACCATAAACCAAGAAAGGAAAACTAAGAAAGAGATCAAGTATCCTATGTATAATACAACCTGTATAACCAAGTAATGAAAAAATTTATGTCGGTTAATTAACAGGAGGGAATTTTACATCTCATAGATAATATGTGGCTCGGGGTTGTATTTGAGTGCTAGTGCCAAATGAGTGTATGTACACAAACTAAGTAAAGTAAAAATCCAAGTAACATTCTCAGTGGATACACCAAAAACACATTATCCCGTAAGAGCTTTCCCAAATAAGATTAAGTAAATTTTGAGAATCGTTAGATGCACACACTACCTTTTGAATCACACTTACGATTTAGGCGCACGCAATTAGTGTTGTTTGCAGCTTTGGTTATCTGTTAGACTCTAGTTTTCAATTTGGATTTAGAATGCATGTTTCTTGATCATGAAAAAATTTTAAAGTGATACAGTTATATAATCTTTCATATGTTTATACTATCTATGCATCGATGATACATGTTACATGTGCACAAATCACTTCATTCTTTTTACTACATGCTAGATGGTTTTCTGACCATCCTAGTTTGCACACTAGTGGAGAATACGAACACGTCACCCTTACTTTTAGGCACCATAGATTTTAGCGACACTCAATAGATAGGGTTCCATTGATTAGCTTATTTGTCTGCTTCCAGTTTCTATCCATTTTGATAGTTATTAGTTTCTATCTCCTTTTTAGACTATGTTTATTATTTTCACTATTATGGGGTGACTCTTATGTATATGGTTTATTTTAGTTGTTACTTTAGACTTGTATGGATGAGCAACTTTATTATTATTATATTGTGAGGATGACATTGATATCAGACTTGTGATGTCTATGATGTTGTTCGGTTATTTGTGTGACTTGTTGACTATTTCTATTTGAGTATCATTTGCTTCCGCTGAGTATTTGTATAGTATACTTACCTTTGTTGTATACCAGTTCCTCTATATTTGTGATTATGTATGAATTTTATGATTCTATTCTAATTTTGGTTGTTGAAATGTATGTACTAATCTATCAGATAGGCTTAAATATATATTTTTGGGTGGAGTCTGGCCCGATTGCATATACTACCTAGCCTAGTCACATTATCATCATGTGGTTTCGAGACACCGGGCGTTGCAGTTATAATTAGAATAAATCACAACCAACCACTAGACAAATTAATAATTATCATAAATAATTGTGGCCTCACCACTATCTCACTACAACAAAAGTCACATGTGTTTACACTTATTAATAATTATGACAAACGCCTCCTCCTCCTCATGCTTCTTATTGTCGAACACGACGGCCATCAAATGCCAGACCTCCTCCTCCTCTTTCTATTTGTCGAACTCCGTCGCCACAACTGCAGCCACTTATGTCACGTCGTCTTCAACCACCGCATCCTCCTTGTCCTCATCTTCTGCCATCGCGGTTCCAACAACCGCTATCGACCACCTAATTAGACAAGTAAGTACTCTCCTCTCTCTCCTTATAACCCTAACCCCTAATTTGACCAACTAACCCTAGTTTTTCTCCTCCAACAATGAATTCGCTGCTTAGACACATCCACAACCGTTGAATCTAGCTCCTCCTCCTCCGGCGACAATATTTAGGTAATTTCATTTTTTTGTTAATTTCATGGTTATTTTCTAGAATTATCATGGAATTATTATGTTCTATCGGTTTGTGTGTGTGCATGAGAGAGAGAGAGAGAGAGAGAGAGAGAGAGAGAGAGAGAGAGAGAGAGAGAGAGATTAAACTTGTAAGGATCGTTCCATGAATCATAGAATTGAGTAATGTAGTAGCAATTCCATCATTAATTTAAATTCAATAGGAGGATATAAAAGGAAATATAAGACTATGAGAAAACATGAATTTGAATTATAATTTAATAAGTTAATAAAATTAAACTGTATATGATGTAAATAACACTTAATATTTTTAAAATATTAAAGATCAGTAAGTTACTTTATTGTTTATGTATATAGAATACCATCATGATGGCATACATGTAAGGTTCCCATTTTCCCTTTCTACCATCAATTAGAGTAAAACAATAAAGACTAACGAAACTAATTTATTTTCACATAAACTTATATTATATATGTAAATCATATCCATGTTTACGCCACTATAACTCTCTATAAAGAGACAACTTGTTAGTAAAACTAATTTATTTTCATAAATCCTTCACAAACAGAAAATTTTACCTATATGCAAAATCTCGAGCAACATACTTTTGGTACATGTGCATCTCGAGTGCCCAATCATGTTCTTAAGGATGGAAAATGTGCTTGGGAGCATCACTATATGTATTCTAATTTTTAGGGCATATTATGCTTGGAACTATGCAAAGTATCGAGCAACTTGCTTTTTGGTGCATGTGTATCTCGAGCAACTGGCTTTTTCTAGCCAGGTGTACTAATAAATGTTATGTATCTTATAATAAACGGTATGAATGTTGAGAAAAGATTTCTCCAGCTTACTTACCCTTAAAATGCTCTATTTCAAGTATAATTTATGATGTTGCATACTGTGATATTGATGCAGTTTTATAAGTTTGAGTAATTTTTAGAAATTTTAAGGTAATTTATGGAATTTTTTGGGTATTTTGTAAACTAGGGTAATTTATGAAGTTTCATTCATTACCCTCCGCAAACCCTAGCCCTCCACTATCACATGCCTTAGGCATTCTCGTGGCACATGCCTTGTAACATTTACAATATGTACCCCTACAATTTGCAATTAAGTTCTACATCTCTTTTCCTATCATTTAAAAAGAAAAGTCAAATATTATCTCGTCTCAGGTTGAAGTCCGAAGGTAACTATATAATGTTCAATATTTTTAGGAGTTGTTACTGATTTATTGTGTTATTTAGGTTAGCATGGCCCGTGACTACATAAGAGTTAAGGATTGGATGTACGTGAGTCACCCAGAGCGTATACAATCTGATTTTGTTCATGGAGTTGGTGCTTTCATGGACTTTGCATGCATACACGATATGATTCGACGGGGGAGGCTCATTTGTCCATATAAATTATGTGCGAATAAGTTATATTGGTTGGAGGAAGAAGTAGAACTTCACATTGTAAAGAATAGTTTTGTTAGTGATTATATGACTTGGGTATATAACAGAGAAATGATCTGAATAGTGAAATTCTTGTAGATATTCCTACAACTTTTAATGCATCTATAAAACAAAAAGGTAACCATTTTAAAATTTGTAGTTTAATGTGACTATTGAAGTGTTAACATTCTAAGGTATTTTTATTAATGGTATATTTTGTTGATATGTACATATGTTTAGCTCAACCTTATTCTTTTTCTATTGACATATTCTTCTGCATATATCTCATATAAATTGAAAACTCTTTTCTAGGGGTTAACGACGATGACCGGAGGACATCTCTCAAGCCAAATCTTGCAGACATATAATGCTCAATGAAATAGAGCATGAGGCAAGAGAGCGTAAGAGGAGTCTTAGAGCTGCTCGGGCTTCTCTATCCATCCTCAATATTGGGAAGATTACTCCAGCTAGAAGTTAATAGCTATTTGATTTTATTGGAAATTTAATTTCATATGATCTACTTTCTCTTTCATCTATCTACTATTTGGATCTTTGAGGATTCTTGGTGCATTTTCCACTGTTACAAGGTCTTGCCAAAATTGTAATTATTTTTTTCTATCTTTATGTCAAAACTAGAAACCTAATCATTAATGAATTTTATTTCCAAGGAATATATACTCTTTAGCGCACTGTAACTACTATAAACTGCTATATAAATTTCTCCTTGTCTTGCTACATTAACTAGCACAAGTTGAGATGAAACCTTATATTTTAACAAAAAAGTTCTTGTAACTTTGAAATAGTAGTACTTTATTGCAACTATAATTGCTTCAGTCCCTTCTTTCCCTTAAAATGTGTGTATCTCATAATATTATTCGTGATATGCTTAATCCTTGCTGTGAAAAATTCACTCATCAAACCCCTTGTTGTGTTTATTGGGCCCTTTAAATATTAGAAGTTTGATTTTCTCACCAAATTACTTTCGATTTTCAACCTTCTGATACTCAAATACTTTTTTACTTGATCCCTTCTCCTTGATTGTCTTTTGAGCCAATCTTCGGTCATTGTTAATACTCTTTCTAAACTTTATCTGATAATTTTTAGGTATTGGCTTTCAAACAAGCTTTTTAGCATAAAGTCATTTGGATCATGCTTTGGAATTTCATGCTTCGACCTTTTCATATTTAGAATAGCTTTTGTAAATAAAAGTACCTGATATTGATTTTAAATTTCTATGCATGCATGTATAACATGGTAGCATTTGCAGTATATGACTTGGGAATACCTGTAGATGTATGTGCAGGCTTTGATATTTGGATATCACTTTTGAAAGACCTCTAGAGATTTGAAGGGATTTGGCACTGAGATGTACTTCTTTTGCTGCACCCACCAGCTCTAATGATATGTATTGGCCACTAAGCAAGTTCCCAACAACTACCACTACCTGCGTGTAGTGTTTAAATAAAGTAACTTCTTATTAGCTGTACTTGAAATTCGATGAGAAAATACAGGACAATATGCACACAAAATAATATACCTTGAAACCCCTGCTGCATTGGCTCTAGCCTCTGTTCTCTTTCTATTTTAAACTCATTGTTAAGCAATTTCATGTTTGAAACTCTTGTTTTACTCTGCTGGACATCTAATTCTGTGTTGCATATGGAAATGGTGAGCTATCAACCTTATAATTATCAAACTACAGTAATACCTCTATAATGTCCTCTTGATTATAGTGCAAGCCGATGCAATTGTCATTGCCATCATGATGGCTAGAATTTTGATTTTAAGGCAAGCTCAAATGCATTTGGATATAGACAATTAAAAAAGATATAATATTTACTAATTTAACAGAAAAGATGATTGTTAATAAAGTAAAGTAGAATAAAGGGATCCTTGTAGTAACCTAAAACATTTGTATTGTTCTTGTATCTCAACAGTCAAGTAATTTGGCTAGCACATAATGCTGCTATATAGTCTACAACCCGAAAGAAAAACACTACCTAGATGAATATGGGAAAAATAAAGTCTGACAGAGATAAAATATTTTTAACGACAAAGAAGTGAAGTTTATAACTAATGAATTAAAAATTTTGATTTTATTTCCTAGCAGATTTGCATGCAGATTCGGAAGAGGCAACCAATTTGCAGACCCCCACTACACGCTCCACACCTTCAGGTCACTCGGCAAGTTAGTATATTTTAATTTATTAAAATGTCATATTGGGTATGTATTATTTTATTCACATGGACCTTGTGTAATTAGTTGCTATTTCTAGTTGCGGGTGATGCGTCTACATCTGTAGCAGCTTGTCTCCCTAAGCACCATTTTAATATTGTCTTAATCGCGCTGCTAAATATTTTTTATTGTAGAACGTACATGTTAACGGTGCAAAGCTAGTTGTTCTTATTATCACAGCGGTATTTTCTTCATCGAATTTATTGTGCTTCATTGTTCTTTAGTGGATTTATTTACATATTGTGCTCTGGTTTTAACTTTTAAAATTTTAACTGCTTTTGTACACCCTGCTTGCATATTGATATGGAAATGTTTACTTGTAGTCTTTTTGTACACCCTGCTTGCATTTTAAAATTTTAACTGCTATTTCAACTCTGCTTTTACCATGTTACTTAAGAAGTACTTGATGAATTTTTGTTGAAGTGGATCTAACAATTTTGGATAATTTCCTTTTCAATGATCACATTCAGCTGGTTCGATGGATGTGATTGTTGATATTACTAGTTACAAAATTGTCTATAATCCTAATAATTGAAATTGTAATTTCTGTGCCAAACTTACCAGCTATGATTAAAAATGTCAGCCATAGATGAGAAGGGACTATTGTATTTGAGACTGAAAAAAGTTGAGTGCACTAAAGAAAATAAAAGTTAGAAAAGTTTGAGGCATTGGATGTAGAGTTTTTTGACTAAACTAATGACTGAATTTGTGTGATCGCTTGCCACTGTCCTTATTGAACACAGTTAGTGATCAAGGAATAAATATTTAAGCAACAAACAAGTCATGCATGAACAATAGATGATTCTGAATAAAAATTACCTGTCCTTTAATGGAAAAAATCCTAGTACATAAGGACATATAAATTTCCATAGGCTATGGCCAATTTCATATATCATGTAACACAAAGAATAGTTTCACTTGCATACACATTAAAAATGAGATTGAGCTCTAAAACTTTTTGTGGATCCAATAATTAGTACATTCAGCAATCACTGTCTTGATTCGAGCTGAGTTTGTTAAACATGGATAACAAGTTCTAACATCCAGACAATACTCATATTTTCATAAAGTTTAGTTATAAAGTTCAGGTATATATTCGTATTTATTTATTTTCTACAGAGTAGTCACAGCAATCTTCTAAAAGCCAACACAAATAAAGCCAATAAGCTATATCCCGATATTGAGAAGGGGGAGACAGCATGGCCTCTGTTTGTCGATTCCAAACACCAACTTGTTGGTGACTATGCTAAGAAATAGGGCAAGTATTTGGGTGAAAATAGCCGCCTTTATGGAAAGTATCAACTTCATCTAGAATGGGGTGAGGAACACAATAAGCCATTTGACGCATTCTAGTCAAATGCTCAAGATCCTAATCTCCCTCTCAATCATCTTGCTATCTATCAATGCGTGAAGTTGAGAATGCAAGAGAGGGTTTGATATTGTAGATGCCAGGTCAAGAATGAGTGTTATAAACTATGGAATAACACTCTCGAAGGTGAGAGGGAAGGACTATATGACATTCCGGCATTCTCTTTGATTGATAGAGACAAATGGCCAAATCTGTGTGCCTATTTTGATTCTGAGGACAAGAAGGTGAATAAACTAATTAAATCAAATATTTGGTATGTAATTGGCTTTGTTATTGTCAGATAATAAATCTAAATCTAACATTGATGTGCAGATTGAAGTGGCTTACAATATTGAGAACAGAGCATCGAATAAGAATGGTAGGGCAACCTATACAGGTGACTCGCGGAGCATGAGTCGGGCCATGAAGAAGTCAATTACATACCAAATATTACACACTTCTAATGGCTTTTTAAAATCCATATTACACATTTCTTAATGAGATGATCGATTATATATATATGCATATGTATTTTTGGTGAATTGCAAAGAGGTGAAATCATTGAGGCTGGTGGTACACCTACACTTTTGAAACTCTATCTAGGTACTCACTCCTCATCGGTGGACAAGAGCATAGACCACTATATATACCCAGATGCATCCACTAAGGATTATTATGTAAGTGTTAAGGTGTTAGCTATTTCCAAAGAATTTTTTTTTAAATATGTCTAGATTTGCATTGTTCACTTACACTTTAATATTTTTACATGGTGTAGAATCAGGTCATCGAGAAAGTGGCCTCATCAGGGTCAATTCCACCACAGAGGATGATACAACCGCTTTCACCCAATTATTAGATTTTATGCACGGAGAGCATCGCGGTGGCTATGAGAGAGGTTATGGCATTGGTGCCCCCATATCTTATTTGATGGCATCCTCTACTCCGAGAGTTGGCGCTAATCAAGAGCTAACTCGTGAGGTGGCAGATCTTAGGTCTCGATTATCTGAGATGAATGAGCTTAAGGCTCAGGTGCAATGGCTTCGCAGCCAGATGGTACGTATGCTGACATACACATAAACTCATACACTATGGCACTAAAAATCATATTTGAATCAAAATTGATAATATCTAGTCCAAACTGTCATGATTTCTTTAAGTAAGCATATCGGCGCGGGCATTATTGTAATTGAGGGGTGTTTGAGGGGTTTCTTTAGCTTGGAGAAGTTAGTGCAGAGAGATTTGTGAAGTCTTTTTGGGCATTTATGTGGGGTTTTTTTCAATGGTATTTGGGGGTACGTGAAGGATTTATAGAGTGACAAATTAACATGTGGTGAAAGTGGAAGAATGGGATTATATGTTGTGATTTAATTGTGCGTTAAGAGAAGAGGTGCTAGATTAATGCATTTGGCAAAGTTTTGATAGAGTTTGAATTTGGTTTGATTTTTGTACACTTATATTTTAATGTATGGGTAAATAAATAGTAGATTATATTTGTGTACACTTATATTTGATCGTGTTCAATCTATATATATGAATGGATACACACATACACGTACACTTATACATACACACAGATACACACTTACATATACATACGAATACACATAGATGCACACTCATACACATATACTCACACACATATACATACTTACATGTACATACGTATACATATACATGCACACTCATACATGGCTATTATTTTACAAGTGAATTCTCAGACTACTTGTCCTGTTCCACCTCCTCAGCCTTCCACTGATCCTCCTTTCACTCGTATGCTCCTGTTTCTCAGCCTCGAACTAATCCATCGACTTCTGCTCGTCCTGAAACTGCTACTTGCCCTTCTTCTTCTATTGCTCAGGATTTAGCTTCAGGTTCAGCTCCAGATTCAGCTCGAGGCTTATCACAGGAGGATATTGCTAGGATGTTTGTAGACTTGAGACATTCAAGCCTATCCTAGGAGGACATTCTCCAGGGAATTTCTACAGTTCCCTGACCAGATTAGACCAATCTTTTTTTATTTTGGATATTACAGACATTTTGGATAATAGACACATAGATATATTTTAGGTATTTTAGTTTAATTTGTTGTTTATTTGAGACTAGTGGAGACTTCCCACTTAATGTGTTTTAATTTGACTAATTGTTAGGTTGAATGTGTTTGATGATATATGTCATTATTTTTATTTCATCATGAGATTTTGAATTATGTGCGTGTGATGTATATTTTGAATTGTAAACAGGTTGCCACGCAAAGCAAGGCAAGCTCTTTCAAAAAAAAATATTGCTAAACATGCCCAAATGGTTCAAACCGTTTAGGCATAAACCATTCCAAACAGTTTAAACCGTTTGGGTTGATTTATGCCCAAACGGTTTGAACCATTTGAACAATTATTTTTTTATTTTTAAAAATAAAAAATAAAATTTATTTGCTCGAACGGTTAAAACTGTTTGGGCCACCGTTTGGACAAACGCAGCCCTAACGGCGTTTGGCCAAACAGTCTTTTTTTGGCCCAAATAGTTTTAACCGTTTGGGACATAGCTTGCCCTAACGGTTTAAACCATTTGGGCAAAGCAGTTTTGTACTAGTGATAATAGTTTATGATAAAATTATATTGATAGACTAAAACAATATAAATGAAGTAAACTAAAATAAACCACAAAATAACCAACCGTGGGTAGCACGCGTGGTTTGGGGTCACAGTGATATACTGTCACCACCCCCATGTCCCTAGTTCAATCTGGTCTATCTAACCTTAGAATTAACAATAATCATCATACATAGAGATACACCCGATACAAACATAAACCACTTCACAGTTGATCCTCGAACCATATAATTCTCTCCGGGCAAATCACTACTCCCTCAAATTACCAGCTTTGGCACCTCGACATCTACCAATGAAACCTGTGGCATCTTGAAGCATTAAGTCAAACCAACATCCGATCCATCAGCAATGGACCTGCAATTTACTTTTTCAAGTGCTTTGTAGACTGACGTATCAAAGTAAGTGATCAAAGTGCTCGAGTCTATAATCAGGCCTCCAGTCCCGTTTGTCTTGAAGCACAAATACCATGCTCGGAAAGTTCAATGAAGTTTTTCCGACCGTTATATCCCTTTTAGATTGACATAGTAGAAAGATGGCTGAACACCGATTTTCACTAACTGGGTGGATCTAATAGGCATGTATTTCTGTTTTGAATTTGATTTAACTACATGTAATAAGAATCTATAATTAAAGATTTATTAATATTATAGTTTAAGCTATGCATGGACATTGCCCATGTAGCCTATTGTAAGTATTATAGAATCAAACGGCTCCTCTTTGCCATCAACAAATTTTACTCCTTTGTTTGTTATCTCTTTTAGCCTTCTCATTGCCTTTACTATTGAAGTTAATCCTAATTCTAAAATGATTTGAATTAGTTATCTTTAGGAATCATAAGCACACTAGGATTTGAGTTAGTAATCTCTACGAATTATAGTCATACTAGAATTCTATTATGAAACACTTTGTAAATCCTCTAAATAGGCATTCATGCATCCTTATATCTAAGAGAAAAAGAAAAGAAAAATAGGAGGAGAGGCCGAGCACTGTAGCTACAGTAACCCGAGATATTACTTTTTTTGTTTGCTATTATTTGTTCTAACAGTGGTATCAGAGCCATGAACAATCTGAACGGGACGACGTTGCCTTTTATTCCTATATTAGATGGGAAGAATTATCACCAGTGGAGAGTGCAGGTGAAGGTGTTGTTTGAGTACCAAGATATATTGGGCGTCGTGGGGAACGGAGTTGCCGATCTTGCAGAGAGTGCAAGTGAAGCCGAGAAGAAAGCACATGGTGAGATCAAGAAGAAGGATCGAAAGACGTAATTCTACATCCATCAAGGAGTGAACGATTCAGTTTTTGAGAAGATCGACGGAGCAACTACAGCAAAGCAAGTGTGAGATATTTTGAAGACATCGTACCATGGAGTTAAAAAGGTAAAAAAAGTTAGGCTTCAAACATTGAGACGTCAATTTGAAATTTTACAGATGGAACCTGCTAAAAGTGTTGCAGATTACATGATTCGAGTACTTGCTTTGACAAATCAAATAATAATAAACGGGGAGATGATTGCAGATTTAGCAATTGTGGAGAAGATATTACGATCTCTTACTGCAAAATTTGATCATATCGTGGTGGCAATCGAAGAATCGAAGGATTTGTCCAAGATGATAGTTGATGAGTTGATGGGTACCATACAAGTTTAAGAGCAACGCATGAACGAGAGGTCAACCGAGAAGCCCCTAGAGAAAGCTTTTCAAAGTCAAGCTTTTATAAAGAATAACAAAAGAGCGCAAGATGAAAGAGACTAGCGAGGAGTAAATTTCCATGGTAGAGGACGAGGATACGGGAACTACAACAACCGCGGACGTGGATACTATAATAGTCGAGGACGTGACAGTTATAACAACAATCAAAGAGATGACGACAATCAGAGAAGCAATTATCAATCAAATTCAAATTATCGAGGAAGAGGTTGAGGTCAAGGTCGAGGCGTTGGACGTGGTAGAAGAAATTTTAATAAATCAAATAATGAATGTTACATAAGTCATAGATATGGCCACTATGCAAAGGAGTGCAAGTACCAGGGTAATTCTCAATCTGGAGAAGAAGTTCGATTTGCATAAGAAAGAGGTGATGAAGATAACCACACTTTGTTGATGGTCACGGCAACTGGTGAAGAATCAAACTACAATACATAGTTTCTTGATAGTGGGTGTTCTAATCACATGTGCGGAAAGAAGGAGTTATTCGTGGATCTGGATGAGTCGATGTGGTCCAAAGTCAAGTTTGCCGATGACAATACTATACCAGTGATCGGAAAAGGACGAGTTCTCATCAAGTTGAAGAACGGAGACCACAAGTTTATTTTTGATGTGTTCTATGTGTCGAATATGAAGAATAATTTACTTAGTATGAGCCAACTTCTTGAAAAGGGGTACGATCTGCGCTTCTCTGGTAATCAACTCTTAATCTTTGATAAAAGAAGTGTATTTATCCTTAAAGCCCTTATGACAAATAATCGCATGTTTCGAGTTGACATCGAGAATGATGTTTATCATTGCTTCAATGCTATTATGAAAGATGAGTCTTGGTTGTGGCATCTTCGGTTTGGACATCTGAACTTTCGCAGTCTGAAGTTACTTGCTCAAAGAAATTTGGTGAGAGGCTTGCTTGTTATAGATCATCCTGAGCAGTTGTGTGAATGTTGTATTCTTGGAAAGCAACATAGATCATCCTTTGGTATTGAAAATACTTGGCGTGCAACGAAGCCTCTTGAGCGCGTTCATTCAAATGTGTGCGGTCCTATGAACACTATATCTAATGGCAATAATCGGTACTTCCTTACTTTTATTGATGATTTCACAAGGAAAATATGGGTCTACTTTCTGCACCAAAAATCTAAAGTCTTTGATTGCTTCAAGAGTTTTAAAGCCCTTGTTGAGAAGGAAAGCGGTTACTTTATCAAAGTGCTACGAATAGATGGAGGTGGTGAATATACTTCTAATGACTTCAATAAGTATTATGCAGAAGAAGGAATAAAGCGTGATGTTACTTTTCCCTACACACCTCAACATAACGGCGTCGCTGAACGGAAAAACAGGACTATACTTGACATAGCGAGAAGCATGCTAAAGGCCAAAGGTATGCCAAATTATTTTTAGGGTGAAGCTGTCTCATGCACTGTTTATTTGTTGAACAGGTCACCAACAAGGAGCGTTGATAATCTCACTCTTGAAGAGGCGTGAACTGGTTATAAGCCAAGTGTAAGACATCTCAAAGTGTTTGGCTCCATTGCTTATGCTCATATTCCAGCAGAAAGAAGAAAGAAACTTGATGACAGAGGCGAGAAGACAGTTTTTATTGGCTACAAGTCCGGAGGTTACAAACTCTACAACCCCGCTACAAAGAAGGTGATTGTAAGCAGAGATGTAATGTTTGCTGAAGAAGAAGCTTGGAATTGGGATCTAGAAGCACAAAGCAATTCAAGGCGTACTGTCCTTGATATTCTTGAAGATGGTGTCCCTGTTGCAACTAGAGAAGCACCATCGGCCAGTGCCCCTGAAGCTCCAACCCCGCAAATTTCATTAGAAGTTGAAAGACCAAAAGAAATCGACAACCATCAGTTCTTTTGAGAGATTATGAAGTAACTCTAGATGATGATGTTGATACAGATGGAGATATAGTGCACTTTGCAATGTTCACAGATTGTGAGCCAGTTATGTTTGAAGAGGCTATTCAAGATCCTAAGTGGATAAATACAATGAAAGAGGAGATAAAGACAATTGAGAAGAACGACACGTGGGAGCTTACTAATATCCCGTAAGGACATAAAGCAATCGATGTGAAGTGGGTTTTCAAGACAAAGATTAAAGCGAACGGCGAGGTTGAGCTGCATAAAGCAAGATTGGTGGCAAAAGGCTACGAGCAAAGACCTGGTTATGATTACGAAGAGGTATTTTCCCCTGTTGCTAAAATTAAAACTGTTAGACTAATAATTGTCTTGGCTGCACAGAAACATTGGAATATTCATCAAATGGACGTGAAGTCAGCTTTTCTTAATGGGCCACTTGAAGAAGAAGTTTTCGTGAAGCAACCACCTGGATTTGTGAAGAAAGAGTGCGAGCATAAAGTATACAAGTTGAAGAAAGCCTTGTACGGGCTGAAGCAGGCGCCACGAGCATGGAACAAAAGAATTAATTTTTTCTTTCAAGAAAGTGGATTTCAGAAGTGCCCCTTCGAGCATGCCTTATATGTGAAGACAAACAACTCTGGTGATATATTACTATTATGCCTCTATATTGATGACTTGATTTTTACAAGCAATAATATTAGTATGATTGAAGATTTTAAGAAGTCGATGATGAATGTATTTGAGATGACAGATCTTGGCTTGATGTCTTATTTTCTCGGCATTGAAGTGGTTTAAGGTGATGATGGGATTTTCATATGTCAAAAGAGGTATTGTACAGAGTTGTTGAAGAGGTTTCAGATGTTTGATTGCAATCCTGTTAGAATTTATGTGGAGGTTGGTACTAAATTATCTCGAGAAAGTGATGGTGCATAAGTTGATCCTACTTATTTCAAGTAAATTGTTGGGAGTTTGAGATATCTCACATGTGCAAGGCCAGATATAGCCTATGGAGTTGGTCTAATCAGCAGATATTTGGAGGCTCCTCGCCAATCTCATCTACAAGTTGCAAAGAGAATTATGCGGTACCTAAAGGGGACTTATGATCATGGTTTATTTTATTTTTCATCTAACAATTATGATATTGTAGGCTATTCTGATAGTGATTGGAGTGGAGATCATGATGATCGTAAAAGTACTTCTGGCTATATTTTTAATTTTGGCTCCACCGTATTTTCATAGCCATCAAATAAGCAGTCTATTATTGCACTCTCAACTTGTGAAGCGGAGTATGTAGCAACGGCGTCGAGTGCTTGTCAAGCAATTTGGTTGCGTAATGTGCTAAGTCAGATTTACATTCAAGTTGAAGGTCCTACAAATACTTATGTTGACAACAAGTCCGCAATTGATTTGACGAAGAATCGAGTCACTCATGGAAGAAGCAAACATATTCATACTCGTTATCACTTTTTACGAGACAATGTTGAAAAGAACGAGATCGTGTTGATTTATTGCAAGTCTGAAGATCAAGTTGCGGACATCCTCACGAAACCCTTGAAGTTTGAAGCATTTGTCAAGCTGAAGCACATTATGGGATTGAAGACTTTATAGAATTAGGATTAATGGGGGATGTTGAAGTTAATCCTAATTCTAAAAGGATTTGAATTAGTTATCTTTAGGAATCATAATCACACTAGGATTTGAGTTAGTTATCTCTAGGAATTATAGTCATACTAGAATTTTATTATGAAAAACTTTGTAAAGCCTTTAAATAGGCATTCATCCATCCTTGTATCTAAGAGAAAAATAAAAGGAAAAAAGATAAAGGAGAGGCCGAGTACTGTAGTTACAGTAACCCGAGATATAAAATTTTTTTATTTGCTATTATTTGTTCTAACATTTACAACCTTCGGAACTTCTCTCTCAGTGCATTTTTAAGAACTTCTCTCTCAGTGCATAATTGTAATCAAATTTTTTGGAGCATCATTGGCATAGTTGTAATCAATTCAGAACTTCTCTCTTAGTGCATTTTTAAGAAGGCTAAAAGGCCAATTTGATCCCTGCACTAAGGCTTCGTACTCAAATTACTCCTCCCACTTTTAATTTTCTCAACTTAGTCCTTGTACTCTTTGTAAGATGTAAAGTTAGTCCTTTTTTAACTCTTGATTAAAAGTTTCGTTAGGTGACATTTAAAATGACATAATTACCCTCACATCCCCAATCTAATCAAAATTTGAAACTCCGTACAAACCAACTTCACCCCTACACCGATCCTTTGCACCCTGGATGCCACAAACTCCTCTCCCCAATTCGACATGCTCCTGATCCTACCACCAACTTCTTCAACCTCCCTCTCTCCATCAGTACAAAATTTTCATTAAGACACGTACAATAACAACACATTCACATTCAATTGGAGTCCAATTGACGAGATGCCCAATTCTCCCTTCTCGAATTATTATTTATCACCATCCTTATTGTCCTTATTATAATCTAATAATCAAATCTAATTACATCTTTCAATACCTAGGTCTTTTCCTCTCCAACTAAACACAGAGACAGAGACCCAACTTCTATACAAATCCAATTCCTCAAGGGTCTCATAACCAAATAAAACCTTTGAAGAAAAGAAAATCTCTTGCTATAAACCTCGTTAATTCCAGTGTTTTGTGATTCATGGAATTAAAATTCATGTACTTTTATTCAATGTAAATGTATAAGGATCCTCCACTCTACAGAAGAACAAATGTGACTCTACATGCAAAATTATGTACCTTGATTCTCTATTATGTGTATGAGAAGATTTTAAAGTGAAGATGCTGATGGTTAACAGAGAGCTCTAGAAATTGATGGGATTAGAGATTTGAGGGTAATAATGTCTTTTTAAGTGTTACTTAACAGAACTTTTAACAAAAAATTAAAAAAAGGACTAATTTTTTATCTTACAAGATGTACAAGGACTAAGTTGAGAAAAATACAAGTGGAGGGACCAATTTGAGTATGAGGCCTTAGTACAAGGACCAAATTGGTTGTTTAGCCTTTTAAGAACTATTTTTAGGGTGTGCTCGGCAAACTTTTAAAATTGGGTCAAGACTAAACCTGATCCAATTTTGAGTTTGTTTTTTATTACCAAAAGCTAGACCATGAAACTAGTTTTGTGTTGGACCACCACTCCCTTAATTCAACTCTAAACTGATTTAGACTAGAATTGGACCATGATTGATCGAGTTTTTTTTGGTGATTGCGAAACATACCCTTACCAGCGGCATACAATGTAAATAGTAGATACTTTCGGTGTATTCTCTTGTACAATTCTTTCTGAGCAAATTGTGGCCCCAACAAGTTTGTCATGGCATTCTTTTGGAATGAGGAGCTCCCACTCCTCCGTGCTTACTTGTTTCTGCGGCCTATATCCTAGCTTATCTAATGCAGCTCTTTCATCACTTCACCATCATCCACTGATCTTTACCTTTACCATTACCACCAATTAACCCCTCGCTTCCCTCCGATCTCTACCACTTTCCCAGCTTTCAGCTAGCTCCTCATTCCTCGCGCAACCCTCCTCCTCCTCCTCCCCCCTCAACCACTACACGCCTCAATCGCTTCCACGTCCTGCATCGTGTTTACCATTTGAAACTCCTAGTCTTCTCTATTTCGTTGAACGGCAATGAGACTGACCACTAACTGCAGGGATTATTCAGTCATGGGTTGCATAGGCCGAAGGGCCTCCAACCTTTTGCTAACCACACCGGAATGTTAAAATCTGGCAACAGACCGAAGAGGGGTAGAACTGAATATAATTAGTTCCATCACTACTATTTTGATATTTGTCCCTCAAATCTATATATTCTGATCGATATTAGTCCCCAAATTACATAAGTATGTTGACATTAGTTTATCTATTACTAGTTCTATTTAAAAGCCTCAATCGTGGTTAGATTAAGACTAACCATGACTGGAAAATTATGAAAATACCAATTCCCAATTTAATGCCCTAGCTTAATGAGTATTATCCCCTCTTTCCAATTTTCACTCCCAACCGTAGAAATAGGAATTTTTTTGTCTGCCCTAATTGTGATCTTGCCTTCCAATAATTCCCTGAATTCAACTCAAAACTCTAATTCATTTGCTTGCTGAAGATTGAAAACGAATATCCAAACAAGTTTGAGGAAGAAGATCCACACAAAATCATGTCCATTAATCAATCGTGGTGTTAATTGTTCCCTCTATTTTTGTTTGGGTTTTTTTCTGTCAACTTCTTTCTGGGGTTTCTTGTGTATTGTTAAAGTGCTAAGGTTTGATTTTAGTCCCTTCAATCACCCCTAGACGAAATTGAAAACTCTATTGGAAGATCATTAGGGTTTGGTGGGTTTAGGTTAGAGAAGGAGAAATGAGCAACAGGGGAGTTTCAATGGTCTACTATAGGTTAGAGAAGGAGAAAGAGCCATTGCTATACTGTTGGAGAAGAAACAGGTCATGTCTATTAGGTTTAAGTTGGTTTGGGTGCTGCATCTAGGGTATAATTGTCTTGACAAGTAAAAAAGTTAACTTTAAAGAAATATTCTTCGTCATTTATAACTCCACCCAACTATCAGCATACTTTATGCAATTTGGGCGACTACTATCATATAGTGGTGATGTAAGGGACTAATATTGAAAAAACCTCTGACAAACAAGAAGTTAGTTAAGCTCACCTTAATATTTCCTGATTCAATTTGAGAGAGGGAGCCCACATCAAGAACAGGGCTTTCCCTGTGAGTTTATTGAGCTAAATGGGCCCACTTTTGGGCCTTTCTAGACAATTCGTCCGTGCCAACCGAATTATCCTTAATTCTAGTAATACAAAGGGGAGCAAAGCTCCTATAAACTTAAGGAATAGTCATACACCAACTTTTCTATCCATTGATGTTGCATTGGGATCCGTGAAAGATATAAAGCCCACTTTGAGATTTGTGCATCTCTTGATTTCACGGATCCCAAGGCAACATCAATGGATACAAAAAGTTAGTGTATACTATTCCCTATCAACTTAAGTTTATAAGAGCCTTGCTCATACAAATGGTAGAATTTTTATTGGTTTTTTCATGTTTGTCATTCAAATTAACTTTGAAGTATTTTTATAACTTTTTAAGTATTTTTTTTTTAAATTGAGGCTCGATTGTGATCAAAAATCCTAGCTCCTTTGAAACTATAGTAATAGACTAAGAATGTCATTCATTAACCGGTGTCGTTGAATACTTTCCAAACCATCAACGCCGATAAAAGTTCATATATCAAATATAGCAAACTAAATCTTTAAATTTAAAATAAAACCACAAAGGACTAACTATAATCATAATCAGACAGAAAGATACACTCAACATGACGAGCACAAACCACTTCACAGTTGATCGCACCGTGCGGGCATGAACGACAGGCTCTCCTTCTCCAAATCATACAATATCTGCATATTCTGCTGCTGAAAGTTCCCAATTATCGACATCCCCGACGACCCCATCACCGTCAAGCAAAGCAGACCCGTACTCGAATCAAGAACCATGTAGTTCTCCCCGGGCAAATCAAGATCCGCTCCCTCAAAGTGAAACACCAGTTTCGGCACCTCCACGTCCGCCGCCGACGAATCCTGTGGCATCTGGAAGCAGAGATCGAGCCCGACGTCTGATCCATCAGCAACCTGCAGCTTAACTTGCGACAGAAACGCCTTCTTCAGCGGTTTGTAGGCCAACGTGTCCAAGTAAGTGATCGAAGTGCCGGAGTCTATGATCAGACCTCCGGTCCCATCGTCTTGAAGAGCAAACGCCGTGCTCGGAAACTTCAACGGGGTTTTCCCGACGGTTATCCCTTTTAGATTTACATAGTAGAAAGATGGCTGAGCACTGTTCTTTGCTAAAGGGGTGGTTTTGATTGCACTGCCGTTCAACTCGGCGAGGGACCCGAAAAGAAGCGGGCTTTTCTTTGAAGTGTCATCTAAAGGAGTGAGGCAATAAGAGAACTTCCCGACGCTGAGTTGCGATGCTAGAGACAGCGGGCCTCGACCGAGCCCTACGAGGCCGGCACCCTGGGAGAATCCGGACCCTTGGTTGGTGTCGCCGCAGCCGAAACCAATATGGGGAGTCTTGATTGACCCGAACGTGAAGGTCTCTGAGCCTAGAACTCCCTGCGTCGACGAGGAGTCGCCATAGGAGTAGAGATACTCGCAGGTGCTGTCTGAGTTGCACATTGAGGTCGGGAGAGCCGAACAAAGGTCGCCTGTGCACGGGAGTTTAGAATAGGTGGAGGATTTCTTCGGGTCGAAAATTTGGGTTGACTGGTCGAAGCACTCGACACAGGGCTTGCACTGTGTCCAGATTAGGTCGCTGCCCGTGTCGACGATGGCGGAGAAGGCAACAGACGGAGTGCCAATGGCGAGGTCCATGAGGAACTCGCCGTTGCCGGCATGGACCGGGGATCGGATGTTGTTGGTCGACGCAGACGAAGCGGCAAGGCTGGACGTGTTTGCTTGCAGGCCGGTAAGCCTGGCCATCCTGTGGTGGCTCCTAAGCGCTGCTCGCTGGATGCGCTCAAATTTGGTGAGATTGTGACCGGAATCGACATGGGTGAGCTCGACTCGAAAGCATCGAGACGAGGAAGACGCCGGAGAAGCGACGGCTAAGAGAAGGGTCAGTAGAAGCAGAGGCATGATTGATCTCCCCAGATGAAGATGAAGAAGATGGAGGAAGTTGGCTTAGGTAACTTGTTTATATATTGTGAGTTGAATTGAGTTTGAGAGGATTCAATTCTTTCGTCAGGTGATAAGGAGTCTACTGGTCTCAACTTCCATTGGAAAATGAGTGTTTGTGAGGTGTCATTTAGGTTTACACTGGTGTGAGGTATTTGTTCGTTGAACCTATTTAATGAATTAATATTATTGATAATGGACTCATTGGGATTTGATTCAACGGTAAAGAACCAAATTTATTTGTTTGTGAAAGTTTTTTGATAATGTTTGGAATATTGAGACACCTGATCCCAAACTGATACTAGTACAATTTGTATACCGCTAAGATAGAATTTTGATAACAAACACCAATAATTGCTATAATCATTTAACTAAAGAAATTAATGATAGTTTTATTTATTTATTTATTTGTTAATTTTTTTGTGGTAAATAGAAAGGATAGTTTTATGCTAACTAATGGTAAGTATATTGCCATACTAGATTTATTTTGATGTTCATGTTGAAGTTTGTGAAAAATAAGAATAATAGAGTTAAATAAAATAAAATATGTCAAGGATTTTTTCCAGTGCACCAAAACTCTAAAGTTATATTTTAGGTTAAGAATTATAATCTTATATCCAATACGTCCCCACAAGTTGAGCAACTTTCATTGGTCGTAACTGAAACTCAAGCGGCTTATTTTCTTCTTGAAAAATCAGCCTTCAAAATTACCTAGATAGTAAATTTGATACCATGTGAAAAGTCTTCAAGGTTGTGTTAGAATTAAGAGTTAGGGAAAATTGTATCAAGGTTCCAAAAGCCAAAACTTCATGTGACGGGGCCCCCCATACTTTTTCCCATGTGCTTCAGCCCTAAACAGTGTCCCAATTTGTGCTGCACCCCTTTTCTTATCATCATTACATGCCAACTAAGCATGGAGAGAGAGAAAGAAACAAAAAACCCTAAAATACCCTTATCTCCTTCTTCCTCCTCTCCTTCTCTCATAACCCATCTCCTTCCTTTTCTCTTCATCTAGTCATCCACAAGAGCTGATCTTTCTCCGACGATTGATTCGATGCAAGGAGTCGGCACTTGATTGGACCACGATGAGTTTCTGTCCAATGAAAAGCTCGCATCGGCCAGCGACGTTGATGGCCCGTTGGGCCCCAGCGGGAGTACCGAACTGGCAGAAAGCGTGAGGGGTGACGGGGACCCACGAAGAGTTAGTGGGCTTTTTGCTTGTGGGCTTAGGGTTTGGGAATTCGAAATCGGGGTAGGAATCAGGAGGACTTGAGGAGGATTTCAAGCGGGATCGCCAAATGACGCAGTTGAGGGATTTTTCGAGGGAAAGGTGGAGACTTTGGGCCGTGGTCTGGGAGTCGAAGCTAGTGATGCTGACTTGGGTGATGACTTTGTCTTTGTGGTGGGCTTGGGCTTGGGATTTGGAGCTAGAGTCCAGAGAGCCCATTGGAGAAATCAAGAATTTGGAGGAGGAAGAAGAAAGGAGAAGGGGGAAATTGACATAGAGAGAGTGTGAGTGGAATTTGGAACGGGTGTGAGTAATAAATGAAGCGGAGAACTAGACTTTTAAGTTTGGTTGTTGTTGGATTAACATGAATAAAAATAGACTTAACACGAACCATGTTAGACTTAACACGAACCTGGTTGGACTTAACACGAACCTGGTTAGATTGAGATACTAACCAGGTTCGCGTTAAGTCTAATCTGGTTCATGTTAAGTCCAACCTGGTTCATGAAAGTGGACTTAACACGAACCAAAGTGGACCTAACACAAATAAAACTGGACTTAACACGAACCAGGTTCATGTTAAGTCTAACCTGGTTCGTGTTAAATCTAACCAGGTTCGTGTTAAGTCTAACCTGGTTCGTGTTAAGTCTAACCTAGTTCGTGTTAAGTCTAAGCAGGTTCGTGTTAAGTCTAACCTGGTTCGTGTTAAGTCTATTTTAATTCATGGTAAGTCCAAACTGGTTCGTGATTAAGTCTAACCTGGTTCGTGTTAAGTCTAACCTGGTTCATGAAAGTGGACTTAACACGAGCCAAAGTGGACCTAACACGAATGAAACTGGACTTAACACGAACCAGATTAGACTTAACACGAACCAGGTTGGACTTAACATGAATTAAAATAGACTTAAAATGAACCAAGTTAGACTTAACACGAACTAGGTTAGACTTAACACGAACCTGGTTAGACTTAACATGAACCAAGTTAGACTTAACATAAACCAAGTTAGACTTAACATGAGCCAGGTTAGACTTAACATGAACCTGGTTCGTGTTAAGTTCAGTTTCATTCGTATTAGGTCCACTTTGGTTCGTGTTAAGTCCACTTTTAACATTGAATTTCCTATAGAATGGCACCCATTTTCTAGCAAATTGACAGGTTTCTGATAGAGTTTCAAGGGTCAGCATCGCCGCCCCATCATCTGAGACATAACATGTTAACCTATCTGTCGGATAGTCCACGGCCAGAATCGAGAGCACGATATTTGATATGACAAGAGGTGACTCTTTCATAGGGTTTGGGATATTAA
Source organism: Asparagus setaceus (assembly GCA_012295165.1). Taxonomy (NCBI): domain Eukaryota; kingdom Viridiplantae; phylum Streptophyta; class Magnoliopsida; order Asparagales; family Asparagaceae; genus Asparagus; species Asparagus setaceus. Next base: position 26,808,031 of record CM022709.1, on the reverse strand, counting down.
CAAACACATCAATGGGGGCAAGCTGACATTCTTTTCCTGGATAGTTGTATCTGTAAATATAAGTAATCCATAGTAAAACTTGTAAACAAGATCCATTACATTGCTCTAAAACCAAATAGAGGATGTGTTTTGCCTCAAACATAAACGTTTGGATAGGTTTCCCTGTGAATAGGTTGCAATTTTGGAAGCTGGTCCAAAAGCCAAGATAGGGAAAACCAGGCTTCACATATTATTGAAGTCAACCAAAGCCCATAAGCATTTGCAACAGGATTAAGCAGTCGATACCGAAAGAAAAATGCTAGTGCTACAAGGCGAATGAGAACTACAGCTCTGTAGGGATTAATCCTTGAGGAGGGAATATGCACTTTTCTTGACAGAGGCTGGCGGCTTTCTTCATCCCTATCGAATGGAACATAATTACAAGTTTAAAAGCATAAATAATGGTACAAAGGAAATTAATAATCATGACTTCTATATGAATCAGAAATTTTGCTTTCCGATATGCTTCCGACGAACTGAATAAATTTTCATCAGCAGCACCAATTTGGATTAGAAGAGAGGAGGAAAAGGGAGCCATGACCATTAGATCTAGAGAAAATTGAATGGAGAAGATAAGGGTATTTTAGAATTTTTTATTTCTTTCTCTCTCTCTCCATGCTTAGTTGGCATGTAATGATGACTAAAAAAGGGGTGGGGCACAAATTGAGACACTGTTTAGGGCTAAAGCACATGGGAAAAAGTATGGGGGGCCTGTCACATGAAGTTTTGATTTTTGGGGCCTTGACACAATTTTCTCTAAGAGTTATTACCTTATTTTATAACAAAATAAAATAAAATAAAATAAAATAACGGATTTTCACAAGAATATTTGTGGGGTTTGCTAGTTCGTTGTGACAAGGCACGAGAAACTAGAAAGTGGAGAATAAAGTAACGAATAAAAATCAAGGGTTTGTTGAGCTGCTTATCGGACAAAATAAGTTATCATAGGAGGTTGGAAGAAGGAAATTAAGCCTTTGTTTCCATTGCAAGTTAGCGTTTTAGAAATGATGATGATGAGGTCGATAAAGAAGGGTGGGTGTTAGATTTGGTTGAGGTTTGGTAAGAAATTGCGTGTATTAGCTGCCCTTGGGAGGAGACTCAGCATGAAACATCAACAACCAGAGAAAGGAACGTCCCGCCTAGCAATTCTAAAAATTGCCCCACCATTGTCACAAATAATAGCTAGGTTAAATTACACTAAACTCCCAAGAACTTTCAGCGTTTTGTAGTAAGCTCTTATAACTTTCAGAATCATGCTAAACCCTCAATAACTTTGAAATTACAAAAGAAAAATTCCAATAAGTTTTCTCATTTTGCAGATAACCCTATAAATTAGGAGCAGAAAACAACATGAAAAACATTTTGCAGGATAATTTTAGCAAAAACTAACAATACAATTAAGATTCGAGACTCCAACCTAGACATGAGCAAAGAGTAGAATGCATAAAAAAAGACAAAGAGATTTTTGTTTTTTGGGTTCAAAATATTTAAAAATGTCATAATGAAAGGGTTTTTATATATATTAATTTAAGGAATATTCTGGACTTTAAATGATGTGTGTTGCACGTGTCATGTAAAAGATAACGGTGTTAACTTTGGTAGTTTTCTACTTAATTTATTTTTAATACGATTTTGAAAATTATTGGTTGTTTACTACAAAATGCTAAAAATTCCCGGGGGTTAAGTGTAATTTACCCTTATAATTACTATGCTAAATCTGAGTTTGCTTTTTCAAATTTAACCCAAGAACATGAAATATGGTCCAATGAGGAGCATGTTTGTAATTATATATATAGAGAAAAGAATGATACTGTTCACAATAAATAGTACATGCGTGTTATTGTTTATTGATGAACAGTACCCTCTAAAGTTGGGGTTTTTTTAAAGATAGGGCTTTTTTATTGAGGTTCAACAAAGATGTAGTAAATAAGCGATGTAAAAATCAAGATGTTTAAGCCGTGGAAGATGTTGTCATAGCTAAGATCGAGTAGGCTCTGATACCATGTAGAGAAAATAGAGAGGGTAAAAGATCATTATTCATCTAAGTCTAACCTTTCTTAAATAGAGATTAGGTGATATTATATAATAGGCATGAGATAAATTCTTATCCAATCTTATCTCATAATATCTCAACAATATCTCCTAAATCTAAATATGAATAATATTTAATAGTATAATATGCTGATATGACATGCAAATACAAAAAAGATATGATACATTATGAACATGGGATACAATGGCGAATCTAGGATTTTATCACAATGATGTCTGCGTATAACTTAGTGGTGCCATAGTTAGAAAATAAAAGTAAAAGTTGGCAATCCAATAATATCTCGTGGCACTAGTTCAGAGCAGTTTTAATTAATTTACATAGAAAATTAGAAATTATGCCCTTGTTATCTTATTGGGGGTAGGTATTTCACCATGAGGCTGTTAGTAATCGATGCTTACGTCGTCTGGCTTCCAGCTGGCTGCCGGAATAGGTGTTTCATAACCAGTAGTTAGTTCAATGTTGTTGTAGTCTACCTTATTTGGGTTCAAGCCCAAGGATTCCGGTGTAACAAGAGCTTGCGTGCCTCCTTTAAAACTCTGCGGCTCCGTTTGGCAACAGGTTAGTAGAGAGGTTAAGGAAATTTAACCCTTTGTTAACCATCTAAACAACAAAAATGTGCAAAGATTAAACAAAGCTGCATGTGACCAATGCCCCCTAGTTAACCCCTCATTTGGCAGGTTAACAACCCCGTATGAGGAGGTGGAGTAAATTTTTACTATGCCTCCTCACTTAGAAAAGTGAAAGAAGTTACTAAAAAAAAACTAACAGCTAGCATAGTAATTGAATAGAGTGAAGCTTTGTTGGAGAAATAGTATTTGGAAAGATATTGTTATACCCTAAAAAAATATTCTATGTGCCGCGTCACCACACTCATACCCCCATGTGCTTGACACGTGAGTGATAAGGAAGAAATGACCATGATCTCTCCTCCCCTAAAGAGCTTGGGAGTAGCATCCCAGCGAGGAAAGCTCAAGAAAATTCAAACTTGGGAACCCGAGCTCCTCTTGATATAAATGGGTTCTTTTTGTGATGAAACTATTAGTAAGAGGAATGATATTCCTCTGTAAACATGTCTAACATCTGCACTATTCCCCTTTTAATAAATAAAGTACAATGGCTGAAGCATAAACTTTGCCTTATTCAGATCAATCTAGCGGTGACACACGTCACCTCTCTCTCTCTCTTCATGTCCTATCATAATCGTATAACTCTCTATTTAAGGGATGAACAGTGATAACTTTTCCTAACATAACTCTCTCTAGGGTTTTGGCTGTAGTTACTATTTCCTTTTATATCTTTAGAAGGATCTTAACTTAGGCATTGGAGGGCATAATTGAGCCCCCAACCAGGGATCACTTTGGCGTCGCCTAACGAGATGTTGAGTGTGAAGGCTAAGGAGAAGGAGAACTCAAGCTAAAGCAGATCTTATTGGAGGCCCAGTTTCCCTTATTCAATACCCTTAACTAGAGAAATAATCTACGAGAAATTTAATGTGTAACAACAGATGGCACCGTCCATGGTAAACCACTCCGATAAGACCTCGTGATGATGGCCGAAGAGTCTTGTTCTAATCCTAACTTTTCGCCCAACACTAATGGGGTAAAATTCTCCCAACTCGAATTTTGATGACAGGTTTCGTGGCCAGAATAAGATATTCTCAAACTTGAATGCGTGGTAGAAAAAATGACAAGCCACTATGGCATCGGGCTCATCCTATCTCCCTAGTTCAACCTCTTAATGCTGATACCAGCAAGAGCTCAAGTCAGGAGCTAACCCGAGTTTGTAGAACTCCTCAATCCCTAACTCCTTGAACACCAGCTCCACCCTCCTAAAGTACCGAATAAACCCCTAACATACCTCCACAAAGAGCTCCCCCACATGGGGAATGCCCTCATCCTTCCAGGGTTCACTCAGACCCAGCATCCTTCAGTGGATTTACTTCGTGGCCACCCCTAATGGCACACCCACCCTTCGCTAATGCCTATTTGGGTCCAACCCCAACCTCGATGATGTCCCCAAGTTGGAGGCTGAACCAAGACACGAGCCGTATGTTTCTTCTCATGTCTAAGATGCTCTCACCAACGCGATTAAAGGAAACAACCCACTGTTTGATAAGATCATGGCAACGATGGCACCAAGACTCAAAATCCCATCTAGGACAGTGTACAAAGGCCTTGGGGATCTTGAACATCATCTACGAAATTATAAAATAGCTATGCAGCTATTAGATGCTCCCGCTGCAATGATGTGCAAACCATTCCCGAACACACTATCTGGTCAAGCTAAGGCTTCGTATAATGCCTTACCTAGAAATTATATACATTGCTTGTAGCAACTTGGACATTTGTTTATCCAACAATTTCTGGCAGAAACAAGGAAACCTAGTGGTAACCTTACTTCGGGTCAAGCATCGCCCCAAAGAATCGGTCTCAGACTACATTAAGTGTTTCTAAGCCCATGGGTTTAGAAGTACATGACCCTAAAGATATCATAGCCATATCGGCCATCATGGATTGAATCAAAGACAAAGGCTTCACTAAGAAATTATTAGATAATACTCCATCAATAAATTCATGACTAGAGCTCATCAACAAATGGATGTCGAAGAGTGACTCAAAGGTAAATGAGCCAAAGTTGAAAAGGCTGAGCCAGAGATCAAACCAAATTACTGAGATTGAAGGAATAGAAAAGGTGATAGAAATAAAAAGAGAAGGAGTCCCGACCATAGAAACTCTCATTTGACACCTCTAACACCTCTTACGCCCAAGTGTTAAACCAGATACAGAGGGAAAGGTACTTAAACAAATCTCCTATACACCTCCTTTGTAATCCTAACCGAAGAAGTCCAAAGTGTACCGCCTACCATAGAGACCATGGGCACACCACTGAATAACGCAAGGACCCAAGAGGAATTGTAAGGACCCTAACTCCCCTCGAATTATCTTCAACCATAGATCTCAATCGGATAATTTTGAACCCTTCAATTTTGTTGAAACCTAGATTTATGTCACATGTCAAATCCTTTATTCAAGTGAAAGGTCACAGTTGTTATTTTTATCTCCCTTTAAAAATTAAGTTAGGGTTTTCCAAGTTGTTTATTTTGAGTTTTCATAAGAGCTTGGACTTTAAGAGAGATAATGAGCTTTAATGCATATTATCTTATTGTAACCCACAACCCATCTCGTAATACCTCATATAAAAAATAACATTTTCTCTCCCTCAAAAATAAGGGCTGAGGTTTTGGAGAGCATGGAGGCTAAGAGAAGAAAGATCTACACCCAAAGGAAAGTGTTTTTGCTTGCTAAATTGATTATTTTAAAATTCTAATTCATGGGTCACTTAGATCTTGTTAATCTCTATTTTTTCAACTAAGAAAAGTTTAATTTTGATTACTTTCCAAATTCATGGATTTGGATCAAGGGGAGGATTTCTCTAAGAGGTGGATCTCAATCGATTATCTCTTTCAAGAAGAAGGATCCAATGTTATAGATATATGATAAATTTACAATATTTAGTCTTTATTTCATGATTTGAGGTATTTTTAATGGATTTTTATGTGTTTTGAGATCTCTACATTCTTTTGATGGTTTTAGATTGAAATGAGTAGTTTGGATAAGGGGTTGTCCTCATTTTTTTGTTTGGATTGTGAGCCCCCAAGCTGTAATGGTAGATTGATGAATACTTAATATTTTGTAGTGTAAATTAGCGAAATAGTTTCTTTTTGGCAGTACAAAACTTGCATAGAAGTTGGTTTTTAATTTGGTTTTGAATCGAATGAGTATTTGGTCAAAATCATTTTGGGAATCATGGTTTTCAGCACGAGTGCACGCGCTCGACCTGATGAGCGTACGTGCTCAGTGAAATCCAAAAAGGAGAATGTTTTACAGTGTTTGAGCACACACGCCCAAGCAATGAGCACACGTGCTCAAGCAGGTCTTTTAAAAATTATATTTCTTTTAGTTTTTTTTTCTCAGTCTACTGTTAGAACTTAGCTGGTGTGGCACCAGGGTGAGCATACGCACCCAACCTCCGAGTGCACATGCTCAGCACTAAGAAAATAGATTCTTTTAATTTTGAAATTTTGATACATTTTTTCGTACTTCTTAGGTTTTCTTGCATAGATTATGATATTAGTTATGCAATAAAACTTATTCTTGTCATCTTGAGATAAAGTAGTTGATATGTTAGTCACTTGACTATAGCTCTATGTCTATGTTATTATATGATCTTGCCACATTATGTTATTCTATACTTTGACCTATTCATTGACATTATGCATGTTGGTCTAGGTTATACCTTCGACCTTTTTCTCCTCAGTACATTATCATGAGACTTGGCGCTAGGGATATGCATGATTAAGATATGGTATATACATGATGGTAACGATTGCCTATGTTTAGATACTGAGCTTTTCCTTTGTGCCACTAAATCTAGAACGTTCTCTATTTTAAAATCAAGAAAGTTCTTGGTTTGGGATACATTGCGACTGTGAGTGGAGGCTCATGATTCTCTACCACCAAAAACTTGATCAAATATAAAACATGATAAACTAAGAAAGAGAAATCAAAAAAGAGATCAAGTATCCGCGTGTATCAAGTCATTATTATTTGCTTCGGTATTTGCCTGGCTTATTTGATTTGCTTTGGTAACCTCGTCGGAGAGGGCAACCACGAGATGGATGTCCTCTATGGATTCAAACCTAGTGCATAACATATCATGTATAACCAAGTAATGAAAATGTTCATGTAGATTATTTAACGAGAGTGATTTAAACATCTCATAGATAATTTGTGGCCTGGGATTGTGTTTGAGTGCTAGTGCTAGATGAGTATGTACACACAAACTAAGTGAGAATTTAAGTAATGTTCCTAGTGGGTACACCAAAGATACATTATCCCGTGAGAGTTTTCCCTAAATAAGATTAAGTAAAAGCTAATTAGTTAGATGCACACACTACCTTTGCATCACACTCCAAGAGCTAGGTGCTCTCTCGTTGTTATCTCTGTGTTGATATTGTTCTAATTATCTACGTTTGTCTATTCTGTGCTCTGGATATTGTGAGATGCATGTTCTTTTCATGAAAGCAATCTAAGTGATACAGTTATATAGTCTTTCTTATGCTATTAATGATACACATTACATGTGCACAAACCATCCATCATTCTAACACGTGCTAGATGGCTTTCTAACCATCCTAGCTTACACACTAATGGCGAACCTAGACCTTCCACCCCTGCTTTCAAGCACATCGAAACCTAATGATCTTTAGTAGATGGAGTTCTTTTCAACTAGCTTGCCTATTAGTTATTTAGTTCTGTTTTAGCCTTTTTACTAAACCTTGTTATTTATGTTCATCTTTTTGGTGCTATGTAGTGATGCTGATATACTTGACAGTTGTCATAGTTGTTTCAGATTTATGAGGCTGTGTGGCCTAGAGTTGTAAATATTGATATTATCTCTTATGTAATTCGTTATTTGTGGACTTGTTGATATTTACTGAGTATCTTGCTTCAGCTATGTATTTCTATGGAATTCTTGCTTATGTCGTATATCAGTTCCTCGTACTTTCTTGTATGATTTTGTGATTCTTTTCTATGTATGGTAAATCAGATATATATACTGATCATTGATATAGGCTTAAGTATATACTTTTGTGTGGTATTTGGCCCAATTGTATATGCTGCCAAGCCTAGTCATGTGCCCATCAGGTGCTTCTGGGACATGGGATGTGATAAGGTTTTGTTTGGTATCAGAGCCTAAGGTTTATCGTTACATACATTCCAATAGCATAAAAATATTTTGCAAAAATTTATATATTTCCTTTCATTTGACACTAAATCCTTTGATTCTGTTGCCTTTGATTCTTATCTGAGTCGTCGCATTGTATTGCATCATCAGTTCCTTAGTGAGCCTCGCATTCCGTATGTTTTTGTAGAGCTTTGGTTGGACTATCAAGATGGGTTGTAGCTTAGCAATCGTCAATCGAGAGTGTAAGCGGTGTCTATAACTTCCTATTCATGGAAGATATTGAGCCAATCCCATACCTTTCACGAGACCATAAATTGCCAATGGCTAGTCGTTAGCTTCCGTCTACCTCAGCATACACCTTTTGAGATTGATGGAGGTAGTAGGAGTTTAGATTCAACAAAGTATCGAACCGTAGCTACTGGGATTCTAGCTACAATGGAGGCGAAGAAGTCAGTGGAGGAGAGACCCATTCCACCTATAGTGAGGGAGTTTATGGACGTCTTTCCCGAGAAGTTGCCAGGACTACCACCACCTCGTATCACAGAGTTAACCATCGATGTAGTATAGGGCACAACATCGATATCCAAACTGTCATATTGAATGGCCTAAAAAGAGTTGGAGGAGCTCAAGGAATAGTTGGAGGACTACCGGAGGAAGGGATTTATACATCCTACTTGTTAACCATGGGTAGCACCAATTTTATGGTAAGGAAGAAGGATGGAAGCAGACGTATGTGTGTAGATTACAGGGAGTTAAATCGGGTGACCATTAACAATAAGTGTCTGAGTCCTTGGATCAATGATCTATTTGATCAGTTAGGAGTAGTGACTGTGTATTCCAAGTTAGATCTAAGGTCTTGATATCATCAACACCGCCGAAAGAAGGAGGACATACCCAAGACTGCTTTCTAATGACACAAGAATATTAGTTTGACTATATCTTCATTAAGGCCATTAATTTAATTTATTTTGTTCACAAATAAGCGTTAGCATGAACCCTAATTAAGTATGGTTTAAACCCTAGTTAAAAATTATCCCAAAATGTCATTATACCATTCTAAAACCATATATAATTTTATTTTGAATATTTTTGTGCTGCCATAATAGAGAGGAGGAGTTATTCACATAACCCCTCATTGTTTGCACTATTTCAAGATTCCTAGGCACTTGGGCTTGCCTATTTAAACACTCAACCTCTCCACCCCACCCCCCCCCCTCGCTCCCCTCCCCCCTCTCCTTCCTCTTTCCACTAGCCAAGACCACAGCCCTTACTTCTCTAAAATTCCACAATTTTTCCATCTCTCAAGTCTCATTTCTCTAGCAAGAAGGAGGAATTAGGTCAAGGATCTAGTAGGACTGATATTGAAGGACTAGGAGGGTTTCTTTGAGCACCATTTGGTATACTTTAATCCTACACTAATTTGATGATCCTTTAGCAGTGTAGATCTAATTTGCCTTGATGAATTATTATTTTAAGCTTGCATGTGCAATAGTAGCTCAATTCATTCTTGCATGTAGGGTTAGAGCAAATATTGGTTCATGCATGTCAACAAATAGGGATAAAACTGTGATCTTTGTATCTATGAACATGGAGCGTATAATTATTACTTGTTTTTAGACCTCTTATGATAAATTGGTGGTGGTCTTACTCTTGATTAGTGAATACATGGCTTGCATGTCGATTTTCTAAACTAAAGTTCGTGCAAAAATTTTTCTAGCAAAACCCTCTTGTAGTAACTCGAGCATAACTCTCTCTATACATCTCTATTTCTAAAAATGTTTCTTGTTTTAGTAACTAGACTCAATTATTTATCTTTTAAATCTAATTTGGGATAATATGTATGTAAATTGCTATTTTGATCCATGGTTATATTCAATACATGTGTCCTAAACAGACAGCTTGACCCTGTAGAGTCAAAAAAGTTTTGTTTGATTGACTTTGAGAAAAAGATTACAATCACACTCTCTCGATTACAGAGGAAGAGGAGGTTGATTTGACTCCTCTTTTGTATGGGTTCTTGGTGGCGAAAGAAGGCTTCACTCAATGCTCACGAGATCCGCTTTCCGCTGACGATCAGCACAAGGTTGTTGATGATTGATGAGGAACTCAATCTCTCTGCCGCGCAAGTCCTTGGGTTTTCAAAAGTTCAAAAGTCCCTTCCTAATAGCTGCTCACGGCTATTTATTGGGCTTTAAGCATGTAACCATCATGCTAAAATTGTGGAAACGTGGGTTAGTGGGTATAACTGATGCCCACCATTTAACCCACGTGGTTATCGTGGCTTTAGTGGCCTTCGTGGTCGTTGGCTTTGCTGTTATGGCGAAGCTTCGAGCTTCGTTAAATGACGAGATTCGCTCTTCATTGACTGGCTGAACCGAGGTTCGCTACTCGGGTGAACTTCGGTTTGATAACGAAGCCACGCGGGCTTAACCTCTACCGGATGCATTTATGCATTTTGGTTGGATAACGAAGCCACCGTAGGTGAACCTCGTATGAAATGGTTGGGTTTTAAGCTTCACGCTGACGAATCTCGCTGAATGTCGAGGCTCACTATCGTAGGCCAACCTCGCTGAATGTCGAGGTTCATCGCTGTAGGCGAACCTCGGTTAAATGGCGAGGTTCATCGCTGTAGGCGAACCTCGCTGAATGGCGAGGTTCATCGCTGCACGCCAACCTCGCTGAATGGCGAGGTTCATCGCCGTAGGCTAACCTCGCTGAATGGCGAGGTTCACCGCCAACCGAGGTTCATCGCTGTAGGCGAACCTCGCTGAATGGCGCAGGTTCATCGCTGCACGCCAACCTCGCTGAATGGCGCAGGTTCATCGCTGTAGGCGAACCTCGGTTGAATGGCGAGGTTCATCGCTGCACGCCAACCTCGCTGAATGGCGAGGTTCATCGCTGTAGGCGAACCTCGGTTGAATGGCGAGGTTCACCGCCAACCGAGGTTCATCGCCGTAGGCTAACCTCGCCTCAAGGGAGAGCTTGCTGCTTGGGCTAACCTCGCCCGACAAGAGGGTTTATTTGCTTGGCGGACCTCGCCTCAATGGAGAACTTCACAACTTTGATGTTGTGGACGAGCCTCGCCAAACTTTGATCTTGTAGGCGAGCCTCGTCAAACTTAAGTGTTGTGGGCTAATCTCATCATATATTTGTTGAGCCGTTTCGTGTGAGCCTCGCTACAATTGAACTCCGCCTTGTGCGAACCTCAGACAGGCCGAGCCTCGCCTTTGAACGAAGTTTTGTTTTGAAGTTTATATGGTCCACCGCCTACCAAATGAGCCTCGCCTTGAAGCTTTAACAACTAGGGTGCTCGTGGACCTCGCCTAGAGGATTTTTGATCGCCTACAAGACCCCCTTCAAAGTTTTCAGACTTGAATCAGGTTGTGTGGGGTCTGGAATACTTTGAATTTTTCTAACAGCTATTGGCGAACTTCGCACTCCAACCTCGCCAGGAGTTCAGATATGAGGGCAAGGCCACGAACTTCGCACTCACCGACCCTTGGCGTTTCGTTTCCGATTTCTCTTTAGATCCGCATCCACGTGGCAAATTAGGGATTAGACCCCTTTCGAGTGACTTGTCACATCCCCAGATCTCGTCCGCAGATCTCGCATTGATGATCACGTGAGAGATCTGGGCCGTATATCTCGGCCGTCAGTTGGGTTCTTCGAGGCGTCGTATATATGACAGCGAAAGGCCGCAGAAAACCCCCCACTGCTCATCTTCCTCAAGCCACCAATCTAGATCGCCGAAACCTTCTTTGACGCCAAGCAATGGCCCCAAAATCGCCGGGTAAAGGCAAAGCCCGCTGGGACTTCGCTCGCTTCACCGCCCGCCACAGTAAAAGGCGAAGAGCATCGCCGCCAAAACATGACTTTTAAGATCCGCCAGAGTTAATTTTACGACTTGATTTTCACTCGAGATGAGATTGCTCTCCAAGATCATATCTTTCTAATCAGCCGTTTTGATGAGGCTTGCCTCGTTTGGCTTGATAAACCTCATCGAGGTTCTGATCTCCCGCATCCCCATAGGGTCTGTTTTGAAACTTCGCTTTGTTTGGCGAGGTTTGATTATTTTAGATGAAGCTCGCTTCGGCGAAGTCTCGCCTTTTGAATGATGAGCCTTGTTTAGCGAGGCTCGCTTTCTTGTTTGGTGAGTCTCGCTTGGCGCAGGCTCGCTTTCTCGAGAGATGAGTCTCGCTTGCAGGCTCGCTTGTTTGGTGAGTCTCGCTTGGCGCAGGCTCGCTCGAGAGATGAGTCTCGCTTGGCGAGGCTCGCTTTCTCGAGAGATGAGTCTCGCTTGGCGAGGCTCGCTTGTTTGGTGAGTCTCGCTTGCAGGCTCGCTCGAGAGATGAGTCTCGCTTGGCGAGGCTCGCTCGAAAGATGAGTCTCGCTTGGCGCAGGCTCGCTCGAGAGATGAGTCTCGCTTGGCGAGGCTCGTTTGTCTGGCGAAGTTAAGCCCATTGATGACGGTTCGCTCGCTTGACGAGGTTCGCTTCTTCTGAGTGACTTTGTCCTTTGAAGTGGCGATTTGACCCTCTCGAGACTAACTTCTTCTTCTCTTTTGTGTAGTTGAGCATCCTTCTACCCCCATTCCTCAACGGGTTCTTTTGGAGCAAATGGTGCTCAAGAGGCGTAACCCGATTTCTCTCCTCTCGTGAACGCTCTCGCATTTGCGACGTAATCAAGAGGAGTTGAGACTTCTTTACGAACCTTCAACATCCACCTTCAGCGCTGGATTACGGATGCCCTTTGGAGTCTCTGTTAACCGACCAAATCGCAAAGCCTGCTTTCGTTTGGAGATGATCTTGAAGATCGGATCTGTTGGACTTGGTTCGCATAAGTGGCTCCGAGTGGTAAACTCACGCTACATGTTCTTGCCCGAATGGAACGGGATTGCTCACCGACCTCCTTAAGAGCCGCTTCTAATCCTCTAAGATGAATTGGGATCTAACCCTACTCAAGATGGAGTGATGTGCGGTCACTTCTCGGGGTGGTGCAGGTGGACGCCATGGTCATCATGTAACCGGTCTACAACCCGGCTTTTCCGAGGGAGCTTCCCGTCATAATCACCGTCATGCCAACACCTTTGGTCGCCTTTCCATAAGGTGGAGGGGCACCGCCAAGGATTTCCGGACTCTGGTTGGTCTCGATGGGGTTCTTCGAATGGTGGCCTCGCATCACCAATACATTCTAGAAGAGTATCGTGATGAATTGGAGAGGTTTGGCCTTAGGGCTCCTATCGTGGCAACTCAACCGGGCTTGAGGAACAATTCTCAACAGTTCTTTGGGATTTTGGAATTGTATAACTCGATACTCATACCTTCTTCACTCCAGAGGGCGAATTGGGGATTGCCTTGCACGAGATGGCCGAGGTTTCTGGGCTACCTCATGGCAGGTATCCGTACGAGGAGTACATCCCGGGGTATAAAGAGCTGACGGATTTGGAAAAAGATCACCCCCAAGTAGTGGAGACCTATTGGGAAGTGATGTGCCACTATTATATTTGCACATGTAGGCCTGCCGTCTTGATAAGAAGGGGGAAAAGTTCATCAGCCATAATATTTGGGCCCACTACCTCTTTGAAGGGCTGGATGATAAGGAAGGTATTGTGGTGCCCCTGGGTCCTCTTGAGGCGGGTAAATTGTCACGGCTTGTGCTTGACAACCTTCCACTTTCTTATGTGACTTCCACAGACGAGCATGGCTTCCCGGCAGGGACGACGTTTGACACTTATATTTATCAGAGCGGGGAGCCGATTTCTTCCAAGGCGGTGCTAGCAGGCTACCTCATGTTGTGGCTTAAACATATCGCCGCCTCACGGCAGCCTTTGATTCATTAGGACTGAGGTGATTTTCCTTGTCGCTTGCTTAGCACACGGGCCAAGATGCACTTCTTCCTGCCATGATTGCCCGTATTCACTACGGATTGCGGCGTCTTTGCTATACCTTCTGCCATGGCGCTGAGAACCCAAGGGTGGAATTACCGTACGCCTATCTTATGGCGTGGTTCGTCATGCACTGCCCTACTCTCATGGGTACACCTTCTGCTCCTATAGAAGGACAAATCACTCCTTTCATCCAGAGGCTAGAGAACGCCGATTGACCAAACATTACATGGCTTCAGCGGGCGCCCGACTATAAGAGTTATTCTTTAACCTGCCTTCCTCATTTTCCCCGAGTCGCCTATGGACAAGCTTTGGTGGATGAACCTAATGCTCGTGGTTATACCACTTTGTCACTTGGTCGCTTCCTATGGCTCATGAGCATCCGTGGGGTATTTTATCTTCCGCTTCGTCCTATATGCGATTGAGCCTTATCTACCACAATAAACCGCCCGTCAATTCGGGTATGATCAACTGTACATTGGTAATCCCAGCTCGCCATAACCGACGGTTGTGGCTTAGTCGTGGGAGCGGGGCTTGATGCTTGGACCGTTCTTTGGCGGCCGCAGTGCTCGTTTTCTCTTCATAGCGAGACCCTCAATCCCGGACGACGCTCACAGATTGCAAGTGGCATTGCATGGCAAACGCCAAAATTCCGTGCTTCAACATCAACTCTTCTGGGCTACGATTGATTCGGGGCCGTTATAGGGAAGGCCAGACTTCAACGAGGAGCCGCATTCCGGGACTAAAGGAGTATTTGCACGCCGAGACGGATGCTGGAACTGCTAAACCCCAAGCTGGTGTGGAGCCCTCACGCCAATCCGCCCTCATGGGACCCGTGAGCCATCACGCCAACCCACCCCACATGAGACCCAAAGGATATAGATGAGGCTCTAGATGAGTACGGTAGCAACATGCCTTCTTCTGGCGGTGTTGAAGCAACTCCCGGTTGAACTCAGACGAGGCACCTAGAGATTTCGCTCCTTTTGGAGAACCATCGAATATATTCCAAGATCCTCTTGAAAGCTCTACCTCGCCCGGCCCGGTCTGTTGGGCCGTGCCCCAAGAAGCCCCCACACTTCGTGAGCCCGGAGGAAGCCAAGCTTTGTGCCAACAGATCAAGGATCTAAAGACCGTGGCCCCTCGGTCCAAGCGTGTAGTCAGCGGGTGAGGAGAGAAGCCTTGATTGAGCCGCCGCCACCAGCCCCATTATCAAGGTCCTCCGATGCCGCCGAGTATGCTTGATGATCTTTGAAGAGTCTCCGGTGGTCGCCGCCGCTTCGGGTCGAAATCAAGACCCAAGACGATACAGCAATCCCTACCGCGGTTGTGCCTGAGACTCCACTGGCTTTGACTGTCGCCACCACTCCTTCAATTGATGTCCTACCAATCCCGTCCTCGGCTTGTCCGTCGGGCTCAAATCCTTCTGCTGGTACCCCCTCTTCTTTTGACTTGTCGAAAGACTACGGGGTATCTATGATTCGTAATAATTTCCTCACCATCCTAAGAGAATCTCTGCTCAAGTGTTGGGCGTGGTGGGGACTTTCTTTGGAATCAAGGCTGTTTTGGAACCCTCCCGATGTGATGCGAGCTCGACTAACGCCAGCCTACGCCGCTTTACCAACCTATTTGGTAAAGGCAGACCCTTTTCAACAAATGGCGAGCGGCGTGACCGGTCTCTTCATTCTATGATTGAGGATCGTGCCATGCGGCTTAGAAGAATAAGAGATGATACTCAATTTGAGCTTCGACGCCAAGTACTCGAAAAGAAGCGAGTATTGATCGGCTTTTGAGGCGGCCGCGACTCGTATCTTGAAAAGAAAAGGGTTGCTAGCACCGAAGCGTAATCAACAACTCTGGTTGACTCCTTCGTGGTCGCACTCATTGACATTCGTGCAAAATTGGCGGAGGCGTAAAGTGGGCTAGCGGTACTCTTGAGAAACATCAAACTCGATAGCCCAATGTGCGCACACGAGGCCGTGGTGGAAGCCGAATCTAATGATCCGAAGGGCTAAGCCAGGAGCCAAATGCCCAGACTTTCGACAAATGATCTTCATAAACAGCGACGAGGAGATCAAAGTCGCCACAAGGAAACTATGGTCAAGATTGCTTCCGAGATCCGCCAAACTCTTGGGAACTTGTAATTCATGTATATCTTTAACTACATGATGAATAAAATTCCACTTTTTGTGTTCACTCAAAATTTTGTTGCGACTTTGCATTTGTAACTGGAATTTTTAGCAAACTCCCGACTATCAGCGGACTTGATATGTCTTTACCAGCTTGCCGCTTGAACTGACTAGCCATACTTTTCCCTCAAGATGATGAGTTTTCGAGGAGGTTCTTTTAGGCTTAATGCTAAAATCTCCTCTATCCTTAGCCGCTCAAGGCGCTGGATTAAAAGATAAAGGAAAATTGCCCAAGAGGTCATTAATAGGAATAAAATCATATGAGGATGATCAATCGCTCGCTGACATAAAAGTATAACGATTGTGATCAAAGAGTAACCGAAGTTGTTCAAAGGACATGAAAGTATAACAACAGGGATTACAAACGTAATCATTTAAAGGAATGATCATGTGGGAGTAGTCAAGTCGCTCATTGACATGAGAGTATAACGACTATGATTGGAATAAAGGTAAATTGCATGGTAGGCTACTACCAGAATAAGATAGTGTGAAAGTTGTGATCGAATCGCTCGCTGACATAAAAGTATAACGATCGCGGATCGAAAGTAATCAAGTTGTTGATGACATGAAAGTATAACAACAATGATTATGAACAAAGTCATTCAAGGGAATGACTCGTAGTTAACCGAAGTCGCTCAAAGGACATAAGAGTATAACGACTATAATTGGAATAGGAGTACATCGTGATAGTAGGCCACTATTCGGTGAGGGAGTTGATAGGGGTGTATCACTTGGTTAACCACTATCTAACATAAAGTCACTCAGACAAGAGACGGTATGAAAATGATCAGGTCGTTCAGTGACGTAGAAGTATAACGACTGTGATCGAAAATAATCACATTGTTCAATGGTGTGAAAGTATGACCACTGTGATCAACATGAAGACACATCATTCGATAAATCAAAATTAGGTGACAGCCGCTGTTCACGGGGAATTGAAAGATTGGCTCATCGTTGAGTAAGCCCATAAGGGATGACGAACATCATTCGGTATGAATAACAAACGTCGGAGAATTAGAATATTGGCGCATCACTTGGTAGGCCAAAGGTGGATATCGTAAAGATAAAATATTGACTTGGTAAGTCAATACTTAGAAACGATAAGATAATTGACTAGGGGTAATATTTCTTCAGAAACTTACCATTGATGGGCATCATGATTTTGTCGCCTTCTTGATTGGTTAGGCGGTACGCCCATTCGAGTAGACCGACTCCACTACTTAATGGTCCTTCCCATTTTGGTTCGAATTTCCCTTTCTTTTGGAATTCAAAATCATTGGCGTCGGACGGTGATGCAGGTCGCCTTCCTTGAAAATACGACATCGGACTTTCTTGTCAAATGCTTTAGAAATCCTGGTTCGGTACAACTCGATATGTTGTTGAGCCTGTAGTCGCTTTTCATCCAGCATTTCAAGTTCTTCAAGGCGTCGACGATGATTTTCTTCAGTCGTCATTCCAGTGTTTAATGCTATTCGTAGCGACGGAATTTGAATCTCCATCGGTAAAATAGCTTCACAACCATAAACTAAAGCATATGGGGTGGTACCGTTGGTGTTGCGAACCGTTGTACGGTAAGCCCACAAGCTTTGTCCCAACTTATCATCCCAATCCTTCTTATTTGAAGAGACCATCTTGGTAAGGATCTTGATGATCGTCTTATTAAAAGCTTCAGCTTGTCCGCTTGCCGCAGATAATAAGTCGTTGATGCTAAATTCGGATTCGAATTTATCACGTAATCGCGGAAAGCTGGATCGACAAATTGTGGACCATTGTCGGGACAACTGCCTTGGCACACCATATCGGTATATGACGGATGTTTGACAAATTTGATCACATCAGAGTCTTGACCATTCTCAATGGAATAGCTTCCGCCCATTTTGAGAAATAGTCGGTTATCGCCAATATGAAACAAAGGTCCTTTTGAAGAAGGTGGAGAGATGGGACCAACAATATCCATTCCCACGCTTCAAATGGCCAGACGGGTGGTAGGATGCAAGTATTCCGTGGTTGGTGAAGGTAATTAGCATGTATTTGGCATGCATGGCATCGCTTAGTGTGAGCCACGGCATCCCTTACCATTGTCGGCCAATAATAACCGAAGCCCACGCAGCCGATCCCATAATTTAGGTCCGGCCGGTGTGCTCCACAAACACCGCCATGAGCTTCTTTCAAGACTTGCTCGCTTCCTTAGTTGACAAACATCGGGCAAGAACCCATCATATGCCCTTCTATATAAAGTCGTAGTTGGGAATCATAGTAAAATCTTGATGCTCGCCGACGAATTGACTCTCTTTCTTTTATGTCTTCTGCAATATCCCATGCAAGACATAATCGATGATCGGAACCGCCAGCCTCGTGCTTCAAATGACTTAGGTTCGCTCTTCGATCGCTTGAATTGCAACGATATTTCGGTCGAAATAGTTGCCGACTAGACACACTAACCTCGCCGAGTAGCATTCTCGCAGCGAAGCCGCAAGAGACGCCAACAAGATCTCGCATAAGTATTTTGCAAACGGGTACATGATCAATGTAAAAGCTTTCAAAGGAGTCACTAAAGCTATGGCGGTGCATGATGAGGATAAGGTCCTCGTGCGACTTCATACTCTCCTCTTAGTTGCTTAACGATTAGGCTGTGAATCCCCAAATGCTTCAAGATGTTTCACACCTATATGTTTGGCTATGTCGAGACCAATCAATAACGCATTGTACTGCTACGCTATTGGTACATGGTTACGATAGCGACCACATTTCGTGGTATCCGTGGTTTTGGGAGATATCGATTACTACCCTCCGGCTACAACGGGGCGTCATGGGTCGCTCTCGGTTCACAAAGAACAACCGCCATACCTGCTCCTTAGAGACCGATTAGCTTCATAAGGTTCATCAGGCATGTCTTGATATAATTCGACTTTCCCTTTTAATGGGTGGTTAGCCATAAGATCACACACAGCTTGACCCTTCATCGCCTTCTGAGGTTTGAAGTGAATGTCGTACTGAGATAATAACAATGCCCATCTAGCCATTCGACCATTCAACGTGCCAGGCTGGGTCATGAATACCCGTATAGGGTCAATTTTGGATATGACATGTATAGTACGTCCCGCGAGATAGTGCCGCATCTTTTGGATGGCGAAGACCAAAGCCAAACATTCCTTCTGAATGGGAGGATATCGATATTCGGCCCCCGACAGCGTCCTACTGAGGTAATAGACCGCCTGTTCGTGGCCATTGTCATCGTCCTGTGCTAAAAGACTCGCCAACGATACTCAGAGCCGGATGTAAATCGAAGGGCTTTCCGATTTAGGTGCAACTAACACAGGGGGATTAGAAAGATATGTCTTGATCTCTTCGAATGCCTTCCGGCAATCTTCATCCCAAACGAACGATACACCTTTCTTCATGAGCTTCGAGAATGGTTGACATTTCCCCGATAAATTGGAAATGAATCTGCGAATGTAAGCCAAACGCCCTTGGAGACCACGAAGCTCCCTAAGGCTTCTAGGAGGTGGAAGTTCCTGGATAGCTTTGATCTTGTCCGGGTCGAGACGTATACCATCTGCTGTGACCACGAACCCTAGAAATTTGCCACTAGACATCCCTAAAAGACTTGGTTGTGTTCATCTTCACCGATGTGCCCGCATTATCTCAATGTTGTCTTCAAGTCATGCAAGTGATCACCTTTGTGACGACTCTTAACTACTAAATGCGTCTCGTAGCATTCCACCGCTTTTCGTAAATATTTTGGAAAATAGTGGTCATGGCACGCTGGTATGTAGCCCGCGTTCTTCAAGCCGAAGGCATAATCAGATAACAAGATATTCCGTGACGGTGTTCGAAAGCGTGCTTTTCGCCATCGATGCATTTTGATCCGATTGTACCGAGAAGCCATCCATAAAGACATCCTCTCGAATCCACATGTGTTGTCGATGATAATGTCCGTAATTGGTAGAGAGAAATCGTCTTTCGGACATGCGCATTTCGTCTCGGTAATCAACGCACGGTCGGATCTCGTCCGCTTTTCTTTACCACGGTACTATATTTGCTAACCGGTCGGGATCTTTGCACTTCGGATGAACCACCTTGATCATCTTCTCGATTTCTTTCTCGATGGCTTTCATGACCCGAGGGAAAATGCGTCGTTGTTGTTGTTTAACAGTTTAGCTCCCGGCTTAATGTTAAGGCGATGCATGGCCACTTGAGGGTCTAAACCGGCATATCTTCATAACTCCATGCTAAGACATCGATATATTCTGTACCAAAGCGATAAGGCTCTCCTTTTCTTCACCACAAACTATCGCTATGAATATGGGTTTTGGATTAGATTCGCCCCCATATTTATTTGGATTATTTTGTCATCGATGGGTGGTTCCGTTGTTCAAAGCGATGTTCCCATTGCATTCCCAAATGTTGACTCATTGATCTTCCAATAGCGTAAGAGATCATCTTCTTGGATCTCTATTGATCACCGAGGTCATATTGACCATCAAGGACTTAAATTCATGTCCTATACCGACGCCGTAATCCCGTGAAGTTGCTTCGTAAGATGAGTGATCCGACTCATCCTCGGCCATAACATGCCATGAGTACGGCGGCGACTCATATCCCAACCCTTTACGAAGTTTTATGATAGTAATCATCGGTATACGGGACATAAGCGGTCGGATCGGCGTTTTGATACCTTTTCCAGAAGTTTAGCCCTTCTTTGTGAAGGAAGTCATATCCCATTTTCTTCATCAGATGTTGCGCCGTCGGCGAGAAATATGAAAATTGGGGTTCTTTTTCTTTTGCTTGGGGTTGTTCCATCTCAGCTTGCAATGGTTTGTTGACCTGCCCAAAGATAATGTCTTTCTGACGATTATTCCGGACGGTATCACAAAAACCGCTTGTGAAGAATTAAAGTGCCTTTGAGTTGTCATAAATGACGATCGAATGGGCATGTGCAATGCGAGTTGACATACAACCGTGGAAGAATTTCGACATCAGTCAAGATGACTTTTAACACCGGTCGTAAGCTAAATCATAATTTTCATTAAAATCGACTATGTCGTCATCGGGATCATTGGATCGATTACAAAGGGTTTTACATCATTGAAAACAACACCTTGTTGGGACTCTATGTCGACTTCATTTCATTGTCATAGTCCTCGACCGTGGTTCATCGGTTTGGCCTTCCTCAAGGTAGTGGACGTAATCCGTAAAATAATTCTCCACACCTTTGAATGGTTGCCTTTCGCGACCAATATTTTAACCATCCCTTCTTCATCTACATACTTCATGCATTGATGCAACGAGACGGACGATCAAATTTTCATGGATCCGTGGTCCACCCAAGAGCAAATTGTAAGATGTATCCGCCGATGACATAGTGTAACATCCGCCTTCAAGTCTCCTATTTGGCATTTGAGTTTGATCTTGCCCAAGGGACGAGAATTTGTAGCATTGAAGCCGTAGATGGTAGTCCCGGTTGTTGCTAACCGGTGCAGCGGTATCCCAAGATGTTGTATAATTCTCAATGGGATGATACTCAATGCAGATCCCGGGTCAACTTGAGCTCGGTTGATTTGGACAGATCCGATATAGCCAGTGAAGTACAACGGCCTATCGTGCTTTGGGTTCTTCACTTGCATGTCCTCTGATGAAAAAGTAATGCAAGGTATTGGCCCTTTGAAGACTTGATGACATTGGGCACAAACTTCTGTTGTCCTTTCTGGGAAATGAGCGAGGAATGCTTCATTATCCGCCAACGCTTCTCGCAGAGCTTCTCTGGTAGATTGAGAGAGACGCAAGAGCTCAAATAAAGTAATTCTCACGGATGTTGGAGAGTTGGGCTAACACGCCGAACCGAAAGGAGCCTTCAAGTTTCGTGCATGTCTTTCCCGAAAGTGCTTTGTTGTAGCGGATCTCTCTTGTCTTGGACCCACCAACCGCTCCTTTGCTACTACATCGGCGCTACTCGGTACTCCCTTAGGAACTCTTTTCCGCCTCGAGTGGCCAACGCTGTATGTGACGGCGACCGGGCGGTTTGTTGCTCGGTAGAGTCATTGACTCGCCTTTTCCGCAGAAGTGGCGCATAAGACTTCCTTTCGACTTTGAAGAAGTCCATTGTTCATCTTGTGCTTCCCGCTGGAGATCAAAGTTCACAACTTTGGCTTCGCTGATGGATCGGTTTTACACCGCCCCGCACTTGAATTCGCAAAATCGCCAAATTGGAGGCGACCATGTTTCTGAGACACCTTCTTTTGATCCTCCCCAGAGTCATAACACTCGCTTCTAGCAAGACTTGATCTTGTCCTTCAATATATAACATGAGCCGTCGGATGGTGTACCATTCGATGGTACATGCAGTATTTTGGATCATCCGTCCTTGAAGCTTCCTCCGGCTTCTTTATTTCCGGAAGCGTGATCTTGTTCATTTTAAGTAAAGTTTTGAGGATTGGGATAACCTGGTCATCCTTAAAGTCATACTTCTTCGAGGGCGGTATCGAAGCGTTTGATTTACGCTTGAAGGATCTTGAAGTAGGTTGGGCTTCCTGACTAGAGTCTCCTTCCCTTCGATTGCTTTTGAGGAGTAAAATTATTCGTTACCCCTTTTTAGGACGAGAGTCCCGAGGCTCCTCGCCTCGATCCTCTTAATCATGTTTTCAACTTGTTCGCCTTTGCTCACCAATTCTTTCCAAGAGTATGCCTCAACCGCACCCATCTTAGAAAGTATGTTGATCGAGAGGTTGGCTCGCACATCCGATGAATGTCGCCTGAGGCCCGGTCCCGGAGTGCAAAGACAGATTCGAATCGCTGACTAACGTGGCCGACAGACTGCCTTTTTGCTTTTCGACCCGGCAAAGTGGCCATAGACACCTCGTCATCATCGAAAAATCGGGCCATAAAGAGTCTTTGCGATCTTTCCAAGAGTTGATAGAACTGTGCTCTAACCTTCGAACCACTCGGCGACTCCCTTAAGAGTGCTAATGAATAATCGGGTCATAATAGGATCATTACCCGCTATATGCCCGGTTGCGCTTGGAAGTAGTAGATGTGCCGTGACGGCTAACTTTTTCTCGCCGAACCGCACTGCATTAAGCGGCTTGAATTTGGAGGATATGGGACATCGCCCCATTCTATAGGATATGGCCTCGCCACCCCAGCTCCTTAGATTGTCCTTGAGTTTCGTGAGCATCCAGTTGCTTTTGGAAATCTCGCAATACATGATCTTGCTCTTTGTACGCTGGTTCGATTCTCGCCGGATGACATCGAATGGACATCGTGATTCCTCTCGTAGTCTTCTTGCTTCGATTTGATCCTCCTTCGTCCATCTTTTTCTTGCCCACAAGTTTCTCCATCATCATCTCTAAACGCCGATAGATTCTTGTTGTGCAAGAATAGTAGCTTGTTGCTCTTCTATTCTTCGTGTCATCTCTTCCTCTCGCTCGCCATGAGGACATCGGCCCGGTCACCGAAATCGTGTTGAAGGTTGAGGCGTAGCAATGCCGAGTTCTCATGTTCTTGAAATACCCCGACCAGCGGCTATAGTCAAACGGGATTGACGCCCGCATTTAAGACGGTGCTTCTATAGGCTTTGGCTATTGATTAACGCACTCGTAACCCCCGAGAATATTCGGGTCGACGACTCGGACTTCTGTTGGGGTCTTGCTCTGCCTCTCCCAACCATGTTGATAGTCACTCCATGACCATCGCGGGCTGCCGCTTTTATGGTGGAATCGCTTCGCCCGTTGACGGATCGACAACCGCCAAAACCGAAAGCCGATGCGCCGATGAACATTGGCGGCGCCGAAATAAGCTTCTCACAAAGAACAATGAGATTGCATATGACTAGCATCACGCTTATGCAGTGAGGTAATCACGAAGATCAATAGTGGGTGTACCCCAATTGATTCTCGAAGACGAGCCTCATATGAGAGAGGCTTCTGGATTGAGTTTGGCGAGCCCGGCGAGGTTGCCATTTCCTTTGATTTTGACGGCGAGGTTCGCCATTCAAACGAGGTTCGCCACTTGGACTAAGCGGATGAGGTTCGCCACTTGGACTAAGCGGATGAGGTTCGCCACTTGGACTAAGCGGATGAGGTTCGCCACTCAAGGGGACCTCACGATGTAGGCGCAGGTTCGCCATTCAAACGAGGTTCGTCACTCAAGGGGACCTCACGATGTAGGCGAGGTTCGCCACTTGGACGAGGCTCGTTCCTTTTTGAGGGGACCTCGCGTTGTAGGCGAGGTTCGCCGCTTGGGCGAGGCAGACGAGGTTCGCCACTTGGACTAGGCAGACGAGGTTCGCCACTTGGACTAGGCAGACGAGGTTCGCCACTTGGGCTAGGCTCGCAGCAGGAGCGACGTTCGTCTTGTAGACGAGGTTCGCAGTTGGGGCGACCTTCGTCTTGTTTTGAATGAACCCCCTGATGATGACGAGGTTCGTTTATTTTCTTCGGACGATAGTGGAATCCGTCCAACGAGACCAAAGCTCGAGCACGCCGGGCGAAGCTTGGTTCTCGTCACGACGTTGTCTGGCACGTCTCGAGAGTGGACCATTAGAAGGTCCGGTCTTCTCACAGGCAGAGCGAGGCTCGCCAGAAGCCAAAACTTGGCTAACATCATCCAAAGTGGACTTGGATTGCTTAACAACCCATTTCTTAGCCCGCTGGTTGACTTTTGAAGCCTTGTCTTTGAGAGACAGAGGCTGATTGTCGAGGTTCACTCGAGAGGATTCAGCAGAAGCCACGGGGGCTGAAGTCTCATCACGAGACTTCGGCGACACTAGCGTGTCTTCAGGGCTAGATGCCCGGAGGAAAGAAATTCCTCGTACTTACTTTGATCAAATTCGATGACCAAGGTTTGAACCTCGGTTCCAACCGCAACCTTGTCTCGATTGCGCCACCACCGGTTAATTGAATGAGCGGTTGCTCCCATCGTGGTCGCCATCTTCTGTAGAGTCGAAAAAGTTTTGTTTGATTGACTTTGAGAAAAAGATTACAATCACACTCTCTCGATTACAGAGGAAGAGGAGGTTGATTTGACTCCTCTTTTGTATGGGTTCTTGGTGGCGAAAGAAGGCTTCACTCAATGCTCACGTAGAGATCCGCTTTCCGTTGACGATCAGCACAAGGTTGTTGATGATTGATGAGGAACTCAATCTCTCCTGCGCGCAAGTGCTGGGTTTTCCAAAAGTTCAAAAGTCCCTTCCTAATAGCTGCTCACGGCTATTTATTGGGCTTTAAGCATGTAACCATCATGCTAAAATTGTGGAAACGTGGGTTAGTGGGTATAACTGATGCCCACCATTTAACCCACGTGGTTATCGTGGCTTTAGTGGCCTTCGTGGTCGTTGGCTTTGCTGTTATGGCGAGCTTCGAGCTTCGTTAAATGACGAAGCCGCCTTCATTGATCGGCCGAACCGAGGTTCGCTACCGTGAACTTCGGTTTGATAACGAAGCCACGCTGGCTTAACCTCGGCCGGATGCATTTATGCATTTTGGTTGGATAACGAAGCTCACCGTAGGTGAACCTCGTATGAAATGGTTGGGTTTTAAGCCCATTGCGTTGGCGAATCTCGGTTGAATGTCGAGGCTCACTATCGTAGGCGAACCTCGGTTAAATGTCGAGGTTCATCGCCGTAGGCGAACCTCGGTTAAATGGCGAGGTTCATCGCTGTAGGAGAACCTCGCTGAATGGCGAGGTTCATCGCTGCACGCCAACCTCTGCTGAATGGCGAGGTTCATCGCCGTAGGCGAACCTCGGTTGAATGGCGAGGTTCATCACTGCACGCCAACCTCTGCTGAATGGCGAGGTTCATCGCTGTAGGAGAACCTCGGTTGAATGGCGAGGTTCATCGCCGTAGGCGAACCTCGGTTGAATGGCGAGGTTCATCGCCGTAGGCTAACCTCGCTGAATGGCGAGGTTCACCGCCGAGGTTCATTGCCGTAGGCTAACCTCGCTGAATGGCGAGGTTCATCGCCGTAGGCTAACCTCGCCCGACAAGAGGGTTTCGCTGCTTGGCGGACCTCGTCGAATGGAGAACTTTGCCAACTTTGATGTTGTGGACGAGCCTCGCCAAACTTTGATATCAGAGGCGAGCCTCATCAAACTTAAGTGTTGTGGGCGAATCTCATCATATATTTGTTGAGCCGTTTCTCGTGTGAGCCTCGGCGTTACGATTGAACTCCGCTCCTCGTGCGAACCTCGTATTGCGGTCGAGCCTCGCCTTTGAACGAAGTTTTGTTTTGAAGTTTATATGGTCGGCCTAAGCCCTACCAGCGAGCCTCGCCTTGAAGCTTTAACAACTAGGGTGCTCGTGACCCTCGCCTAGAGGATTTTTTGACTGTCTACAGACCCTTCCTGATTGAATTGCTTATTTCTTTGCCTATATTTGGAAAATGATGATAAGGACTTTTGAATTAGAAAGCTGACTTATCATGCATACTTTAGTAAGACGTTTATCAATTTTAAATGCATTGTAGTTGACCGACTCTATTGAGAGAGTCAAATCATGTTTCTATTTTATGCATATTACTACCTGTTGACCCTTATGCATTTTTTCATGCCATATCTTCCTGAATATTATGCACATTGACAATAAATTTGCTATTTTGAAAATTAGACTTGCATTTTAACATTTTGGCTCTTGTTTCATTTAATTCGGACTTTGGACCCTCAATTAGCCATTTGTAGCTTGCGATACAATATGTACATCTAGTTTGTGCACACCACATATTTTTGAGTATAACTTAGCCTCTACATGTTGGATTAATGAAACAATTGTTTTCCTAATAACTAGATTCAAATTTTCTTTTGATGCTAAATTTGTTCATTTTGTATAGCATTTGAATCCTCTTTTCACAGTTATAATCTACTGCATAGTTGCTATGCTTTCTATTTATTCATAATCATGACCCATATAGGTTCATTTGTATCCATGTCAATCAAGCATATAACCCCATTGTGTAGACTCTTACAAGGGTACATATGTATGTGAATTTAGGAATGATCATCTTGAAACAGCTCAGCAATACCGAGGAGTTCGTCTCAAATAGTAGATAACATTTCCTTAATCTCTCTTGATTCGTTAAGAGTTTGGTTGTTGTTCTCTTGAAAATTTAATAGTTGAAATTGGATATTCATTTCTATACTCTATTGCTTCAACAAAATCTAATTGGAAATGCTTCATGCATGAGTTAATTGCCAATTACATGCTTATAGCTATACCCTTGATTAATTGTCAATATATGCCTTTAAAAATTCATGATTGATTATGTTGAAATAGTCATTTCTTGACCTGTGACATCTTGGTTTTGAATAAGTAACAATTAGCTAATTACAAGTCGTGTC